>CP092090.1:49306067-49341067 GCA_029203775.1 Neoneuromus ignobilis
GCGCGAAGACCATAACGCAATGGGTCAACGGTCGAAGTTTCTATATAATTCTCCGTCTCTTTCGACTTGTTACTTATTAAAGTTCGTGTGTAATCAAATATAGATACATCAAATGTGTCATTTAAACATTTTTGCGTGCTCCTTCACCAGTACTCGTTTCAAATATACTAATTCAGGATCATTTTACATTTCATTTCTATGATTTATGAATATCACTGTTATTGCTCTATGCTCAGCAGGGGACTTCGGCTTTAGTATTAGGCGGCTAATAAATTATCTCGAACATTATTTGTTGTGGAAAATGTTTCTAAGCTCGTTTCCTTCTATGATCGAGTAAAAAACATTTCGATATATCTGTCCACAATTACTACTTAATAAGTATTGCAATTAATTTCAAATGTATATTTTACGTAGTTTAATTATCGATAATACATTTTTTCAATCATTATTTATTGCATACGTTTAATAGACGATGGATGTTCTGCAAAATTTAATACCAGTTTACAACTGCTATCACATAAATTTTTATATAATATATGCATATATATATATATATATATATATATATATATATATATTTGTACAGTTGAATCAAAATTAATAGAACAAGTTTGTTTATACATAGAAAATCTATAAATCATAAATTTACAAACAATATTTTTTAAATTGTGTATTTTGTATAACCATACTAGAAAGAAATTATAATATTTTAAATACTCTGTTGTATATAGTTTATAATAGGTGTTTTATAAGTATGATAGAATTTTAAATTGAACCCCTATCGAATATTTTATCTAATTTTATATATATATATATATATATACATACAAACACACATATACATATAAAAGATTTTTTTTAGGTTAGATAAAATTTTCAATAGGAATTCAATTTAAAATTATATCACACTTAAAAAACACCTATATATTTAATGCACATTTATTTTTTTAAGAAATTATTGACATTCTAATTTAAAATTCTTAAAAGTTTAAATTGTAAAAATCATTTATGTAATGTAGTTAACAATTTTCAATCATTTACAAAAAATAACAAATTACCGAAGATATCTTATAACACTAGCCATTTTTTAATAAACAACTTATTATTCTCAATACTGCGATTATATTTTTCAGAATATCGAAATAATAATATTTTTTTAGTGGCAATTATTGTACGAATTTTAGCTTGTTGTATTTAATTTTATTATTAGTTACCAAAATAATACCACAGAAGTAAATTACAAAAAATTATGTTAAAAAATATTAACTATAATCAAATATTTTTTTTAAATATTTTTCTTATCATTTATTTTTATTAAATCATCGTTTTTTCAAATAGACCATTACTAACATTTTATTTCTGACAACTTTACATACAGATGACGTAGATTTGTTTCCTGTAATTTTACGATTCACTGTGATTAGACGTGGATAAGCATCTTTTACGATCTTAGATTCGTAGATATAGATCCGTCTTATATATCCTTATGACTAACTGTAGTTGGTTACGTAACTACTTCACTTGCAGCATTTTGATTGACTACAATCGAATGTAGATTTATATCTTCTATAGTTTTAGGATTGAAGCCAGTTAAATATAAATTTATATTTTTATAACCACTACTAAATTACCAAAATATAATTTTATTATGTTATTATTAAAATCATTAATTAGTTTCATTTTGAAATCATTACATAAATGAACAAAAAAAATATAACTTATAAATACAATCATAAAATTATTCATTATTCAAACTTTAGAAATTTCCATTACATACACATATATTATATATAAATCTTGTAAGCTAATACTGAAATTAATTCATTTTTACTGTCTTTCAAAAAATAATTAATTGAAATGAATATCACTAATTATGATTTATTTAATAAATATTTTTTTTAATTACTGTGTAAAGAAGTTCAAAATATTTTTTGTCTTGTTCAGTGTTTAAATCTATTAGGAAAGGAATTTATCTCCATTACTTAATACAAAATTGTATTCTAATATTTTATAATCAATTATAAATATATAATAATTAAATTAAGATTATTCTTTTGAATTTTTCTAGGATAGTTTTTTTAATCATTTTTTGTAAAACTTTAAATAATTAATAAATATTGCTTACTTGAACAAATATATTTAAATTTTATGTTTTTGTACAAGAAATGGTTTTAATAAAGAGGCTAGTATAATCAATTTTGTATGTTTATAGAAAAGAACATCTTTTATAATTTGTTTCATTTTTAAATATATTTCTAGTCAATTAATCATTAAATGTTTCCATATCAAAACGCATGGATACAAAATTATAAATATTCCAAAGACATAATTTATAAATGTTCACAAGAAAGCGTCAAGCAGTAAAATGTTGAACAGATTACAAAATTTATAATAGAAAAAAATATTGTCTCATGCGAATAGATTAAAGATCTGTATAGAATTGTGATAATCGCATACAAATCTATATTTTCTACTTGTTAAGAGACCGGTAATCGGGTACCCCCTAGTGCGATTCAACACAGCACATTTTTTGCAACGTTTTTAAATGTTCGAATATTAGCAAAAAAAGAACGGTGTAATATTCGTAAATTATCAAAAATTTTGCTACACTGGATTAATTTATTTTTATTTCTATGTTCTTAGAAATACTTTGGGAAATCGAAATGCTTTAAAATGTTATAGTTTCAATTTTAATAAATAATATTTATTGAATGAGAATATTCAAATTTGAGATTTAAATGAAAACATTATAATAAAAATGGTGCAGTGTTGTTTTATTTTAGATGGAAATATATCAGTAATTTTTATAACATAATAAAGACTGAAATAAAATTTATATTTATATATATATATATATATATATATCGTTATTACTATCAGTCCCTTTCTATCCACTGTTTGGTAAAGGCCTATACTAAAAATTTCTATTTTTAACAATTCAGTACATCCCACTTGCATTTCACACCTATAAATTTTCTCGTGTCTGTATTCTATCTACCCTTAGGTGCCTTAAATCTTATTAAATCTACCATTATTATGATATGTAATTTTATATATATATATATGATTTTCTAATAAGAATGTCAGAACTTTGACAGCAGGTGGCAGCTGTATTTAATTTTGTAAGTCATTTTGACATTTCAACTTCATAGTTTGTCAAATTGTCATGAAACGTTTAAATTGTCATGAAACGTTAACAACGCTTAGAAATTGTAAAAACTTATTAAAAACAATGTTCAATTCGTAAAACTTATCGTGCGCTTCATGAAACTTACAGTAAACCTTAAATAAAGAAAATTCCAGAATTTGAAGTGAAAGCAATGCACAAGTCATTGATCAAAGACCACTGCATCCACAAAAAGTAACTGTCTGGTGGTGGTGTCATTGGATCATATTTTTTTCAAAATGAAACTGGAGATCACGTTACAGTAAATAGAGTGCATTATCTAATCATGATTTATGATTTTTTTTCAAAAATGATTTAAAATGGTTTGCACGATATGTGGTTTCAACAGGACGGTGCTACGTGTCATACATATATGTAAATAAGATACTTATTGAAACAAAAATTTAATAAGTCTATTATTTTTCGAAATGTACCTATCAATTGGTCACTAAAACCATGTGATCTAACTCCATGGGATTATTTTCTGTGGGGTTATGTGAAATCATTGGTTTATGCTGGTAAACCAAAAACAACAGAAATATTAAAAATAAATATTGAAATTGGACCACAATTTAAAAATTGGACTAAACGAATGCACTATGTCAAGTGAAATGGTGATGGTCATATGAGCGAAACTGTGTTTCATCATTAATGCCATACAATATGCTTAAAAATAATTAAAAAAAAACTAATGATTTAAATCCTTTTTGTTTTATTTCCATTTAAACTTCTGAAGCGTTAATTGGAAAAATCCTATATAATAATCAAAGATGTGATAGATATCCTTTTTATAATATACCTTTGTTTTCAAAATTTATTATCTCAAGACATGTTCTAGAACTACATTAAATAATTTGGACGTCAAACTGTGTCCTTGTCTGATTATTTTTTATAATTTAATTTTGTCTGAAAACAATTCATTTCTGATTTATGTGGTGTTTTTGTACATCTCTTCATTAGTTTCAGATAATTTTTGATTATTTCTTGTTCATTCAAAGATAAAAACAATGTCGTAATGTTCACTGAATTAAACGCTCTTTCTTAATTTACAAATATAAGTATTATTTTAAGCGTAATAGAACTTCAAATTGAATCCTTATCGAAAGTTTTATCTAACCTAAAAATATCTATTATATTTATACGTGTGTTTGTGTGCTTGTGTGTGTATGTATGTATATATATGTGGTTGCATGTATGTGTATGCATGTGTGTGTACATGTGTATGTGTGTGCATGTGTGTATGTGAATCTGAGTGTATATATATTAATGGGTATTATAAAGATGTTTTTTAGGTTCGATAAAACTTTCGATAGGAATTCAATTTAAAGTTTTATCATGCTTAAAAAATATCCTCTCTCTCTTTATATATATATATATATATATATATATATATATATATTAACCATTATTGGTCGTATGTCATCTCTGACGTGACATTACAACTTTGCTCTATCAGTCATATGTCACATGCGAGGTGACAATACTGAACAAGTAACAACGTCCTCATTGCTGAATGTACACACTATATGTTTTTACAGTTTAATTCTTATTCGATAGCAGACAACACATTTTGTCATATTTCAGCAATTATTTTACTTGTATGATAATATTTTATTACTCCAAAAATGAATAAAGAAAACTATAGCAATATAGGAAGTAACAGTGATAGTTGTAGCGAAATATGTGAAAATTTTGAATATTCGGCAAGTGATTTTAATTCTTGTGATGAAGCTGCATATCTTGCAACCTCATTCCCAAGGGAAACATAATGCATTGTATGTTCCAATTGGAAATTACCTGGAGAAAGAAAGACGACTATATACTTCTGCGAAACTTGTAACAGAAAACCATTTCTTCATGTAGGAAAATGTATAAAAAAATACCACACATTGAAAAATTATAAATAACATTTAAGCTTGAAGATTACACGTTTAATAAAATGTAAACATTTAAAGTGTAAATATAAATATTTTTATGCACAAAACTATCTTTTTATATCAAGTAACGTTAGTTACTTTTCTCTTACAATAAGCACTCAAATATATCTCCGACCTAATGGAAAGTTAAGTACAAAATGCTAATATCCGATAAGGGTTAAAAAAATATACTTAAAAAATTTACCATAGTTAAATTTACGTAACGTTTTAAAATAATTTTTATGACAAACATGGATGTTATATTCCCAATTGATAAAAATACCTAGTTTTATTTAAATAATTCAATATTGTAATATCTTTTAACAAAAAGTTTATTCATAATTACCAATTTAATGATAAACAATTACATTTCCGTACTTTAATCATTAAAAATCCATTCGAAACACACAATTATATATTCATGTCTGAACATCCGACATTCAAAGTATAAAAATAAAAAATATCAATTAATACGAATTTTAAACCATGTTTAATATAAATTATTAATTATAATATCGTATATATATATATATATATATATATATATATATATATATATATATATATTCTCTACATGGAGATATCACATAATTTCTATATAATTGAGTTTCAAATACTGAATTCTGACAGAAATTTAAAAAAAAATAAAAAGTCGTTTATTAATAAAATACATACACACACACACACACACACACATATATATATATATATATATATATATATATATATATACATACATACATACACAAAGGTCGTTTGATAAGTATGGTAAAAAAGTAAGAAAAACTAAATTGAAAAAATTAATCATATTAATTAATTATATTGAACAATAAATAAATTTACCATACTTATCAAACGACTCTCGTATATATATATATATATATATAATTATGTTTCTATCAAAAAATTAATAATTATAAATATTACGATTGATATTTAATTTTTATTTTTTGTCTGAAACATACTTGGTATTACGTGAGTAAAATACACTTAATAAATTATATATATATATATATATATATATATATATATATATATATATATATATATATATGAAAAATCGAAATGTATTATTTAATTTATTCTGGTTCTTAAAATATACTAACCGCATGCAGTTCGTAAAATAAATTATCATTTCAAAATATTAATAATTTTATTTAAAAGAAGTAACAATACTTTAAACCGATTTTCAGATATATATTTTTTGTCGTACTTTTTTTCAGAATCTCTTCTTAATTAAAGAATTGACATCAGTTCATTAATCAATATTTTGCTGTTGTTTTTTTCTCATCGTCGTTTATTGATTAAAGATATAATATTTAATTTATTTGGTAGCTTTGGTATTAGTTTTTATTATCGATATAACATTCCACGGATTGTGTGAGAGAGTGAAGTTTATATTATTTTTAATATTATTTGATATTAAAAAAAAGTTTGAAGAAATGAAATTGGTTTTGTTACCGAGTCTTGTTTGATTTCATTTCTTAAACTGTATTGCTATTCGCAAATCGTTTATAGACTTTTTGTATATTTTACAACTGAAATAAGATTATAGTCGTTTTTATTGTAAATGTAAAATAAGGAATTACATATTGAGGAAATAATTAATTCTGAAATTGCAATCAGATAATTTCAACGACACTATTGTCGAGGGTTAGTGGTTGTTATAGTTTTTTCTCGATTCACTCGGAAATGACTAATAAAGAAACTGATTAAACAACAATTCGTATTGAAAATATTCAACGCTCATAATTTCTCTATACGTAAGTCGCAAGTTCACATCTAAACAGTGTCATTTATGCAACGGCATGCAGCACGAAGTGAAAGTATACTTACATTGTTTCTGCGACTCGTTGCTTCTGGTCCAGAAGTCGTGAGACCACGGTTTGTGACTGATTATTGATCAGTAATAAAGTGCACGCTCGATACTATAATAATAATCTATGGAAGCGACCTATGCCGGACGATATTTCACGTCTGTGCACAGTTAAATGTTTGCAAATGCGCTAAGCGAGACGTGAACATTATTGTAATGAGGAATTCTTGCTGTTTGAAAGTCGAAATAACGATGATTGTTACGTGAATGTGATTGTTTGGCAGTTACTCAAGATGATTATCAATCGTTTAAAAGAGCTCGTGGGAAGAATCGATATCCAGTCGATCGTCGATTTGAATTTATATTAATTCATAAACTTTGATAACTGTATAATATCTTTTTCCATATCGATTCAAATATCATTTCCGTTCTTATGAACAAAAGTCATTCTATTCAAAAGAAAATCGATTAATTATTGTACTTTTATCGATTGTCCTCTTTGACCTAATAATTAGATAAGATTTCAATAAATATTTTTAATTTTATTCATGTAATTGCAATAATATTTTTTTCCAGTTATATCTATAAATGAAATATTTTCTTACGCTCTTTTTTTATTGCATAGATTTAAGTAAAAAATAACTTTTTAAACATTCATTTAAACTTTTGCATATTCTTTATATATATATATATATATATATATATATATATATATATATATATAATTATTATTCATATTTCATTATCAATGCAATTTATAATTATATAGGGTTTTCCAATAAGCGTTTCAGAAGTTTAAATGGAAATAAAATAAAAAGTGTTTAATTAATTAGTTATTTTTTTATTTTATTTTTAAGCATATTCTATGGCATTAATGATGGAACACAATTTTACTCATATAACCATCATGACTTCGCTTAACATAGTGTATTCATTTAGTCCAATTTTAGTCACTCTTAATTGTGGTCAAATTTCATGAATTACACGTTAAATATTTATTTTTAATGCTTTTCTTTGTGGTTTATCAGCATAAATCAATGATTACACATAATCCCATAGAAAATAATCCCATGGAGTTAGATCACATGATTTTAGTGACCAATTGATGGGTCCATTTCGTGAAATAATGGACTCATTAAACTCTTATTCAAATTTTTACAATTTCTAAGCGTTGTTGAAATGTTAAACATTCTATAATAATTTGTTAAACTAAACTAAGTTGAAATGTCAAAATGAATTAAAAAAAATCAAACATAGCTGCCACCAGCTGTCAAATTTCTATCATTTTTATTGGAAAACCCTATGATAACAACTTGTTTCCATTTTGATTGAAACTTTTGAATTTCTCTGTGATAAAATATCTTTTCCTTAGAAGCTAAAAACTCATCTAGTGCTTTTTTAACATCTCTATTTTATAATTTTTTCCATTTAGAAAATTCCAACCAAGCTTCGCTGCTTTTTCCGAGATATTAAAAACATATGGATCAATGTTGTCGTGCTATAAAACAAATTGCTTCCTATTTACAAAAACTGAACGCTTTTTTAAAATTCATTGTTCAAGTTATCCAATTTTTAACAATATTTTTCAGTATTAATCGTTTTTTTAGACTTTAGAAATTCATAACAAATTAATCCTCTCATATATCACCTTATAGATAGCATTCTCTTTTTCACACTTAAACTCTATTTAGATATTGACAAAACGGGTTGTTCAGTTTTGCAATATGATTTTTCCTCACTATATTTCCAGATGTAATCCACTTTTCATGTCCAGTTATGAGACATTCCAAAAATGGTTCATTTTTATTTCGTGAAAGTAAAGACCAACAGATGGTTACACTATTTTACCTGTTCACAATAGTAATTTCTCTATTACCCATCTTCCGTACTTGTATATATAGGATCATCCAAATGTAACGCCTAAATTTGTGTTTTATTAAAAAGAATTATATGTATAGGGTGGTTTATAAGAAAACATATGTATAGTTTTTTTTTATTCTTTTTAATGAAATACGAATTTAGGCGTCACATTTGGATGACTTTATATCTCAGATGTAGATAAAAATTAGTCTTTTTCCAGAATTTTGTAAAAATATTATCATCGATCTCAGAAAATCTTCCAGAACATGATTCGTTTCTAATTTTAAAATATTAATTCTTAAATTTCTTTAACCATCTTTTATATGTCCTTTCAGATACTGCATTTGCTCCAAAAACTTCTAACAAATTTCTATATTTTTCTTCAGCATTATTTTCTTGTGGATATTCATAAAGTTTACAGTACTGTAAATAAATCTTATCAACAGACATTTTTCATTTATTATTTCTTGATGATGAAATATTTGTTTCAGTTTACGTTAAAAAACACCAATGATAAAATATACTATAAAAAGAATGAATATCAAAGTAACGCAAATATTATAATTGTGTACTAAACGGACAAAATTTTTCGACAGATTTATTTATATATATATATATATATATATATATATATATATATATATATATATATATCATATACCACTTTCTATCCTCTACTGAATAAAGATCTCAAAAAATATATTTTTTTATTTAAAAGTTCTTTTCTTTTCTTCTTTAAACCATTCTTCTATCTAAAGTAATCTTCAATTTACATTTTTGATTAATTAGAATTTTTACAAGATAATTTTTGAAATGTTTTCAGTTCAATACTTTTTTTTAGTTATCGCATTTTTATGTTAATTGAAATCAGGTATTTTAGTCAATCATTTCTTTCAATTAAAAATTAACATTTTTGTAAATTGATAATAAAACTATATATTATTGTAACTGATGTTTCACAAATACTCTTTATGAAAACATTCATTCTATAAATATGTAAATTGAATATGATTTATAATATCGATCATTTTTCTTACAATAATAAATAAATTAAATATTAAAACCTAGTGTTTTATAAAATAAATTTCCATTTTATAACATAGAAAATTTTTATCTTAATTTTACAAAATAACATTTTTTACCATAAATTAATTTAAAATATTAATTGATAAATCAGTATAAAATTTTCTTATATCACACATCTTAAAAAAATATATATTTTCAAGAATTTTTTCTACGAATGTTTTCATAACTGTAACTATAGAACTATTTTTTAAAAAAATACACATAATAAATCTATCACGTTTCCACAATTTCACATATATAAATGTCACTCAAGATAATATCAAGTGGAAAAAAAAACACGAATGAAGATCAAAAGATACAGATGTAAAATTGTATCTAAACTTTGTCTTCATCCATTTTTTTTAATTATTTATAATATAATTCTTAATTAACTGTTCAGTTCTGGGAAATTCCTCATTTCGTACATTATTTACAAGACTTAACACTCCTTTATTAACAATTGCTGCTCAAGCCCGGTAACATGTTTTCAAACAAACTCGAAACGACGGAAATGCTGTAACCTGATACATTTCTATGATATCTATTATTAATTAATTCATTAAAATTAGGTATCCTGAAAATCCTTCAGGCATTACACATTTTATTATATGACTATTAAGTCAAAGGTACATTCTTTTACATTTGAAATGTAAATAATTGAAACGTGATATTTTAATTCTGTGTATATGACATTGTCACTAAAAAATAATGAAATATTTGACACTGATAACGAATATGAACTCCGGTCGGCTATAGCCGCTCGCTCGTAAACATAAATTTTTATAAAAATTTACATAAGAATGTATATACCCGCTGTCAGTTCTAAAAAAAAATAAAATTATACGTGTATTCATACACAAAATGTGCGTTTGTCTATCTATACACACATACACACACACATACATACATATATATATATATATATATATATATATATATATATATATGTGTGTGTGTGTGTATTCACGTGTGTGAATAGATTTTATTGTCAAATATCTGTACGTATTTTTGATAGGAATCATACGTTTATTATTTTTTAAGAAAGAACCCATAAAAACGTACAATTTATTCAGTAATTGCTTTTGAATGAATCAACAGTCTTTTCAAATCTTCTCGAATTATTATAATCGTTACGAAATATTCATATTTTATAATTATAATAAAATAACGATACTCTGTTGTAACGTCTTTCTTTTCTCTATATATAGTTTAATTATTTTTTATTTGACTACTTTAAATATTTACATTATATGAACCATCAAAGTTACTAAACGATTTGATTTTCATAACTGTTGTTGATGATCTTGACAAATATTTGTTTTTTTATATTTGTCGGTTTATTATTATTAAAAGTACATTTGATTCTGTAAATTGTAATTTAATAAACAAATTAGCTTTTTATAAATTGTTAAAAAAGTAATAAATTGCAATAATTTGAATTGATTGAAATTTGATTTTAAATACCTACGAAAATAACTTAGTTAATTTTAAAGATTATATCAATCTAACTAAAAAAGCTCCTTTTCACTATTGTACATTTGAAAGTTTTAATTGTAATCATTATCATCCACTGAAGCAATGGTTCTTAACCTGAAGTGCGAGAAAACATTTCCAGGGATGTGAGAGGTTTCTAAATTTTTAAATACAAGTTATGACTTGTATTTGAAATACAAGTATTATTATAAATAAACAACAACAACGTAGCCATTAAAAATTGAGATATTATTTTTTATGTATATGTAAATATGTATGTGTTTATTTTTCAATAAAAAAATTATCTTGCAATAGATGTAATTTCCTAAATAAAGAAATAGAAACACATTTTTCAAGGGGGTACGAAACCATATTTTTAGATTCAAGAGGGTGTCGATCACTAAAAAAGTCAAGAACCACTGCACTAAAGGATGTATCTTATCACTGCAACCTTATCCTCCTGTCTGAAGTTATTCTTTTCATTTCTTGATAGGATTCGAAATCCATTCTTTATATTATCTTCCTTAAGGAAGTTATTCATGATCGTTTTCTTATTTTTTATCCAACAATTGACTCTTAAAAATGTTTTTAATAAAGTCATTATTCATCTCTAGTTTCTATAAACTTGATTTTTCTTCTTTCAGTATATTTTTTTTGTCTACTTCGTTCACTACTTTGGTGTTATTTTTATTTTGAATATGTCTATATATAAATATTTTTAATTTTAAATCTAATAAAATGTAATTTAATGAAACATGGATTTTAAATGTAAAAATAATTTATCAGCTCCAGCCAACACAAAAAAGAATAGAAAGATGCATATTAGAAATAAAAGATAGAAAAAAACCTAGTGAATAAAAAAATTACATTCGTTATAACAAATGTTTAAAAATAAAATGGGCTGATCATAAATATGAAGAGCGAGCCATTGATAGACAAGAAAAATCATTGAATGAGAACTTAAATCTATAAAAAGTCCTAGGAAAAAATCCATAAACAAATTGGGCAGAAATATAAGATAATTTGTCGCAATGGCTGAAAGAAATGGAAAGTGGAAAATTTTGAGAGAGACTTCGTTCAGTAATGAATAAAAAAAGGTTAATGTTGATGATGATTTTATTTATCATCAGCAGCAATAACAGCCTCTCTTAATCCATTACTTGATGAATGTTTCTTCCAAATTTTCCACTATGATCGATTCTATGCCTTCCTCTTCCAGTCCATTCCAATGAATTTCCTTATCTTTCTGTTCTATATATATATATATATATATATATATATATATATACACGAGGGTCGTTTGATAAGTATGGTATATATATATATATATATATATATATATTATATATATTAAATTATAAGTAAGGTAAATTTATTTATTGTTTAATTTAATTAGTTAATTAATAAAATTATTTTCTTTAATTTACTTTTCCTTACTTTTTACCATACTTATCAAACGACCCTTGTGTATATATATATGTGTGTGTGTGTGTGTGTGTGTGAAATTAACAGACTACAGATGCAAAATCAAATAAAAATATTGATAAAAAATAGATTTCCCCTTAAACCTTTGAAGCAAGTGATTCCACGATGTAAGCACTTCTTGGGAAACAATTTTCAGCTTACTGCACAATTCTTCCATTTTCAAACTACCCTCTTTACATATCTCAGCTTCTTTTTTACAAAATTCCTAGCTGCATTGTGAACCATCTCTATAAATCATTACTAACAAAAAAAAAAAAATCAAAAACATGTTCTTATGAGTCCAAGCAAATAATTAAGAAAAAATAATATTTTACATAAATTTCTAGCACCATTTTTCAGGGGTTAACATAATTTTTAATATGTGTTATAGACATTATGAAAAATGTCAATCTGTATGCAGTAATTGTAACAAAAAATACAGAAAATATTTGTTTTCGTATATATCAAATCATTTATTTAATCTATTTAAGTTCCATGACAAAATATTTTTCATTTATAACTTTTAAAACCCGGATTAATTACCTTAATGATAAAAATATTGTTTTAAAATTGGAACTCCTACTACTAAACGATCAATCATAAACAAAAATATGTGAATGTGGCATTAAAAATCTCATTCAATAATTTCACTTTTTTTCATTTGTATATTTTTATTTCTGAACACAAAAATATTTCTTAATTTAAAAATATTTTTACTTATTTTAACACAAATGAATTTCTATCCCCAACACCAAAATGGTTATGAAGTGTTCAATAATCACTTATTATTCACTTTTTCTTCATTAACAATGTCGGATGATTCGCATTTCGATGGCGGTGCCATCATCATCAGCACCTTTTTGTTAAAATAATTCATTTGTATTAGAGTTAATCCTCCACACTTTCAAAACGTACAATTTTTACTTATTCTTATGTTTTTTATATTTTTTCCTATCGTTTTGATTTTTAAATATTTTTTGCGGATTTGATTTAATAATAAAAATGCAAATAAAGCAAAAAGTGTGTGCGTATATACGTACATATATATATATATATATATATATATATATATATATATATATATATATATAATCAAATATTCGTAGACATGTACGGTTAGTTTATGAATAAATGTCAGACATTGAAGACGGAAACAGTTTTATGATGATTTTCTCTTATTAATTACAAATCAATCGCGATGCTGACATTAATTAAATACATTCATTTATCTTGACAATCGTATCGTCGATTTCCCTTGTTCAATACACGTGAACGTAACGAACAAAACACGTGGAATTCGGTTCTTGACGTGAAGACAACGTGTCTGAGAAATGTCCCGCGATACGAATCTTGAGATCAGAGCGGAGGTCGACGTAGATAGATCTCGTGAAGACGACTCTAACAAGGAAACTGTTCGACTAAATAGAAAAATTCGAAAACAATAGAATGACTGACTGTACGCCGAACATCGATCCTGGTTAATGTACCATAAAATATACGTTACGTTTTAATTCCATTAGGATTGCGGTCGTGATGTTTAATCAATAATTTCTAATTATTTCTTTGTTTGATGTACGATCGATGCTGTTTACCGTAATCATGGAATAACGTAGTAATAATTTTAACACAAATAATCATATATATATAATGTATATATATATATATATATATATATATATATATATTAGAGAGAAAGAGTTTTTGAGCGTGATAAAATTTTAAATCGAATCCCTATCGAAAGTTCTATCTAACTTAAGAAAACATATATAAAAATAAAGATAAATGTGTGTGTATGTACGATTCGTTTGATGAGTATGGTAAAAAAGTAAGAAAAACTAAATTGAAAAATTAAATTTTATTAATTAATTAATTAAATTAAACAACAAATAAATATACCATACTTATCAAACGACCCTCGTGTATATAAAGGTATGATAAAGATATTTTTTTAGGTTAGATAGAATTTTCTATAGGGATTTAATTTAAATATCTATTACTGTAAAAAAAACTGTATATATATATATATATATATATATATATATATATATATATATATATATATATATATATATATATATATATATATATATATATATATATATATATATATATATATATATATATATAATGTTTTTTAAGCGAGATAGATATTTAAATTATGTGACAAAAAGGAATTATGAGACGACTTATATGTCAAAAAGGTAGATCAACTGCAAGTAAGTAATATTTTCTCATTAATTGAAATTGTTGAATTTTAAATTTAAAATCATAATTTCAACTTTCTGTTTAATCAATATTTAAATTACTGTTTTTTCAATTTTATAATTTATTCTTTTTTAAATTGTATTTAACAAAGTATTAAATTGATATTATTTTTAAATCACATTTTTTTTAATTATAAAGGGTTTTTTAAAAAGAATATCAGAACTTTTTGACAGCTGGTTACAGCCATGTTTGAATTTTTTTCAAACTCATTTTGACATCTAAACTCAGTTTAATTTGGCAAATTATCATGAAAAGTCTAACACTTCAACAACGCTTAGAAATTGTAAAAACTTCATTAGACTTATTGAAACAAGAGTTTAATGAATCCATGATTTCACAAAATGGACCCATCAATTGGCCACAATCATTGGTCAAAATCATGTGATCTAACTCTATTGGATTATTTTCTGTGGAGTTATGTGAAATCATCGGCTTATACTGATAAACCACAAACAACAGAAGCATTAAAAATGAACATTGAATTTGTGATTCATGAAATTAGACCACAATTATATGAAAAAGTGACTAAAAATATACTAAACGCATATACTATGTCAAACAAAGTCATATTGGTCATATGAGTGAAATTGTGTTCCATCATTAATGCCATAATATATTAGGTCTACCGGAAAGTTCTGTCCATAATGTCATTTCAAGTTTCAAAGATGAGTCATTCCACAGAAATGAATTCAGAAATTACCATCACGCTGGAAAGAGGTCATTACTAACGAAGGAAAAATTATATTGTTTAGTAAATATTAATAAATATATTGAAAATGTATAATTTTTTTAATTCAAAAACGGACAGAACTTTCCGGTAGATCTAATACATAAAAATAAACAAATAACTAATTAATTAAATACTTTTCGTTTTTTCCCATTTAAACTTCTGAAACGCTTATTGGAAAACCCTATATTTCATCAAAAATTAACAGTTCATATTTTTTATTGGCATTACTTTTTTTAAAAAAATACTAATATTTACATTACACACACACACACACACACACACACACACACACACACACACACACACACACATATATATATATATATATATATATATATATATATATATATATACGAGGGTCATTTGATAAGTATAGTAAATTTAATTATTATTTATTTATTTAATTAATTTTTTCAATTTATTTTTTCTTACTTTTTTACTATACTTATCAAATGACCCACGTATATATATATATATATATATATATATATATATATATATATATACACATAAACTTATACATGTGTGTGTCCCTAAGTCTTTATTTATTCATATGAATAAAATTGAATAAATCCTATAAATTTTGCTCATACAATATTTCGAATCTGTTAATAAGATCAAATAAATTTCATACAAACTCCTAAAATAGTCACCTAACGATCGTTTACCCCGGATATTGAAAACACGTGCTCTCTGTTGAAAAGTTATTGTGGCGCCCGCCTGTTTTGCAAATAGCAATAATTATTTATCGGTGTCAATGTCAAACTGATGAAATGTACGTGATTCGGATGATATAATTTAAATTGATTCAGTCTAGATTCAGACGCCTATATTTTATTTGGTATTCTATATATTTAGCCTCGTAGAAGGATCTAACGAGGCTATAAATATTTTCAATAATAAATTTACATCAGATTAAAATACTAAGTACATAAACTATAGAGATTTACGTTATTTGTTTGCCAATAATATATATATATATATATATATATATATATATATATATATAAATAAATAAATAAGTAAATAAATAACATTCGTGTGTATATTAAATTAGTTGTTGTCTTATATAAAAAAATCACTAAATAAAATACTTTCATTTTTGATGGACATCAGCATAATATTTTTTGAAGTTTCTTATAGTAAGTATGTGAGAAATTTAACCATGAGCTATAGTTATAAATACTTTTATACTAAATACATAAATACTTTTATAATCCTTTGTTAATAAAACTTTTTCCAACTAGTTTCTTTATTCCATTTTAGGAAATTTTTGTACTCATTTTGTATAATATTTATATAGCTAAAATATTTCTATAGTTTCAATATCAAACCGAATTTATCTTTTTTAAAGATAAAAAATATTTTTATGAAATAATCTATATAAATTAAAATCACATCATATGTTTAAATAGGATTTAATTTAACAAAAATGAATTTTAACCCCAACACCACAATGGTTTAAAGTGTTCAATAATCACTTATTGTTCACTTATTATTTATAATTATATCGCCTGATGCATTTCGATGGCGACGCCATCATCGTCAGAGCCTTTCAGAAAATCTCTGACGATTTTTGTTAGTGAATCAGCCACAGTTACAAAACAACAAATAGGATTCAATTTTTTAAAAAAAATATTGAAAAATAAAATATATTATAGAATTAAAATTAAACCAATCTTGCCTCGACTTATCGTGCTGAGTATTTTCTATTGACCTTATGTTTTTCTGATTATAATTCTTGAATATTATTCCAGAATAAATCACAATAGTGTTTTTAAATAATAATTCTTTATTTTAATACATAGGGTGACCTAAATAAGACTAAATGATACTAAAGTATAGCAAATGATAGTAAACAAGTAAATGTATGTGTAAATCCTTCAATCTTATTTGGGTCACCCTATATATATATATATATATATATATATATATATATATATATATAGAGAGAGAGAGAGAGAGAGAGAGAAAGAGAGAGATAGAGACTTTTAAAGCATAAATCTCTATCAAAAATTTTATCTAACCTAAAAAAACACTTGTTCATTATATCTTTTTATATATACATACACACACACACACATATATATATATATATATATATATATATATATATATATATATATATATATAACCAACAATTAATTCTAAAAAAAATGTCAATATTTTTTTACGGAGACATAAAATTTGTGAGTGCCTTTTTTTATCAAAACCATTTTACTTTTTTCCAAATAACTACATACCCAAGTTTCATTATAAATTATATTTCCTTACATTAGTATCCTTACTCTTTATTCTCTCGAAAAACTAAAATATTAAAGGTTTTTCTTTATATTTTGCTCGTTAATGAAAATTATTGGAATTCAAGTGCCGTTATTTATTTATTTATCTTAAATAAAAATATTTTTATTTCCAACACAAAGATTTATCTTCTTCACTAAGTAACTTGACAAAAATTCTCAACGTTTCACCAATATTTTGATAAATATAAAGATTCAGATTTTTCTGTTTATATCAGTGAGAGAGTACGTACGCCATTTAATAGTTATTTCATTTTGTTGTTATTTTTAAAACGTTGAATTCATTTGTATTGTACATACCGATTCTGATAAGAAATCGTCTCTGATATGTGTTGTAGAATTTTCCAAAAAATCCACTCAATCTTCAATATAAATTGAATAATGATGTATTTGATTATTATATAAATCTGACTAAATTCCATGTAGTTAAGTATATCAATTTTTTTTGTGTATATATATATATATATATATATATATATATATATATATATATTAATTAATCAATTTTTAAGACTGTAATGAAATGTATGTGTATCTTATATCTTTTGAATTGATAAAAGAAATGCATACTCGAAAATATACAAAAACCAGCTCTGGTGTTTTTCCATTATCTGCATTCTCACTATTAAACACAATACATTACTGTAACAAAGGCACGGAGATAGTGAATAAAGAGCGTATAAGTAAGAGAGCACGAACCTTCCGTTGACCTTCTGTCCATCAAGTTGGATGGACATGCAGACCGACCGTCGATGAACAGTCGACGAGGGGACAGACGTCGTAGTCCTCCACGGAATTCTTCTAAATTAAATCGGGAAGCCGCATTCCAATTTTGGCAAAGCTCTTTTCTTCTTCTCTGTATCGAAGTCAGTCGTATGTTTGACCCATGTGCTGATCGCAGGCTAGTCAACGTCTTCGAAGTAGTTCTTTCAGTTTTTACAGATGGTGCATTGCAATGACTGCCATTCGATACGCCGAAATCTCAAAAACTAGATTCAGTATGTGCACGTAATGTGTCAGCGGTGCTCAAACAATGATTTCTGTTACGGCATGTGTGGTATGTTGTTAATTTTTTTTCACATGTCTTTTAAGTATTTGTCGTTATAGTTTTCTTCGGTGTTCGATTATTAGAAAATACACATCGACGACAACATCTAAAAATACTTCTTCGATGAATTTACAATTACATAAATTTAATCAATACTTCTAATATATATATATATATATTACTTTTGATCTTAATTATACCACATTTTAATTTCATGTCTTTGTTCTCCACCTTTTCAAATACTAATTTCTAGATACTGGTATTTTTCTTATTTATTTATTACTTTTTGTCTCATTCAACACTACTCTTTTCCTGATCTATAAATAAATATAGGAGTTTCCAATAAACGCTTCAGAAGTTTAAATGGAAATAAAACAAAAAGTATTTAATTAATTAGTTATTTTTATTTTCGTTTTAGGTATAATCACTCATATGATCACCACGATTTCACTTGACAATAGTGCATTCATTTAGTCCAAATTTTATATATTCTTTCTCCATAATTGTGGTCCAATTTCATTTAAAACACGTTTATTGTTTATTTTTAATACTTCTATTGTTTGTGGTTTATCAGCTTAAACCAATGATTTCATATAACTACACAAAAAATAATTCAATAAAGTTAGATAACATAATTTTAGTGGCCAAATGATGGGTCCATTTGTGAAATAATGAACTAATTAAACTCTTGTTTTAATAAGTTTATTGAAGTTTTTACCATTCTAAGCGTTGTTGAAGTATTAAACGTTCTATGGTGATTTGCTAAACTATAATGAGTTGAAATGACAAAATGAAGTTAAAAAAAGTTTATACATGGCTTCCACCAGCTATCAAATATCTGACATTCTTATTGGAAAACTCTCTCTCTCTCTCTCTCTCTCTCTCTCTCTATATATATATATATATATATATATATATATATATATATATATTCTCGCATAATCCCACAGAAAAAAATCCAACGAAATTAGATCACATGATCTTGGTGGCCAATCGATGGGTACATTTCATTAAACTTTGATTTCAATAAGTCAATTGAAGTTTTACAATTTCTTAATGTTGTTGAAATGTTAAACGTTCAATGTTAATTTGCCAAACTATACTGAGTTTAAATGTCAAAATGAGCCTAAAAAAATCAAACATGGCTGTTACCAGCTGTCAAAGTTCTCACATTCTTATTGGAAAACCCTATACTTGATTTTCCGGAAATTAATATTTAAATTACCTTTTTATATTTTTCCTTTTGTTTTTTAATCACATATTTCAAATTTTCATTGTCTTTCATTATAAATTAAAACATAAATACTATTCTTTGCTTTACTGTGACACTCATTCGTTTATATTTTCTATTACAGATCTTTAGAACTCATTTTATATACATTTAGTGCAAAAATATTTTTTTAGATTGATTAAAAAAAGTATTTTATAAAATTAGTTATAGTCATTTTTATATCTCTATATAATTAATAAAATATTATTTTAAATATAATATATGCAGAGTCGGATTTAGATGAAAAGAAGCTCTAGACCAAGCGTCAGCAATTTTTTTTTGGCTGCGGGTCAAAATGTAATTATTAAGAAGACGTTTCGGATCAGTGGTATTTTTATTTTAAAACAGTCTTTTAGTGAATAATAAGATAAATTTTATTAAGAAAATAATCACAAGATGCTTTTAAAACATAAAAATTCCAAATTATGACTGTAATTACTATAAAAACAAATATAATTGTCAAGTTTTAGTTCATTAATTTATGAACTTTATTTATAAACGTTCTCTTCATTTTCAATGGCTCCCCCGATGCTGAATTTTGTGATGTCAATTTAGTCAAGTCTGGTTTATAATTAGTCACCTTGAGACAAATACAAGCGTCTGAATTTGCGGAACTCAAGTGGGTCACTTTGTGACCCGCGGGTCATGGGTTGCTGACACCTGCTCTAGACTATCCCACTTGTGTGACCACTGACACTGCATGTGTAAGAATGTTTTATGAAATTGTCAAAAATATTATTTAACTTATCTGGAATTTTTTTTAGATTTTGAGAGTAGGCTTCATCCAGCTAAGCTTATAGATAAATCCAGCACTGTACATATGCTATATATGTTCAAATTTCTGTGTGTTTAGTTAGATAAAAATAAAATGCTATTTATTAATATAAAACATTAAAAAATAACATAATACTTATTTATGTAATTAATATTTGTCAAGAAAAATATTGTATAGACTTTTATTTGAAACAATTCATATAAATATAATAAAATGAATGGACAGAAAATAATATTCTCTGAATATTAAAAAATAATAATAAAAAAAAATATTAATATTTCAAAGTCGTCAGTAAATTTTATGCCAGATACTTGATTCCATACTCAAATTACACTCACAGCATATAAAATTTTTTAATAGTGATTGTTTTTGGTATACAATACGGCACATAACACTTAATATACACGCCAATGTATTTAATGGATATTCTTTCGAAATACATACACTTGATTTATCGTTTATTTTCATTGATTTTTATATTCGACACTACTTGTTCTCTTTAATATCATACGTCCATTTATTAAGTTTCGTATTCCTAATATAAGTTTGTAAATAACGAACGAAATATGTACATTCGACCGTTACTACAATGGAGGTAAATTTGAACAACTATAACTAATTGATTTTATTTTCTTTTTATTTAGCTTTATGGGTTCTAAAACGAATAATATTAACTTACATGTTACAGTATATTATTTTAATTAGTTTTATTGTACACCATAATAATTAGAAAATGTCATAATATTTATATTTACACAGTATTGTACATTTGTACTAAATCCAATTATGATTAAAACTTGCGATTATAAATTATTAAAAAATATAAAATAAATTTATGTTAATAATCTATACATAGACAAGCGTGTGTTGGGTTTTACTAAAAAAAGTACATTATAAAACTTTATACTCTTATTTATACAATTATCTTTGAATATGTTTAAAATAATTAAAAATTAATATTTTCTTCCATCATTTAAAAAAGAAAATCTCACAATATATTACCTTTAATTCAATTAGTATAAAAGTTACTTATTTATTAATTTTTTGTAAATCTGGATAATTTTTTTGATTATTAAAAGAATACTAATAATAATTATATCAAAATTATAACATTACCAAAAATTATTCTTGATAGAGACTGTACTAAATTTATTCACATTTTTAGAACGATGTTAATTTATTCTAGAGAAGCAGATGGACTGTTTTGAAATATAACACGGTACATTTTATTGAAAACTACGTTAATCGCCGGAAGCTTTCCTTATAATAAAAAACATGACATATTGAAATTCTGGATAAGATTTTTCTAATTATCGAACACATGCTTAAAAAAGTCATTTGTTAACAATATAATTTAAAAATAATACAGATTGAAATATTTCATTTGGAATGTTTAAGCAGTATACATTCAAGCCTATTTGGTTTCAACAAAAATGTGACGCCTAGATTTGAGTTTTATTAAAAAGAAACATGTGTATAGGGTGATGTATAGAGAAACATGTAGTTTCTTTTTAATTAAACAAAAATTTAGACGTCACATTTGGATGACACTAAATAATTATTTAATTTTCATTTTAATTCAACGTACAATTATAATTGAAAATTTCGAAAAAAAGAATTTCATATTAATAGAATTATATTTTATATTTTTTTTCTTTCATTCTTCATCGAATTTATGGCAATTTCTTATACATTGCATGATATCTTTATCTAACAATTGTATTTATATATATATATATATATATATATATATATATATATATATATATATATATATGATATATGTGTATAAAATTTATATTTAATAACTCTTTTTACTATACAGTCCATGAGCAACTAAAAGATTTATATTGTACTGTTTAATATGTGCTTAAGCTTCATTGTATATATTAAAGCTGTACATATAAATTAAAACAACAATACAAAGTATCAAATGTCATGTAATTCCGTTCATTTTTAAAATGCGCAACGACCGAGTTGCGAAGAATACAAAGAATTTTCCACACATTTTTCAACGCATAAATGAATAATTCTCAGTAAATACGTGATACATATTGAGTCTTTTGTGAAGGCCACCGTGTCTGCAAATGATTTCGTGCAATAAAATAAACTATTTTAATTGAAAAATGTCATTCCAGTTGTATGTGTACCACCATGTTTGTTATAAACGTTGATCGGTATACAATTTTTCAACCGAGATAGAAAACAGCGTGTCTACTTTTTATATATAATATAAATCAAATAAATCAGTACCGAGAGATCTATATTTATTTCATCTGTAAGTTTAATGAGGTGAAAATTAATTGATGTGATCTCTGTACGGTTAAACCTGTCGACTTTAAAGAAAGTCTAGTATACACACAAATACTTATATACATACATATATACATACATATATATATATATATATATATATATATATATATATAAGTATGTAAAATTTTAATTAATGTGGTTGTTAATATAAATTTATAGATAATATATAAATAGATATATTAACTTGTGTCATCTTTAAAATAATAAATTTAAACTCATAAGTACAGTGACATGTGGTAAGCAGATTTTGTGTAATTACTTTTCAAACATTAATTCAGTTTTTTATTAAAATTCTGCATTTATATATATATATATATATATATATATATATATATAAATGTGTGTGTGTGTATGTGTGTGTATGTATATGTACGTATTTATTTCTTGTACTCAAATGAGTATATAATTTATAATACTACTTTTATTTACAAATAAATTATTGATTTACCGAAATTGAATAATTAATGATTCTTTTTGAAATTGTAAGAATTAGATCGTAAAGTATTTTTCAAAAAAAATTAAAGCCTTATGAGAATTTCAATACCAAAGTTAACGATAATGGTCATATAAATCATCGTATCAACTTATATCAATCCACTGCTGCGCGGAAACCTCATTAAATACTATCATTCACTGGTACTTGGTCATACCCATCAAGCTGACCAGGTGGGTTAGTGAGGATTTCTATTCAAAGTTTATTCTCTTAGACGAGTTGCTTTTATCTCTGCTAAACAGCCCTTTCTTCCTTCTTTCTCTAAGATGACATTCTTTTCTCTATCGACAGAAGGTATTGAAAGAACTTCATCTCTGAAATTTTACGCGAAATGACATATTTTCTAAACGTTTAGTTTAATTTCAACATGAGAATTTCTCAAAATCACAACCCGAACAATTGTTATATATATATATATATATATATATATATATATATATATATATATATATGTATGTATGTATGTATGTATGTATATAAAGTGGCGCAAGTGCGAATAAAATATAGTAAATGATAGTAAGTAAGTAAATATTTGTCTAAACCGTTCAATCTTATTTAGGTTACCATATATATGAATAAATAATTTAATATTTGAATAAAATAACCTCAAAAAGTTTTTCGTATTTGTATAACAAATAGAATAAACTACAATAAACTTTTCCTTAAAAAGCTCTTAAGATTATCCAATATCAAATTATATAGGCTTTTCCAATAAAAATGTCAGAACTTTGACAGATGGTAACAGCCATGTTTGAGTTTTTTTAAGGTTATTTTGATATTTCAACTCAGTATAGTTTGTAAAATTATCATGAAACGTTTAACACTTCAATAACACTTAGAAATTGTAAAATTTCAGTTGACTTATTGAAAAAAAAGTTTAATGAGTCCATTATTAACCCATCAATTGGTCACCAAAATCATGTGATCCAATACCATTGATTTTTTTTTGTAGAGTTATGTGAAATCATTGGTTTATGCTGATAAACCATAAACAACAGAACCATTAGAAATACACATTGAATGTGTAATTCATGAAATTGGACCATAATTATGTGAAAAAATAACTAAAATTTAGACTAAATGAATAAACTAACTCAAGTGAAATCGTGGTGGTCACATAAGTGAAATTGTGTTCCATCATTAATGTCATAGAATATGTTTAAAAATAAAGAAAAGCAATAATTAATTAATTAAATATTTTTTATTTTATTTCCATTTAAACTTCTGAAACGCTTATTGGAAAACCCTATATAATACATATGATAAATTACATTAAATTTTTCTTAAAAATCTCTTAAAATTATCCAATATAAAATTATATATTTTCAACAATAATTCAGTCTTTTGGCAAGGGCAAGCATTATATATATATATATATATATATATATATATATATATATATATATATATATATATATATATATATTGATGATTTTATTTTAATTAACGAATGACAGACGCATATTATCATTTAAATACGAAAATTTGCATTAAAATATTTACATACGTTATGTGTGAATATATATATATATATATATATATATATATATATATGTATGTATGTATGTATGTATGTTGTATGTATGTAATTATTTCTTACTTAGTGCATAGATAATATCAATTAATCGTGACGATATGTGAATTCAATTAAAACATTTGTAAATTACGTATAAAACACATGATAGGAACTTAGCGATTTTCAAAACGATACTAATTGATTATTAGTGCCAATTTAATATATTTACTTATTATGATCTAACAAGTGCTCTGATGCGACATCATTATGTGAGGAATGGCGTATGCCATTAAGTCAGAATTAAAATTTCCGAAATGACGAATACAAGTGAAACTATTTAAGAGAACATCTTTGATGCAGTCGGCACGGTGTGCGTATTAACAGAAGCGAAGAATGTAGTTTCAGTCGTCGATGGTTTAGTTTTTACCGATCGGCTCGCCGCCCTCTAGTCTATGTTGAAGTTCACTCGATTCCAAAAGCATATTTAACTTTGTGTGAACTCACCGCCACATACATTCAGCATCAAAATATGCGTCACAGACATGTCGAACATTTGATCGGCCATCACATTTTCAAAGAGATATTAACGATTTTTTTCTATAATGTATCGTTAAATAAGATAGCATTTTTGATTAGGAACAATTGGTAGTTTTGGTACTTTAACCTAAATTAATTAACTCCGGTTAAAGCTGTCGAAACTCTACTCTTATTAAATCGTAAAACTTATTAAATATAAACCTCATCATAAATGATCACTTGTCAAATATTATTTTGGAATAAATCATTTGTATAAAAGTGATTCCTTTATAAAAAAGTTAATTATCCATAAATTCAAACTAATTGTAAATTCAGTTGCTCATTTTTAAATTATATAAGGTGATTTTTAAGGGTAACAGTTTTATATATACATACACACACACGTGTATATATATAAAGGTATTTTAGGTTAGATAGAACTTTCGATATGGATTCAATTTAAAGTTCTATCATGCTTAAAAACACCCTATTTATAATAAAATAAGTTCTCATTATTTTTAATCGCCACACTCTAATTAATCTGTTATTTTTTGTGATCAGTTTGAAATTATCACAAGATCTATTAGAACTCATTAATATAAAATAATATAATTTCAATATTTTCATCAAATTATAACCGAAATTCAATTTACTTAATATAAATAGTCCGATAGTCACGAACTTTCTAACATAATGAATCATTTAACATGCATATTTAACACGGCCTGTAACAATTATTAAAATAAAATTACTCTGTTAATTTCCTAAATAGTTTCTAAACACCGCTGACGATAAATTATAGCATTTTAGTATCCAATTAATGTGTTTCGTGTGTTATGTAAATTTACAGAATGATAAATGTGTTATTATTAGAGTCGCGTTAAAAGTCGAGCGAAAATTGTATACGATTGACGTTTCGTTTGAATGATAATAAATGATACGTTAATGGACTGAAGGTCTTATTTGTTCCTACTTTTAAAAATCTTACACATTATACACAACAGACATATACACGTATGTATGTATATAAAGTGTGTATATATATATATATATATATATATATATATATATATATATATATATATATAAATATATCGAATTAATAAATGATTTAAACTATTTACATTATTTGATTTTTATACATGCAATTACTGTATTCAGCGAGTTGTTTATTCTTCGTAATATACACACAGTATTATTAAAATCGTTCTTATTAATATCCATATTCATTTGTTAAGTAAAGTGATATCAAACAATCTATAACGACAGGTGTTTTATACATGGATCATTGGAATTCATACACGTTATATGAAATATGATCAAAGAACTATAAAATACGATGTGGAAAGGTAAACGTAACGCAATCAACATTCAGAAGAAATTAATTCATCAAAAAGGATTGTTTAAAATAAGTTGTTTGAAAGAAAGAATTGAATAATAAGAAAAAGCAGAATATGCATTGTACTACAATTGCATTAAATAAATGTTACTTATGCGTTTTCCGCTCTCTCCTACAAACATGATCACTTTATCTTGAATAATCCATTTATGGTTCCTTACAACTTCTTTTTAATCCTTTGTTGTAGTACACACAGAATCTATGACAAAGAACAGAGGCTAGTAGAGATTATCCATATGTTTGTTTTTTTTAAAAAAAAAATATTTTAGAGGCGTCTATCTCATTAAATGCTATTAAAGCAAGTGATGATTTTTTTATTTGATTGATTCTTGTTTTCAATTTTTTCATTCTCAGTTTATTTTTATTAAATATATATTCTTACTACTTCAAACGTTCTGTTTTTATACAATGATACATATAGATACATATATATATATATATATATATATATATATATATATATAGAGAGAGAGAGAGAGAGAGAGAGAGAGAGAGAGAAGTTTGAGTGACTCAAATGACACTGAAGGATAGTAAATAATAGTAAATGATAATAAAGTAAATATGTATCTAAATCCTTCAATCTCATTTTGGCCACCTATATATATATATATATATATATATATATATAATAAAAACATTAAGATCAAAAAATTAGTCTTCTAATGAATCATAGCAAAAGAATAATAATGTATTGTATAAGGGATTTACAAATTCGAAGAAAATCTATTAAAAAAATATATAAATCAAACATAAAAACTATGTGTATTTTTAGATTAACTTATTAATAAAAAAAATCTAAAGATGAAGTGACTAGGAAAATAAAATAATATCAATTGAAAAGACCTATTTAATTTGTGAAATGGAATATTTTTCTATGTTTGAAGCAGAAAGTTTTTGATGGACGCTTTTTATATGCTTTCATTCATTGTCTTAAAAAAGAAGTAATAAATACCGAAATAATTCAACGTATCCAAATATCTTAAAGAGGCAAAGAAAGATGTATGTTTAGAATAACATAAAAATAGAAAGAAAAACAAGTAAATATGAAAGAAAATCAAAGTTATGAATATTATAACAAGTGTTAAAAGTTTAAAATGGAAATTGGTCGATCGTATGAGAAGAGTAAAAGATTACCAATGGAGGATAAAAATTAATCACAAACTTACAAATATAAAAAGATTCCAGGAGAAACACATGGGTAGATATGAGAAGTATAAGAAAATTATTCGGTATGTAATAAAAATGAAAGATATTGGATCACTGAAAATGGAAAGTTTTGGAAATGTCTTTCATGTAGTAGTAATTGGAAACTCAATATATATATATATATATATATATATATATATATATATATATATATATATATATATTGAGTTTCCAATAAGAATGTTAGATCTTTGACAGATGGTGGCAGCCATGTATAAAGTTTTTTTAACCTTATTATGACATTTCAACTCAGTATAGTTTAACAAATCATCATAGAACGTTTAATACTTCAACGCTTAGAAATTGTAAAAACTTCAATAAACTTATTAAAACGAGAGTTTAATTAGTCCATTATTTCACAAATAGACCCATCATTTGGCCACCAAAATTAGGTGATATAACTTCATTGGATTATTTTTTGTGAGATTATATGAAATCATTGTTTATTCTGATAAACCACAAGCAACAGAAGCATTAAAAATAAACATTGAATGTATAATTCATTAAATTGAACCACAGTTACGTGAAAAAGTGACTAAAATTATACTAAACGAATGAACTATGTGAAGTGAAATTGTGGTATCCATATGAGTGAAATTGTGTTCTATCATTAATGACATAGAAAATGCTTAAAAATAAGAAAAATCAATGATTAATTAATTAAATACTTTTTGTTTTTTTCCATTTAAACTTCTAAAGCGCTTATTGGAAAACCCTATGTGTGTATATATATATATTAAAATGTTCATCTTCGCCAACCCGCCTAATTAATTTGGTAAGACAAACTGATATTTTGATAATGACTATATACGAGTATATATATATATATATATATATATATATATATATATATATATATATGTTTATTATTAAGGAGGTTAATATTTCTGTTATATCTTCTTATGACTGATTTCTGCACTTGCATGATAATCAAATAACTTTATAAACAGTCTGTCATATACATCACAAAAATTAACCTGTAGAACTTTTATAAAATAATTAAATAAAAAAAATACCTTATGTGAAATGATGAAAACGAACGATTAAAATCCATCATAATTATGCTTGTTTGTTTTATTTCTCATAAGAAGTAATTAAATTTTATAAGAAATATTTTTATACCAGTTATTTTATAAAAACAATCACTCATTTATATTATTTCTTTCTTTTTAATTCTATTTATTTTATTAATGTCAAAATTATGCATTCATTAAATTTAAATTATATTACTATACATCCATAATTGTTTTTAGAGTAATAAGGGGTCATCCAAATTTGATTTGTGTTTTATTAAAAAAAAACATGTGTATAGTTTCTTTTTAATAAAACACAAATGACATTTGGATGACCCTATATTATTATTTGTGATTTTCTAAATTGTTTTTTAAAAATGTTTAATCAATGATAAAAAAACGTACTTTTTTAGTAAAGTTTAATTTATTTTCAATATAGTAAATGTTTCATTCTTTGAAATTTCAATTATTAATTTAATTAAACGTTCTTTTTTTTAAACGTATTTAATTCAATTCTTCCTTTCTCTCGTCAAACTCATTTAATACTTGACATGAAATTTCTTTATTGTCTAAATTCGAATGTCTTCGTATAAATCATTTATAATGTTCTATAATTTTACATAATAATTTTACTATCTAATCATTTTTTAATATATTCATATGGAATTGTATAAGAATCCACGTGAAGAATAATTACACATTTATAATATTCTATGCACACTCGCTAACATTTGTCAAGAATTGATTATCGCTTTCTCTTCTCAATCAATATTAAAGAAGTTAAAGTAAAACCGTCAAACTGGAAGACCACCTGGTCGTTTTCTTAATGAAAAGTGACATAGCTCGGGGCGAATTCAATCATATTAGTAACGAAAATATAATTCAATATTAATTATTGACATCGTTTTAACGATCTAATTTAGAAAGGAAACATCTCCGTCGACAACATATCAGTGTAATGCACTCGCGTTCAGTATAATCGTCCGAATAATGGCGTATGTGTGTGTGATTATAAATATATATAAATTCTGTCTGTTTTTCATTTGGACACAATGCGATTATGCGAACGGGCGATTGGACTGAGCCCGACTATGCGTGTATGAATTTTCTATGAATTGTTCGAACGCTGTCGAAATTCGAGCCCACGGGTAATCTAGAAGGTAGATCTCTAGGAAGCCGTACCGGTCTCTCACGCGATGTCAGATTCGCTTCATGGAACAATTATTGTTATTAGTTTAGAAGTACCGGTTCGGTTCTTCTCTGTTCGGTTCAGTTGCGCGTCGCACCGTGCAAAAGTGTGAGCGGTGACGCTATCAGAATCATGACAATACGTCAGGGTGTATCTTGTGTGTTTGTTGATGTTTGCGAAAAGCGGTCGTGGAATATTTACGGGAACGTTTATAAATGTCCGTTTACTTTATTATGAGCGCTCGACCATGTATAATCGATAAAAAATCTCGAATGTAACAGTTACTTCTTCTTGTTTGTTTTACATTATCAATCGATTCACGGTGTTCCGTTGGTATTGTTAAACGATTGTAGTTGAAAAAATGCTTTATATGAGCGTTCAACAAGAATCCATTGTCCAACATGTGTATGTATGTATGTGTGTGTGTATGTATGTATGTATGTATATATATATATATATATATATATATATATATATATATATATATATAGAGAGAGAGAGAGAGAGAGAGAGAGGGTCATTCAAATGTGATGTCTAGATTTGCATTTTATTAAAAAGAAACAGAAAAAAATAAACACATGTTTCTTTTTAATAAAACACAAATCTAGGTGTCACATTTGTATAACTAAATATATATAAATACATACAAATACAAATAAACCTTATTAATCTAAACTATTGTATATTGCACATATATATGAAATGTATATTATGATTTACAAGTAAGTTACCTACTCGTATGAGTTGCATACTTATGTTAGTGGATATTTTTTTTACCAGTTAAGATAACTGGTAAATTATTTTTTTATGTCCTTGTAATCGAAAATCATCTCTCTCTCTCTCTCTCTCTCTCTCTCTCTCTCTATATATATATATATATATATATATACACATATACACACACACTATAACAGTCGTTTTGGGTTTTTACTAAGCCACAGAGCAGAAAAAACAACCACAAGAAACAAAAACTACTAAGAGGACACATCATGGTTGAAGGAATACAATTTCCAGTCACATGAGCTAACACAAGAAACGAGCTAAACACGGAAAAGAGAATACACACTTTCTTTAAAAAATCGTTTTAGGGATGTCTTCATCCATTGGTAGTTAGAAAGAGACTGATATAAATCTTTCCATCCACTATTGGATGAAGACTTATTTTTCCTGTTTACTGCTCAACATTTTTTATTTTATTAAATATAGTTATTATATTTTTAGGAAAAAATATATAACAATGTAAATTCCTAAATATATCTACCATAATATAAAAATTCTTAAACTTAAACCTTAATAGAATACAGAAAATTAAAATAGATTTTCTGTTTATTTTTCTAAACTTCATTTACAGGAAAATATTTTAATATTTACATTAACTTGAATATCCTTTCTAAAACTTTTTTTTAATATGTAAATTTCAAAATTCGAGTCATATTTATCCTTGCTAATATAATTATTTCTTAACGAAACATGTTTACTCTCCCTAATTAAATTCTCTCTTTTTAAAATAAAAATAGATTTTTTGTTTTTTTTTTAAAAAATTTCATTTACAGGAAAATATTTTAATATTTCAATTAACTTTAATATCCTTTCTGACAAATTTTGTTATATACAAATTGAATGTTTAATAAAAATTTGAATCATATTTATCCTTCTTAATATAATTTTTCATTCTTATTTGTTCGTAATTGGAATCATATTCACTCTCCTAATGAAATTCTCCTTTTTTATTAAAATTTTACAATTAATCTAAATTTCAGATATGCGCTATTTTCTTATATTGGTATTTTAATTTTAAAAAGTTTTAAATATTTTATAAAAAAAATTTTCATATATTTTTACATATAAAATAACGATATTATATATATATATATATATATATATATATATATATATATATATATATATATGAAAACAGTACAAATTGACAATAATTTATAAATAAATAACTTAGTAAATCAAAATTGTTTCATATAATTATTTATATATAAAATAAAATGTTATATAGAATTTAATTTCAACAAATTAGACTTTAGTCAATAAGACAACCAACTACTATCAAATCCTTATTAAAATTTAAGAGACAAAAGAATTTGAAAAATATTTTTATCCATTTTTAATATAGCACAAAATTTATTAATATTTTATTGAATTATATAGGTTATCCAAAAGTGACGCCTAAATTTGTATTTCATTAACACATTATCCCCCGGCTACGCCTAAACGCGTGTTTCGTGTTGGACTATTGTAAGTCCGTTCACACGTGTTTCGTTGTATAAACTTTTGACTTAAAAAATATATATAAACAAGCTACATTTTTTTCTAATTCTGTCAAAAGATGGTGGTTTATATATTTAAGATATTTGTAAATTATAAAAAATATTTCAGATATTTTAAATAAAGTAATCTATATTCCTAGCAAAGTTCAGTTTTTTTGGAATAAAATCGAAATTGGTTCTATTTTTTTCCTAACAAATTCTGTTTATGGAATATATGCTTTACGTAATTTACTATATTTTTATTTTTTCTAGATGTTTTTTAAGCTAAAAAATGTTTTTTTATAATAAACTCTATTTATTATAAAGCATCTCTTTTGTGTACTTTATCACGCTGGTACACTCATTACAGATTGAAAACTACTATTATATTTACATATATCTATGCATCGAACCCTTTTATAGGCAGAAATGAAATTTCATTTCAAAATGTTCATTGGTTTAAGAAATACATCGATTTTATGAAGAAGTTATTTTTGTGCATTTTTTTGTGAAATTCGCCAGACTCTAGATGAGGTCTAACGCGAAATACTGCGGACCGTAATGTATTAAAATAAAACATGTATATAGAATGGTGTATAAGGAAACATGTGTATAGTTTCTTCTTAATAAAACACAAATCTATGCGTCACATTTGGATGACCCTATATAAATTGAAGATGTACATCCATAAATAAGAAGAAACCTATTAATTTTGTTACTTACATTAATAATAAATATAAATAGTTTTAAAAAGCAATTTTTGGCTTTTTATTCATTCTTGTTAAAAAAAATATACACAAATAGATACACACATGTTTTCACATAAATATATTAACATTATATATTCACACACTTATATATATATATATATATATATATATATGTATATATATATATATATATATATATATATATATATATATGCATTAGTATATTTATGTTTGTCTATATGTTAATTTGTATGTATATAAGCATATATGTATATTTATATGTTCCGTATCCATATACAAGTGCCTATCTACTGAAAATCGATAAATTATGCTCGCTGATTGCACATTTCCTGATAAAATATTTCTGGTTCTTATAAATTATGTGTTGTTTTCGCGGACAATATTTTTTTTTTGTATACCTAATAAGAATTTGGCTACAGTAAACAAATAAGTTTACGACATTGTCTGTCCGTCAGTGTACGTTCGATGTTATTGTAATTCCAGATACATTTCTTCATAAACGTCGTACGTCGATCCTTAAATAAGTTGTCGGAATAGAAAATGTTAATTATCGGTAAAAATTAGCATATAAAAGACTAACGAACGATGTGCAAAAGTCTAATAAGTTTGAATTCACTGAATTCTTGCATGGTTAATGCACTACTTCACGTAACATGTAAAAAATCGCAAAAACATACAACAACAACGATAAATATTTTCGTGTTGACTTAGTTTCTTTTTTTACAACGGCCAAACTGGTTTGATTCGATATATTTTAAATTCATTTTTAAATATTTTAGTAGCAGATTTTTGTATCCGATGATCGTATTATTTTGCGGTTAATGGCTTCCGATATGCTGTTACATAAAAATGTATCGTATTAGATATTTGATATGTGTAAAATCTTCGAGAGGTACACGGGCGATGAACTGGAAATAATTGTTATGAAATCTAAGATTAGCTATGAAAAATAATTAACTTATAAATTATTTTTAAACGAATCAGTTTTGTTACGAGCTCGAAACAATTCTTGACATTTGAAATCGGATAATTTAATTTTATGTCGCTGTTCAAATATCAACATCGATTTAAATATGGTACGAAGAAATGACAGAATAACGTCACGCTGCCTTTTTTTCGATAATAGTTGTCGTTTTTCTACGAAAAATGTCTGGCTCTATAAAACACTTGACTTATGAATTGCATGACGTGATCGCCAGTATAGATTCGTAAATA
>CP092090.1:49346067-49348567 GCA_029203775.1 Neoneuromus ignobilis
TTATAACTTTTAAAAGAATCATAAATATATGTATCATTTATATTTTCTTTAAGTTATTTGCTATGTTTGAAAATTTGATTTCTAAATAAAAAAAATTAAACATAGATTTTGAAATACACCCCTTCAACAATAATGGCTTGACGTTCTCAATGTGCATCATATAATGCAAATTATTTTTAATATAATTCAAATGAATCTCTTATCTAACACCATAAGATTTTAAATCTTCAGTAATCACTTATTAGTTTTTCTAGCTTTAATGACAATGTCATGACCATCGAAAAACATGTGTATAGTTTCTTTTTAATAAAACACAAATCTAGGCGTCGCATTGGATGATCCTATATTTTTAGTTAAATAGGGTTTTAAACATATATATATATATATATATATATATATATATATATATATATATATGGAGAGAGAGAGAGAGAAAACAAAATTATATTTATATATATATATATATTTATATATATATATATATATATATACACACAAAGGAAGGTAGAGAAGATGAACAAAATAATAAATACTAACAAACTATATAGTTTACATTTTTTTTAAGTTATCTATTGATACATTTATATTTAATTTTTATATTGTATATCGAGGTGAATTTAGATAAAGATTGGCCCTAGACTATTCCATTTGTGAGGCCTCTGACATTGCATATGTAAAAAACGTCTATGTCAGTGCCAAACATATTAGGTTGTCAAATATCTCCCTTCCGCCTTTATGTCTTTTGAATTTCGCGGCTATGTACAAAAAAAAAAAAAAGCGGAAGGGAGATACTTGACAACATAAATATTATACACCTTTACTGGAGATTATTTGGATTTTGAGACTTTAGGTTTCAGCTTGCCAAGCCTATAGGTAAATCCGATACTGATTGTATATATTAGTGCTTGAAACGCATCTACTTAAAAAAAATAAATTGCAGAAAGCAATCAATCAAAGAAACTAGAAACAATTTACCTTTTAATACAGTTTGATAGATAGATAGGTATTATATATATTGCATTTGAAAAATTCTTAATGGACTATTGTTATGCAAAAACAGATCTTTAAAATACCTATTGAATTCTATTCTCACATTTTCTGTAGTATTTTAAAATCTCAAATACAATTTTTTTAATGTACGCTGATTTCTACCTTTGTTTCGATTTTCCGCCACTATATCTTTTAATAGATACTATTTATTATGATTTATTTATACCATCTTAAAAATAAATACCGGTATATTGTAAAGTAATAATACGGCAGTTTTGATCACGGATGCTCCAACTAAACATGCACGAAAAATAAACGAAAAATATAACATTTAAACGTTCCAAACGAATAAACACTTGTAACCTAAATAACCTTTCACAATTTACATTGCAACGAATACAAAAATATACATAGAGTCGAATTTTAAGTCAATTCATTTTAATTTCAGTAATATTCTAAGACTTCAGTTATGAAAAGATATGATTTAATGTTTTAATACGTTTATTTTGATATGTGTTTTATATTTATGTAGTATATCTGTTGCATAATTGTAAATTAATTGAAAATATTAGTATGAAACTTAAACTACATGCTGTATAAACAAAATTTCCATTTAATTTGAAAAAAATCTTACTTTTTCCATTTATGATTGTTACTCTTGTGAAAAAAATAATTAAATCAAATTGAATCACAATTATGTGAAAGAGTGACTAAAAATTGGACTAAACGAATGTACTATGTCAAGCGAAGTCGTAGTGGTCATATGAGTGAAATTTTGTTCTATCATTAATGCCATAGAATATGCTTAAAAATAAAAAATAATTAATTAAATACTTTCTGTTTTATTTCCTTTTAAACTTCTGAATCACTTATTGGAAACCCTAAATTTCTAATAAAAAGTCTTTTTAACCACATTCGTTTTATTGTCTAAGAATATTCTTAAAAATTCAAATAATAAGAAAAATTCTTATATGAATAACAATACTTAGAAAAGCAACATAAAATTTAATTTCAATATAAATTAAGAACATTGCTTAGTTTTCCGATCTGTAGCAGCTATTTTATCGCTTATAGAACACCGCTTAATATAAAATTAATCAGATGGCATTTATTTGCACAAAGGTAAAGACTGTTCTAAATACATAAAATCCACCAGTGCACATAACAGCATTTTAAAAACGATTAAAAAAATAAAATGGTTCCGATAAAATCGCATCGTTTGTACGTGTAACACACGTGGTAAGCAGCGGTTAGGGCGACTCTGGATAATTGATACAAGACCTCCGCGGTTAACGCCGACCTCGTGACCCGTTACGTCGAGTACCATCCTCACAAATAACGCATCGACGCTGATCTGTTAGTTATTTCATTGTCGGCATATTCAACGGTCCGTTCCGTAGCCAAGACTTATAATGTTCAGATTTGTCTTCTCTAGATTGTAGTTTGCGATACAAGTGCTCTTTGTATTTTATTCCGTGCCTTTTGTTGCGATTCGAACGATGTCTTCGGA
>CP092090.1:49351067-49438567 GCA_029203775.1 Neoneuromus ignobilis
ATTCATGAATGCAATGAGAAGAGAAATTTTGTTATTTATAAAAGTCATCTAAGCATTTTTTGAATCACTGGATACAATAAATTTAAATAATGTATTTTAAACAAAATTTCTTTATTACCAACAATTTTTATTTAGAATTCCTTTATTACCTTTGCTATTTTTAAAATTTTCATTTGCTAATTATTCAACTTGATTATATAAATTTCTATTCAATACATGTATTTACTTTTTTATCCACTTTTAATTCCATTATACAGCTTTCCTTATCTGTACATTGTTGAAGTTCTTAATCGACTTCTTAATATAATTTTAATTCATACATTTTTATTGAATTGCTTTTTTATGCAAAACAAGTAACGATGCGATTTTTTTAAACTTTTGAATACAGTAATAATATTAATTTTTATGCATATTACCCTAATCGTCTGATATATTAAAAATATTTATTTTAAATTACAGTAGTCTTAATAATGTTTATTTTCAATAAATACGTATTTTAATTAGTATAATTTATGATGCTTTTACCAATATTTTAGACGAAAAAATGTAAATTGTTATTTTATTTTTATTATATTTATAATATTGTTGGAAAAAAGAATCTCTGAATAATACAATTCATTTGATCATAATTATCACGGTAACCAAGCGGATAGGTGAAGATTTTTTTTTCAGTTTATTCCCTTAGGCAGGTTATTTTCACTAAGGCTAAAGAACCTCGTCTGCCCTATATCTTCGAAGGTACTTATTCCGCATGACAGACGGTAATGCTAGCCGCAACACTTCTGCTTTCTCTCTCTCTCTCTCTCTCTCTCTCTCTCTATATATATATATATATATATATATATATATATATTCAATATTAGATCACACTATACGACTTTTCGGTCCTCAAACATCCAAATTCTTTTTTTAAAGACATCTTCTTTTTACAAACGATAGCAGATTATTATTTATTTCATCTTGCTACTCTAGAATATCCTCAGTAGGTCTATCTTCCATTTTTCAAGGGAAGTTTATCGAAGATTAGTTTTGGCCATTTCCAATTGTTTCTTTTTACTAAATTCTCAAACCATTGTAAGTTTCGTCTGGCATACTTATCTGTCACTTTATCTCAGATTTTCATTCTAAATTGTATTTTCTTTTTTGTTGTATATTCTATTCTTCAAACTCCTTTTAATCTTTATTGTTAATCGTCCTTGTTTCACAGGACGATTAACATGATTTCATGATTCGGCCATTAATCTTTGAAGATATATGTTTATTCTGCCACAATGAACACTTTCGTTTAAAGCAATCTAACACAATTTCTTTTTAAGAATCGTTCTTTATACAGAATGAAATTTCAACTTTTTCTCTTCCATTTTTTATTATTAATATACCTAGATATTTGAATTTGTTAGCTTGCTTAAATAGTAAATAATTATGTTATTATAAAATATAATTATCAGTGTAATTATAAAAATTAATAAAATAACATTAACTCCCATAAATCAAATAAAATCATTTGATGTACTCCGTGAAACTTTAAATTATATTTTTATTTTTTTATTATTATTATTATATATATATATATATATATATATATATATATATATATATATGTACATTAAAAAATAATAATTTAGATATGATCGTCAAATAAACAATGAAAATAAAGATTATTGAATTCAATATCCTTAGTTTGTGATATAATTTGTTATGAAAAAACATATATTAAAATACTTTTAGTACGTTAATGGTCTGTCAAATTACTTTAAATGTTTTTAGAACGACTGCATATTACATTTTTATCTTCAGTATGGTTTAAATATGATAATGAGTACATAAAATTGCCAATAAAGACAACAAATAATGTTTATATATATATATATATATATATATATATATATATATACACATACATGTGTACATATATACATCAGAGCACATTAAAAATTCAGAAATCTCTATTTTTAAATTTTAAAAAAAATGATCCGACATTTCTTATATTTAAGATATTTAATGCATCTCTTTTAGTGTTCCTCTGTTCGATGCAGAAAGTTGTTTTAATTCTTTTTTTAATAAATACGTCACATTAATGCAGGTAAATACACGTACAAGTGAATCCTTTTCATTGATTACGAAATTGATTGAAGTATCTCTTATAAAGCAAAGTTGTAAAATATGTTTACTTGGGATTATATTCAATCATCCTCTTATAACATATATCAGATCGTAATGTAAGATTATGAAATTGATATTATATATATATATATATATATATATATATATATATATATTTGTGTGTGTGTGTGTGTGTGTGTGTGTGTGTAGTGAAACATTGTGTAAAATAAAATAAAAAACTCTTTATGTTTAAAAATGTTCATACCTTTTAACATCCAGAGGTTTTACATTTTTCTCTGATTACCCAAAATAATAAAGTATTTATTTAAAATCTACATTGTTACTGGATAAATTAGATTATACATTTTCTATTTCAAAAGAATATTATTATTGATATAATTCATCATCATATAGCACTACATCTCGGGGTGAGCTTTAGCCTTCTTCACAATGTTACCCCATACAGAGCGATCCTGTGATCTATTTATATCTGAAATTCATGTGAAAATTCCAAAACAAAAGTTTTTTACCAAGTTCAGATGTTAGTCGCACGTCCAGCCCCCAATCTGAAGGGCCAGGATCATCTATTTTAATCCCCGATGAACAGGGTGGTCTGGCTATACCTCCAGACATTAGGTCGCCAGAGCCTCGTCAGTAAGAACAGGGCCTACCACGTGTAGGTGAGGATGGCAGTAAGAATAGTTATGCTATGTAATCGCACCTATTCCATTAGGCCCCATTTTTGGTATAATTACTATAAAATATTTATTAATTATGATTTTATTTCAAAATTTATTTCCATGTAATTTAATCATTTCTGGTTTTTAAGAATAAAATAATCCTTAAGTTTCTGTGCTATTGAGTTAAAATCATATATTAAAAATTTTTGATAAAAATTGTAATAAAAATACTAGTACAATATATTAGGTTGGCAAGTATCTCCCTTCCGCCTTCTGGTCTTTTGAATTTCGCAGCTATGTACAAAAAAAAAAAAAAAAAGCGGAAGGGAGATATATATATATATATATATATATATATATATATATATATATATATATTGGATATCCAAATTTGAGATTAGGAATTAAGTTGTCTATTATTTGATGAACTGTCATTATTTAACATTTGTTTATTAAAAACTTGGGAAATTGTAGTGATGGAAAATTTTTATGTCATATGTTTGTTAATTGGTATCCAAAAAGCAGAACATGATTTTTTTAACAAAATCATCTTCAATGATGAATCGCATTTTCAATTAAATAGTTATGTAAACAAACAAAATTGTCGCATATGTGGAAGTGAAAATCCAAAAACCATTGTTAAACAACAATTACATCCTCAAAAAGTCACTGTTTGTGTGGTTTATGGGCTGAAGGCATCATTAGTCCATACTTATTTGAAAATGAGCAAGGTGTTCATGTTACAATTAATTCGGTGCGTTATCAAAGCATGATAACAGATTTTTTTGTGACCGGAACTTGAAGATATTGATATCAATGACATGTAGTTTCTACAAGATGGTGCTATAAGGTATATAACTTGTGCGGCAATCGATTTACTCACAACTAAATTCAATGGACGTTTAATTTCTTATAATGATAATTGGTCGCCAATATCTTGTGATTTAACACCGTTAAACTTCTTCTTATGCGGTTATTTGAAAGATAAGGTTTATGCCAACAAACCAGCAACGATTCAAGAACTAAAGGATGAAATTCGTACAGCTGTAGCTGAAATATAGCCTCGTTTATTGGAAAACGTGCTTCAAAATTTCAACTTAAGAGTGGACGTCTGCCGACATGGTAGATGAAGCTATTCGGCTGATATTGTATTCCATTCATAATTCCCATGTTTCTACTTTACATTGATATCAATAAACTGAATTTTTCTTTTAAAAATTGTATTTTTTTGATAAATTACTTCCTAACCTTTAATTTGGACACCTTATATATATATATATATATATATATTATAAAAATTCATTATAGGTTAAATTCTCTTTTTTTTTTTTTTTTTTTTTTTTTTTTGTACATAGCTGCGAAATTCAAAAGACCAGAAGGCGGAAGGGAGATATTTGCCAACCTAATATTATAAAAATTCATTATAGGTTAAATTCTCTTTTACCAAAAAAAAAAATAAATATTCACAGTATTAAAAAAATACTTATTGTCGATTGAGAAAAAATATATTTATAGTATCATACAAACTATTCATATAGCATCGTTCGAACAGTACTTTTTAACCAATATAATTCCATTCATTTTTCGTTTGGTTCACTTGATTGTAACACCTGAAAGAAATTTATTTTAAGATATAATTCCTTTCAGCGTTATCTTAAATCACTTGCGACTTATTAGGAGACAAATGCGAGTAATGATATTAAAAAAAATCTGTACAGATAATTGTATGTGTAATCCGTAATTTGAAAAGAAATTGATTGAATGAAGACAGATTTCACCGTGATTATTATTAATGTAAAAGAAAACATATCCGTAATACATAAGTACTTAGTCCCCCTGACTGACTGCCTGGCTCATTTACATAATCAGATTTAGTCGAAAGGATCAGATTTTAGATGGCTCATCCGAAATGTAATACCACCCACTGTGTACTTGTCGATTCATTTTGATTCCAGGTATCTCTCAAACTATAAAATATTTACATAACATAAATTTGAAAAAAACGAAGATGAAACGGCGGAGGTGTAAGCGGAATGTAGATAATCATACACGACTTTAATTCTTATCGTATTTATCTACACTTTTTTTTGCATCATTTTCTTATTATTCCATCTCACATACGAACATCTAAAACGCCCATTTCTGGTATGACAAGCGACCTTTTTTTAACTAATGATCGTTTTTATACACATATAAACAAGAGATAAGATTGTATCAAATATTTAATTCGTGCCGTTCATTTCGTAACAAATCATACTCGAGTAATATTCTTTTAAAAAATTTATTCACTATTTTTGACTACTTACAACACACGTCGTATAACATATTATTTATCTTTTTTCAACGAACATCTTTTTATACACGTTCAATTCTTTCAAATACGGACAGATTTCAATAAATAAACAGAAATATTTTTTTCAGTTTCTTTTATTTTTCACAAGTCGTTTAATCATTTTCAATCGAATAATCGTGTGAAATATTTGTTTAACAATTTTTTTTTTGAAAAATCTGATACGTACCTACATATATACAAACACCCACACACACATTCACAAACACACGCACACATACACAAAGCACGAATTACAGTTGAAAAAGATTTCCTTCGATATTCGAAAATTTTAGAAACATGTTTTTGATGAAGAAATATTTTTTTTTATTTCTTTAAATGAATTTCTGAATATTTTTTACCATAAATTTTATCTATCTATGTAATTATTATAAAATAAATATTTTTGTATGTATTTATTTAAAAAAAAAATAGCATTTAACTATTTCATTTGAAAGAAAAGTTAATTGAGGTTAGATATAACAAACTTTGTCGAAAAAAAGTAATAAATAAATAAAAATTAATATTAAATAAACTCGTAATAAGATTTGACAAGTATTTGATCAATAACAAAAATAAATAAACAGCCTGATTTGAAATTACAACGTTATATAAATCTGAATTAAAGCGATGAAAGCCATTCAGAGGTTGATTTTTTGCGAACGTTTTATCAATTTTGAATACTATCCAACCGGAGATATCAGACGCATATTCATTTATACACATATGTTACATTCTCGGATGATTGAAATGATAGAACCGAATCTATATTTATTATTTATTTGACTGTTTGACCTGACCCTCACGGCAATTATTATCGATTTATTCAGAGAACTATAAAACTTCACTGGATGATTGATCAAACGTATGCAACGCATCATCAAATATAACGGAATGATACATCGATTTGAATCGTTGATTTTTGATTCGACGTCGATATAACGCTTCAGAACAATGATACGGGCTGTATGTATCGCTAACAAGTTTGATCATAAAACCATTGATAAAATAAATAATATAATATTTCAGTGTTATAAAATTGATTGGAGCTACGTTTTGATGCTATCCAGCTGTTTCGCATTTCAATATACGATGTCGAAATTCCGACTGAAGACAATACATATTAAAAATAATTCTTTTTTAATAGATAAATGAATTTCAGAATTCAATTTTATATCTACTCGGTCTGTCTCAAAGATATTCGAACTCCGATTATACAGATGGTATTAGTAGCTATGTTTTTTTTTTTTGTTAACACCTCGTTTATAACTATGTCTAGTTTGATTAAAATTCGATGCATCTGTCATTAGTTATGATACTAAATGTGCCAATACCTTTTTAGAAACAGAAAAAAAAATTAAAAAATTATCTATAAAAACACTTCAAATTTTGAATGAAACTTATAAAAAAAAGCTTTATCACAAACAACATTTTTCGAATTGTATATGAAGTTTAGAAAAGGTAGAAAGTCGTTTAACCAGTCGAAAAGGAGAAATTGTAAAAAAAATTCGTCAATTAATTGAAAATTATTATTGCATGTGTGTGAAATTAATTTAAAGTATCGCTGGTATTAATAAATCGTATTTTAACCCTCTTACTACGGCCGATCTATCGGCCCAGTTAGCTTGTGCGAAAACTGAGGAGGGTCAATTTATCGGTCGTGTTTTTCTACTCAACGCAAAATGTCATGGGAAAGAAGATTTGTTATGTATCATTTTCAGCATTTTCGGTGAAAATAACGCCGCATTTTTAGAATAAACATAGAAATTTTGGTCAGCAGTAAAAGAGTTAAATAAATATTTAAGATTTGATATATGGAATATAGACAAATTTGGTGAACTAAATACTTTAACCCGTTCGCTACCAGGGCCTCAGGAGAAAAACCGCCACCACAGCCCAGACGTTTTACTATTTAAATATGATACCAAATTTTCATTATTTTTTTTGCTATGTATTTATAACGTTTTAAATGATTAAAAATGTAATTATCGGCAGACCAATAACATACTGTATCTATTGTATTATTTTTTTAACATAACCCATCTATTTGCGGCACAATTTGGTACAAACAATTATCATAAACTGATAATGAACACTCGTCACATATTTGTGATGCCGGGCTCAGGTAAGAAAACCGGGTCGTCACATATATGTGACGCTGGTAGCGAATGGGTTAAAAAACAATATTAAATCTGATTATCAAGAAAATGTAATTACCGAGCAGCTTACTTTTCTAATAACTAAACCAAGAATTATACGAATATTTGTGAAAGAATATATATTTTATAATGTATTTAAAAGACTAGAAATACTACCACAGTTATTCTTTATCAACTATATATATTTTTGCGAAAAATTGAAGCGATGTTTAAATAAATATGGTTTCTAACAAAAAAAAATTAAAATAAGATTTGTATGAAAAAATAACTAAAAAGTTATAACTAATTAATTAAATACTGTTTGTTTTATTTTCATTTAAACTTCTGAAGCACTTATTGGAAAACCCTATATTTTAATTTTCCCCCACTTACTTTTAATTGTGTCACATCAATAACGTTGTATTTGTTCCAAAATTCAAACCTCGTTGATACTTTTTTCGTTTGTAAGGAATCAAAGCTCATTTAAATTTATAATTAATGTATTATTTCGTTAAATGTTACAAATAGTTTTTAAATTCTTGTAAATGAAAATCATATAAATGAATGAGTTTCTTCGTCTTGCTTACCAAAATTCAATTTACATTCAAATTCTTCATTCTAAGTTATTTTCAAAATATCAAATATATTTATTTTAAAAATAGTTCTTCATTATATTATGTTGTGTATACAAATACCGGAAATGTTTAAATAAAAAAATATAAATAACACACACAAAGATCTGTTTTTATAATAAAATAATGAAAACAGTTTAAGAGTAAAATAAGCAAGTATTAAAAATTAATTATTTAATTAAATATGTTGATATATTAATATATTTTATCAAATAAAACTCAACTATAATCTAAAAAAAAACTAAATTGATTTTAAGAAAAAAATGTTTACTTTTAAAAAAAGAACATTGATGTAAAACCATGTGTATTATAATAAAAAATAATATCGATATCTAATATATTTTTACATAGAGTAAAATATCAAATAGAATTCTTTATATCTTTAAGTTTTTGAATAATAGGAATTTGTAATTTAAAAAAATATATATATGATGTGTATGTTTTGAAATTTGTCAAAAAATATATTTACATATTTATTCATATTAAAAGACTATTTGGATATTTTTTAAAATAGGAAATATTACTACTTTAGTTTTTTATTTCGCTATTATTTTTTTAAATAATTTTATTTATATTTTTTGTATTTATATTTTCAAAATCTTAAAGCATCGATTGTTATATAGGGTCATCCAAATGCGACACCTAGATTTGTGTTTTATTAAAAAAAAAATGTGTATAGTTTCTTTTCAGTGAAACACAAATCCAGGTGTCACATTTAAGTGACCCTATATAATAATTCATAGATTTCAGAGTCAATATTCAAAATTCAGTTTATAAAACAGCGTATAAATTCTTGTGATAACATTTATAAATATATTAAATGATTTTCTTTGTATTGACGAATTACAGACTTTCAGTACAAGCTTTTAATTTTTACCTCACTCGATTCTTAACTTTATAAGTTGTTTTTTTAGTGCTACTCGCACACTAAACATCTCATCGAATCATAATTAAATCCGTTGTGAAACATGAACATACCTGTACAGTGTAGCTCTTAGCTCCTATGTAAATCAGTCACATACCGCAGCGATTCCATACTTTACATTCACTTTACAGCACTCTTTGCACCTGAATGTTAAAAGTGTCGATAAAAAAATACAATCAGTCGACGAGCTGTCAAAGCATGAAGCGTAACGCTTTCAAACATAAACGAATTTTTATAATACAATACACTGGACAAACGTTTCATTTCGTTTATTGATCTTTATTTCGACGTCTCGTCTTAATTGTGTTTCAAACGCTCCATCTAATATGTAATTGTTGTTTAAGAGTAAAACACCATTTATATTTGTACGTTTCATGTTCGTTCAATAAACGTATATATGCATTGAAGTGACACGTTATCATCGTACAACTGTATGCATAATCGGTCCAATTTCGCACGTGATTGCATGAATAAAACGAGACGCGTCTGAGTTCGAAACCCGTCCATGTCGACAGGGTCATCGTGCCCGACTTTATAACCATTGCAAATAGCCGTATTCTATGCGTCATAATACTGTATCGTTAGATTTATTATATAGCAAGTTTTCAGTCACAATATTCACATTTATACATGGTATTCAGAAAAGTGTAGCTAGCGTTTGTTCAATTCGTCTCGCCATACAATATTATGTATATATGATGTTTTTAAACGTAAGATATTTAAAATGTATTATCGTATAATTTTTTACTATACGGATTGTAAATATATGTTTAGAAGGAAATTTAACGATCTATAAAACTAATAATACGTGAAAATATATCGTAAAAAATGTTGCATTCAATAATATTAAATATTACTCGTGTATACACACATATATATATAAAAAAAAATTCTCACAAAATTATTAATGTTGCATCCAAAAAACTATTAAATTTTCATTATATGCATTAACATAGAGAATTAAAAAATAATATTATACAAACACTTAATAGCATTTTTCAAAAAAAAAGTAATTTATTTAAAATAAAACTGATAATAACATTACAAGAAAATATAACTCCATAACTCACTTTGGTCACCCAAAAATAATACGAATTTTTTTAAATGTGAATTCAATATTATAATACAGTTTTAAGATGTAAAAGAAAAAAAATGTCATCGAGAGAAGTTTTTTTGTAATTTTCTGGGATGCTGTTGAATTTCTTTCCTTTCAACTTTATATTAAATATTGAAAACAGGAAATATTATAGTATGATATTGAATCAGATGAATAAAGTGGATGACTAAACATTACGATACCAGAAATTTTGTACAATGATGAATATGTGTGAAACAAATCTCACAAAACTTTTTTACTTGGTTTGAAGAATATTTCTTAATCTACTTAGTATCGAATGAACCATTTTTGTAGTAAAATTTGTTTAAAAGTTGTTTATTTTGTTATTTCCTTCTTATAAACACTCTTTTAACTTATTGTGTTTAAAATCATATTTTTATTACAAAATGAATTATTGATTATTGAAAACGTTATAACTTATTTTAGTGCTGGGAGTAATAATTAATTTGTATTAAATCATATATTATTTAAAGATCATTTAATTTTTTTGCAAAATATTATTTTATATGGAATTTTCGAAAAGACTGTTGTAGTGTTTCTATTTTTTTAAATATATACAATTTTATAATTTCTATTCTTGTGTGCATTACCTAATTGAAACAATAAATTACTCAGTAATCACAGTTTCTCGATAATGAGATTTAAAGATTGAATGAAAATTATAAAAAATGACCCAAATTTTAACCATTTTTATTCAAGTCATATTTGTCCATTATATCATATATTATATTTATATACAAATAGCGAAAATGTTTAAATTAAAAAATAAAAATAACAAATTTAAAAGATGTTATAATAAAATAATAAAAATAATTTGTCAATAAAATAAACAGGTATTGAAATTTAATTATTAAACAAAATATATTAAAATATTATCTCATATAAAACACAACTAAAATCTAAATAGAAAAACTGAATTAATTAAAAATAATGTTTTCTTTTCAAAAAAGAATTGATGTAAAACTATATAGAAATAAAATATAAATATTTTAGAAAAATAAAAAATTTTAAAAACTGCACATAATACATGTTGAAACAACTTACATATACTAAGATTAATTTTATATTATAATAAAATCCCATCCATTAAGATAAATATAGAATAATAAAATTTTACAAGCAACAAAACCAGCTTAAAACACTACTTAATTTAGCATATAAAATTATTATAAAAGCTACAGGCTTCTTTAACTAAAAGGCGAGAAGACATAAAATATCAAATGCGAAAAGTACGAGTGTTCAAATGTCTTATAACACGTAAGTGATATTAATTTAAGTAGAAAACAAGTACGTTGAATCCCCTATGTAAGTAGCTAAAGTTGAAATTGACAAAATATTTTTTATGTTAAAAAAACTAATTTTTAAATATATATATATATAAAAGTGTGTGTGTATGTGTGTATAATGATACAATATTACAAAAACTATTTACAGCAGCATTAAAAAATATTAAAATACTAAACTTAAAACATGGAGGAATAAAAGTAAAAAGCAAGAACTTTGTCACTTACAACGCTGACGACATAATTCTATTTTCTCGACTTATCCAAATAAATTCAAAAAAATAATAGAATAATGATAGAACAAGTTTGAAAATTAATCTTATTATGAACCAAATTATATCAAAAATAAAGGGAATAAATTTATGGATCAGAGGAAAATCAAAGTAAATTGAACAGAAAATATATCTGTATGGAATAGAAGAGAAAGGCATTGGATCTCTGGAAGATAAATTTGAGGAAAGCTCTTTATATAGCAGTGAATAGAAAAGTTGATATAATTAGATATAAACTAGATTTGTGTTTTATTAAAAAGAAACATGTGTATAGGGAAACATGTGTATAGTTTCTTTTTAATAAAACACAAATCTAGGCGTCATATTTGGATGGCCACATATATATATATATATATATATATATATATATATATATATATATATATATATATATATATACATACGTATGTATGTATAGGATAGCTCAAATGAGACTTAAGAATAGTAAGTGATAATAAGCAATTAGATGTATATCTAAATCCTGTAGTTTCATTTGGGCCATCATATGTAAAAATGTCTGAAAAAAGACATTAATAAACAAGATAGAGACGAGATAAATCATGGGTGTGGAGTTATATATATACGAGGGTCGTTTGATAAGTATGGTAAATTTCTTTATTATTTAATTTAATTAATTAATTTAATTTAGTTTTTCTTACTTTTTTACCATACTTATCAAACGACCTTCGTACATATTCATTGACTCAAAAATAATGTTTTACTAGAAGTGCTGAAATAAATTTAACTCAAAATTTATATAAGTAGCATAATAGTTAAAAAAAAAATACAAAATTATGCTACTAAATTATTAATGACAACATTTATATAGGGTCATCCAAATGTGACGCATAGATTTATGTTTTATTAAAAAGAAACTATACACATGTTTCCCTATACACCACCCTATACACATGTTTCTTTTTAATAAAACACAAATTCAGGCGTCACATTTGAATAACCCCGTATAAATAAATAAAAATAAATAATTTATTATATACTCAAATACATCATCATCATTTTTCTGTCTATTGATAAATAAAGACCTCTTTCAAAACACACACTTACGTATGTATGTGTATTTATAAAATTATATATACGAGGATTGTTTGTAAGTATGATAAATTTATTTATTGTTAAATTTAATTAAATTTTTCAATTTAGTTTTTCTTACTTTTTTATCATGCTTACCAAACGACCCTCATACATATATATATATATATATATATATATATATATATATATATATATTCAATTAAAAATATTTTATTACCATTAAAAATTTAAATTGAAGATTTTTATTTGTATAATTTTTATTAAAAAAACTAGAAATTTTAATTATTTATTGACAGTTAATTTGTCAAATAATGAACATTAGTGTAAAATTATATATATATATATATATATATATATATATATATATATATATATATATATGTAATCCAAAATAACTTGGTTGATAAAAAATACATATTTTATTTTAGTTAAACGATTGTCGTACAAACAATTACTGTCTTCTTAAATAGAGTTAATGATATAAAAACATATTTTACATTCGATACTAATTTACTGGCATAACAACATTTTTACGATGTTGTTTGCTGAACAACCTTTAGACTGGAATTGTCTATTCATGGTATACGGAGTATTAAATTCAAAAACAATTTCTAGAAATTCCTGTCCCCATCATTACATTTCTTGCGTGGATACCAACAACTGTCTCATTGCCATTAGATGTCAAATTAATTGAAATTCGACTTCTAAGTTTTACAAGAACTCGACGACATATCGAAAAACAATAAATACACGTACACACACACATAGGTATTTATTTTCTATATTTTTATTACATATATTTTAATTTATATATATATATATATATATATATATATATATATATATATATATGTAAACATCTAAAGATATGTATATATGATGTATGTGTGTCAATTTCTGTGCTTTTTTTGACTGTTTTCAACTGTATGATTGTACAAAAGGTGTCCTCTTGAAGCGTAGATTACAATGCCAGATATCAGTTGTAAATATATACGTAATGGCCATGTAGCATGAACAGGTGTATAGATACAACAAGAAAATCTCATCTTGAATGTCTATTATATTCCGAAGCGACATGTCAAAGACTCATAAAATGAATTGGTTACAGGCAAGATCATCGCCAAAACAATATATGTGTGTTAATTAAACGAAACTACGTTATAATGAGTACAAATATATAGATAATCGGAAACATGACATGTTAACAAATAATCAAACGTACTACGAGCAACGTTTCATTTCAATTACATATATTTTACTGCGATTGTCATTAATAGTGACATGAAAAACAATTTATTCAATTGATTTCTTCACATTTCGTGTACGGTCATTTTTGTCCATTACGTATGTTGTTAGGTACTTAAATAACTTAATTTGTTTTTTTTCTCTTTGTATTTTGTATCAGCAGTATGTAGTTTTTTCTCAATGATCGTTTGAATAAACAAACTTACACAAAACGAGTCTGAATTAACTATTTTTTACAATATTTGCTTTCTTTATAAATAATAAAATATTTTAAAATAAAATGATTTAATTATTTCTCTAAATATAAGGTTTTCCATTTTACACAAATGAATTTTAACCCCAACACCACAATAATTTAAAGTGTTCAATAATTACTTATTGTTCACTTATTATTTATAATTATATAATCTATAATTATATCGGCTGATGCATTTCGATGGCGACGTCATCATCGTCAGAGCCTTTCTGTTAAAATGTAGACTAACTTTTTATATATACATATACTAATTTGTGTTTTGTGTCTTTATTCAATTCATCTACAATTGGAGGTTGAATCTTTCATTTTATTTCGTCATTTTTAAAAAAATTAAATCACAAAACTAACGCATGCAGATATTCAATTCATCTAGAACAGACCTCACAAATCATTAAAAATTTTCGAATACAGTAACAAGTAATAAATAAGTCAATTCAGGTCATCAAAAAAGGTCACAAATCTATGAAAAAGAACATGTTGCAAAAAACAATAAATAACCGAAAACACTTCATGCTTGCAGACCAGATGAGGAAATGAAATTAAAGATTCAACTCCCAATTGTAGATGGATTGAAAAAGGATATAAAACACAAATTAGTATATGTATATATAAAAAGTTAGTCTAAATTTTAACAGAAAAGAGAAGCGCAGATAGACACGGTTGCGAACTTCATCAACAAAGCAGGATGGAAGTTCTATACAAGAAAGAAAGAACATGACAAACCACTAATAAATAGCCTAGAAAGGCCGAAGATTATACCCAAATGTAGCCGGGTTGAAAAACTTAGAAGAAGAAATGTCATCATGCAACCATACATCTTCACGGATGACTACAAAAAAAAGAGGAATAAACCAAAAAAGACAAACGAAAACACATACGCAAATAACAACAAACATTATATTGGTCGAGGAAATAACCTCGACCGGGAAGGGGGTGGGTAAGCTGCTAGTCTACGGCAGCAAATCTAGAACAGACATCAGGGTTTTTTGTGAATTTTTTCCCTGATGACTACAAATACAGAAGACTGAAGAACGTAAAAAGATACATCAAGATAAGAAGACACATAACGAGCTACGGGGGCATGCTATACGTCCCTAGGTGCATTAAACAGACAAAGAATCAACATTACAAGAAAACAAAATGCACTAAAACTGGAAAAAAGAATAAAAACTAGAAAATAAAAAAAAAATAACAGAAAGGCTCTGACGATGATGGCGTCGCCATCGAAATGCATCAGCCGATATAATTATAGATTATATAATTATAAATAATAAGTGAACAATAAGTGATTATTAAACACTTTAAATTATTGTGGTATTGGGATTAAAATTCATTTTTGTAAAGTGAATCAGCCACAGTTCCAAAACAACAAATAAGGTTTTCCAATAAGAATGTCAGAATTTTGACAATTGGTTGTAGCCATATTTGATTTTTTTTTAAAGCTCATTTTGATATTTCAACTTAGTATAATTTAGTAGGTTATTGTTTAGCAGAAATTGTAAAAATTTTAATAGACTTATTGAAACCAAAATTTAATGAGTCCATTATTTCACAAAATGGACCCATCAATTGGTCATCAAGATCATGTGATCTAACTCCACTAGATTATTTTCTGTGGGGCTATGTGAAATCATTGCTTTACAGAAATATTAAAAATAATTAATGTTATAGAATATGCTTTTAAATAAAAATAACTAATTAATTAAATACTTTTTATTTTATTTCCATTTATACTTCTGAAGCGCTTATTAGAAAACCTGATATAATAATACATTTTCATACAAATGAATTATCACTCTGACACTTCAAGATATTGTAAAAGTGTTTAATCATTATTTATTATGTACTTTATTTGTTTATAAGCTGATGAATATTTCGATGACTGTGTTATCATCTCCTAGATGTTATAATACATAGCTCTTACTATAATTCACATCAGCTTTTTATCAGATAAAGTGAACAATTATTATTTATTGAACACTTTTACAATAATATATTTGTATAAAAATGGCAGTTAATATAATAATGCAATTTTGAAAAATAAAAAATAATTTTTAATAATTTAATGAATATTCAAAGTTTTAATTATATATATATATATATATATATATATATATATATATATATATATATCAGGGAGGAATTAAAAATTAATTATAATTTTATATACATATTATAGAGAAATTAGTTTTGAAAAACTAATTGGAATTTAAAAAACATAATATTAAAATATCTCCCAGGACATGTATACGAAAACCATTAGTTAGTACAGACAAAACTTGAACACAGACAGTTTAACGATATTAATAATTACTTGAAATCATTTATAGTAATTTTAAAAAGAAACTAATTTTCTAACGATTACGATCGGTGGTGTACAAGTTAAGAAATTCTGTATCGGTATTTCGTTGTACGCGAAGCTGAATAGTAATAAAAAAAAAGAATAAAATTTATTAAAGCGTTTCAATAAACGGTAGCTGGAAAAAACACACATTAGTAATTAACAAGTTTTATCGTATGCAATGAACGATCCTCGCTGGAAATAACTCGTTTCAAGGGTAATAAATTACCTATCAAAATCCCTCAATCACTATTACTAATCAGTAAACTGTAAACTGATATTAAATTCACCGCAAACGTCTTTCTCATTTACTTCGCAGTACAATTTTGAATAGTAGTCCATGCGAAGCTCTTTATGTAATCGTGATAAAATTAAAACGAATAATTACTTTCGATGATTGATACGTTCACGGAGACCACCTTATGCTATCAGGTATTGATTTTATTATAGGATTTAATAAATAACTAATAATGAATATTTACCGCACACGATTATTCGTACGGGAAAAATTCGTAAACTTAAAAATATCGCCCGTCTGATATTTCCTAGTTGCATTTTAATAAACATTTTACTGACACTAACGGTTATCTGTTCGGTTATCTTCTGATGATGAAGCATATCATTGAGAATGCATTTGAGGTTTGAATATCATAGACTCATTATACGCGATTTCAATTATACACGAAGGTTCTTATCGATGCAAAGGAACGATAATATGAAATTATAGAACGTAGTAAGACTATTAAATGCACATATTACTATTATTATTAAAATACTATTGGCATGTGGTCATTGTATGTTAGGGATCATGTGCTACTGAACTTGATAATATATTTAATAGTCAGTAATGTTGTTTTTCTTCATTTGCGATAATGGATGTGTATACGTAAATCGATCATTATGAATACTTGGTAATATGACATACTTCACTGATCGTTTTGTAATTCAATTTTCTGTACATCGTCCAAGATTAAACATGTTAACTCACTACATCTTGTTATTTGAATTCTTGTGTTTAACTAAAACATCATTATAATTTTATATTATTTAAACGTGTAGATACGAATAACAGAATATCAACAATAATTTTTTTAAAAAAAGATATATATCATAAATTCAAATAACACTAGTGAGATGAATATATAATTTTTGTGTTTTAGTGCTAAAATGATATAGAAAATTAATATTCATTTGTTAAATACTGTAAAAATAAATATAACTTTTAAAATCCTTATTTCATAAATACAGTGTGTTGAATACTTGTGAGAATTTAAATTTTCTTCACTTTGTTTTTGTAATTTTTCAATTTAATTATTAATGACTAATCATTGTTGTCATAATAACAAAAAAAAAACATATTCTTTTATTAAATCCTTCTAGTTTCTGAGATCCCTCATAAAAGCTTTAAATATGCGAAATAAAATTCTAAACTTCAGTTTAAGTATGAATATAGTTATTATTTATTATAGTATATGAATATATTTCAGTCAAAATAGTTTATTGATAATTAAATTATAAGAATCTTTATCAAGGGGCTTAGAAAAGTCGAGAAAACCGCATTTTTTAATCTCTTTTAATATATATATATATATATATATATATATAGAGAGAGAGAGAGAGAGAGAGAGAGGGGGGGAGCAAAAAAATGTCAAAACTCTGACAGCTGGTAGCAGCCATGTTTGAATTTTTTTAAGTTCATTTTGACATTTCAACTCAGTATAGTTTGTCAAATTATTATAGAATGTTTAACATTTCAAAAACGCTCAGAAATTGTAAAAACTAATAAAAATCAATGATCGGTTCGTAAAATTTATCGTGCGCTTGATTAAACTTACAGTCAACATTAAATAAAAAAATTGCAAAATTTGGAGTAAAAGCAATTCACAAGTCGTTGAAAAAAGACCATTGCATTCACAAAATGTAACTGTCTGGTGTGCGTTATATGTTGGTGGTGTCATCGGACCATATTTTTTTCAAAATTAAACTGGAGATCACTTTACAGTAAATGAAGTGCGTTACCAAACTATAAATAATGATTTTTCCAAAAATGATTAAAAATGGTTTTTAAGATATGTGGTTTCAACAAGACGGTGCTACGTGCCATACATCTATGAAAACAATAGACTTATTGAAACAAAAATTTAGAACCCTCATTATTTCATGAAATGGACCCATCAATTGATCACCAAGATTATATGATCTAACTCCATTGGATTATTTTCTGTGGAGTTATGTGAAATCATTGGTTTATACTGATAAATCAAGAACAACAGAAATATTAAAAATAAACATCAAACGTGTAATTCATTAAATTGGACCACAATTATGTGAAAGAGTGACTAAAAATTGGACTAAACGAATGCACTATGTCCAGCGAAATCGTGGTAATCATATGAGTGAAATTGTGTTCTATCATTAATGTCAAAATGTGCTAAAAATAAAAAATAAAAAAAAACAATTAATAAAATACTGTTTGTTTTATTTCTATTTAAACTTCTGAATCGTTTATTTGAATCCCTGTATATAATATATATATATATATATATATATATATATATATATATATATATATATATATATATATATATATATATATATGTGCATGTGTGATGTTTGCATTTTTTTTTAAATATTTTAATATTTTTACTGATCTCCGTGTTGAAATTTTTACATATGCCTGTAATTAAAAAAGAGGCCACCAAAACTACTTTTCATCACAAAAAAAAACCTCGACAAAATCTATTATTCAACTTGTTAAACCTACGATTAGCAAAATATTGACAAAACCAATTACATATACATTCATCATATATATATATATATATATATATATATATATATATATATATATATATATATAAATTAAGTAAATACACTAAGTACATACTTTTAAACATACGTGTTAAAAATATTGCGAACATATAATTTTACTTAGTGTTATCACGAGGCACGGTGCAACACCTACTCTCCGATACAGGTGAAGATATCTGCGAAAGTTGTATATCAGAGAGGTAGGTACAAGTTCAGTACGTTCATGACCACGAATGTAGAATAGCAGGTAGAGAGTGTCACGGACGCAATTATTAATTATGATTGATGAAAAGTAATTCATAGGTCAGTTCCTTTTTATTTTTTAAACATATTCGATTTGGCGATCACGCGATTCTATGTGTTGAAATTTGTTTCCTGATATAATTAACACAATTAATGCGTTTAAGATAATCAGCTATTATGATTAACGTAATACATGTATGAATATATTTTCGAACAGGTAAATGTGAGATCGGTTAATACGTATGGAAATTTATACAATTTTGGATTCGTTTAAGAATAAATCAATTTTGAATTACGTTTGTATTTGTTGAAAAAACATTTTTTTTTGTTATTTAATATATTGAAATATTTTTAATCTGTTTTAAATTTATTTTAATATTAATCATTTTTATCAAATTATTTTTTTATATTATAGAATATACGAGGGTCGTTTGATAAGTGTGGTAAATATATTTATTGTTTAATTTAATTAAATTGTTCAATTTAGTTTTTCTTACTTTTCTACCATACTTATCAAACGACCCTCGTATATGCACTAAAAAATTGAAAACATATTTTAGGAAATAAAGAAATATAATCAGTTTTAAGTAACTGAATTTATAATGTGTAATCACACACACATACACACACACATACACACACACACACACACACATATATATATATATATATATATATATATATATATATATGTATGTATATAATGAGTCATCAAAATGTGACACCTAGATTTGTGTTTTATTAAAAAGAAACATGTGTATAAGATGGTGTATAAGGAAACATATGTGTAATTTCTTTTAATAAAGCACAAATCTAGGCGTCACATTTGGATGACCCTACATAAATGTGTGTGTTTTTACTTAAAAAATCTAGTAGTTCAAAATAATTCTTAACAATTTAATTATTAATAGAAAATGAAACCAAAACCCAACAATCTCTCCAAAAATCAAAATAGTTATAATTCAAACATTTGTTTATATAATTGAAAATATTTTAATTACTTAAAATAAAGTGAACAATAATTCTTAGATCAATTTTTAAAAAGCATTTAAAACTAATCTATAGGGCCATCCAAATGTAACGCCTAGATTTGTATTTTATTAAAAAGAAATATGTGTATAGGGTGGTGTGTAGAGGAGCATGTGTATAGTTTCTTTTATTTTTTTTTAATAAAATACAAATCTAGGCGTACTATTTGGATGACCCTATATTTTAATCGATTACTGTTTTTATTTATATAAATTTTAATCAATTTTAATTTTAATTAAATGTCTTATAAAGGATGAAACTTTTTTCAGTTGATTTTTATTTCAATTAATTATTAGTATTTAAAATAAATATGGATGAAAATTAAAAAAATACTAAGTTTAACACAAATAACTCACTCACTCCAACACAAAATATTTTGTAGAAGTGTTCAAAAATCTCTTATATTTTGGTTATTCAATATTTTTGATCGAATAAAGTAAACAATGAATTATAAATAAATACTTTTATAAAATCTTGTTGTATTCAGGATGAATTTTTTAATACCTAATTAACGATTAAAGTAAATTTTCCACAGTACCAAACAAATTAAAACAAATACTAACTTTACTTCAGTTTACTTTAGAAAATTAAATCTTATTTAATATATATATATATATATATATATATATATATATATATATAGGGTATTTTTTAAACGTGTTAGAACTTTAAATTGAATCTCTATCGAAATTTCTATCTGAGTTAAAAACATCTTTATCAAACCTTTATATATACATACACACACACACACATGTATGTATATATATAATTTTTAAATATTAACAGACATAAAAGTTAATAAGTGCATAAATATTAACAATTTTAAATAAATATATCACTATTAATTTTAACTGTGGAAAATTTATTTTCACACAAATAATTTATTATCCAAACATGTATGATAAATTATTTATGTGAAAATGAAGTACATATATTTAATTTCAACAGATTTACAAATAATAAAATTGTTGATTTAAATAAAAAATCGTCTTTATTAAAATAAACATCTAAGTAAAAAATGTAATCAAGAAAGAAATGAATTTAATTATAAATATTATAAAAATCATTCATTTTCTTTTTTTATAATAAAACAACATAATTAAAGTGTATTAACATCTAATAAAAAAGTTAATAAAATTTGTAAACAAATATTTGTCAATATATTAAAATAAATTTTAGAATAAATAAGATATCTTAAGTATTTTAATATAAATTCGCCATTTTTAGATACTGTTATTTATATACATTCTTAAACATTGATATTTTGAATTTTTTATAAAAAAGCAAAAAAGAATATTTTTATAAAATTATGACTCGTCTCTGTTATTAATGAACCTGAAATTAGATTTCTCGAGATACCGATTCTTCTCCATTTAATTAATTTCTTAGAATATTTTTGATTCTAATGAATTCATTAACTACGCTATAAGCTTATCTGATTTCACATTTTCTTCGACTCATCACAAGAATAAATAACCATAAAATATCGTAATTATCGACATCGTTTACATACGTGCAGCAATATTGTTCGTATTGAATACAAAATAACGACAGTGATATTTATTGACATCCACACCCAGCACTGGTCGAAATCCACTTCGCGTTCGTCAGATACGAGAACAGAACTCGGATCATCCTGCGATAAGTCTTTCTCGAATCGATCGTGTTTACATGCCTTAACTCAGATCTCAATCAGTACGATGTTGTACCTAACACTCGTCTTCTTTACAGGTGCAGCATTACATACTCGTTGTTCAAGCTCAGGATGCTGGTACACCGTCGCTTTCATCAACGCTTACCGTATACTGCAACGTCGTCGATTTGAATGATAACGCGCCGTTGTTTGATCCAATGTCGTACAGCAATGAAATATACGAGAACGTGTCTGTTTCGACACCTGTTGTGACTGTCAGTGCTACTGATTTGGATTCTGGTAAGTGATTTGTTTAAAACTATTTATACAATGTAATTTATATTTCTAGATATTAACATATCAGTCATTCAAAAACGCTTCTTGCTTTTAACTCCATTTGTTCAATTTATAATATTCACTCTTGAAAATATACAACTCTTCGAAAATGTTGTTCATATTTTGAATTTTTTACTTCAAACTCAAATATTAACAAATATTCAATTATTTCAATCGTGAATATATTTTATTTAAAAATTATCGATCTTTAAAAAAATACCTTGTCTAAATAACCAAATATTGTGGAACTTTTAGATGTAAATAATACCTATCTAAATATTTTGATAAAAATTAATTTGATTTATATGACATATATAGGATCATACAAATGTGACTCCTAGATTTGTGTTTTATTGAAAAGAAACAAAAGGAATTATACACATGTTTCCCTATACACTATCCTATACATATGTTTCTTTTTAATAAAACACAAATCTAGGAGTCACATTTGGATGAATGTGACCTTTTATCTACTAAAATACATATTTTTGTATAAATGAATTAATATCTTTCATTTTCAAAATATTTCTAAACAAAAATACAGGAATACCTCGCATAATCCGGCTAATCGGTTCCACTGATTGAACTTTTGCACACAAGTCAACATGTATACAGTATTCACGTCCCATTATCACTCGTCTCACACGATCTTACCCGAAAACTATTTTTTTTAGGTAGAGGAGTTTGTCGATAAAAGGGTGTGAAACGAACGGTTTCGGTTTTCTTTTTTATTATGTTTTCATAATAAAGGGGAAAACTTGAAAATTTGCGTATAGAAACGAAACAAGTAATTGGCAAATAAAAAATTTTTTTGGGAAATACCAGTATGCATGCTGACTACATATAAAAATAAAAATATTACATTCATATATAAGCACTTATCATCATCATCAGATTACTGCTTATGAAACCGGACAATACAATACTAATTTCCATACCGACGAATTATCTCATGTCTTTATCTCGTCTATCTATGTATCTCTTCTCAGACCTTTTTATAGAGATGACCTAAATGAAACAATAATTTAGGTATACATTTTCTTGCTTACTATCATTTAATATTATCCTTACAATCCTTCAGTCTCATTTGTGTCACTGTTTTTCAGTAATAGTTAAGGTTTATCAAACTTGAGGACTGTCCCATTTTTATATTCAAAATTGTTTTTTTGTATGTCATTTTCAGTATATTTGAATGTGTAAATGGAGTGAAAAATAAATATAGAGATGTACTGCTAATTATAAATAAAAATACCAAAAATTTAAACAAATATTTTGATAATTTTTCTATAGTTTTTGAAGCAAAATACATTTTCCAAATTCATTTTCAAATGTATTTAATTAAAATTTTAATTATCAAAATTCTATGACATTAATGATGGAATACAATTTCACTTATATAACCACCATAACTTCACTTGACATGTCACTGAGTTTAAATGTCAAAATGAACTTAGAAAAAAATCAAACATGGCTGACACCAACTGTCAAAATTCTGATATTCTTATTGGAAAACCCTATACAAATTACACCTGTTAAAAGTTTCACAATTTCGTGTAATATTTAAATTATCATTCTTGTGATTTATTCATTTATTTCTGTATTTTTTTTCTAGTATAATTTCTTATAATTTGCTACATACTTTGTATATCATTTATTTATAAAGTTGCTTGTAATTCATTAAACCTTCACATTATACATTCTTTCTTCTATATATATAGTGAATCACAGATACTGTCGCCATAAGTTGAAATATTTTGAATTAAATATTCTATTCTCATAGTTTTCCTCGGAATTAACATCTAATAATCATGCAATGGTGCATGAAAACGTACCATCCATTTTACATAGCAGTTTTATAAATCGAGCTTCTGTCAAAGTGATTGGTTAGCACTACTGTTTTGTTGCTTACAGCCACACGGTTTTGCAATTAAAGATAAACATAATCATTCAGAATGATTGCCAAAGGATAAGTTTTATTTATAAAAAATGCAACGGACGTTCACAATCTGACATTTATTGCATTCAATATATTTTATTAGAGTGAATTGAATTCTTTTATAAAATAATTGTTATTTCAATAATTTATACAATTAAAATTCTAAATAAATATTTTATTGGAATTAGCAATAATCTTAATTCCATAATTATTATATTTTAAATACTTGTACTATTTTTTCTTCCTAATTCACTTATTTTAAAAATCAATCTATATTTTTGATCAAAATAGATTTATATACAAATTTTTGAATTTTTTGTTTTCCTTCATTTTTCTCTATCATTCACATACTTGTATTTATAGGATAATTCAAATGTATTTTATTGAAAAGAAACATGTGTATAGGGTGATGTATAGGAAAACTTTTTGTTCTATTTCTTTTTAATAAAACACAAATCTAGACGTCACATTTGGATGACCATATATTTTTAAAAAATACGTTTAATTTTTTTTCAAATGTATAATGATGTAATATTTTTTTATATTATATATATTTATTTTTTATGTTTCTACACGCACACACTTGTATATAAATACAACATATAACATGTATATAAAACAGTTAATTTTTTCAACTTAAAACATGATATAATTTATATTTACATCAAAAAACATCACGCCAGTCTTAACAATTTAATTTGACCACCGTGTTATTTTTGTATGAAACGTGACATAGGTAACAAGTGTGTCTAAAAAATAGAACTCTAATATATACATGTATATATATATATATATATATATATATATATATATATATATATATATATATATATAATTTTAAGAAAGTGAAACACTAGCAACGAATCACCTCAATGACCTTACTTAAGAATCGCTTGAGTAGCAATGAAAATCAAGCTGAACAATTTCAGTAAACCTGATTCAAAACATTACATTTCCCTTAAACATCCACACATCTCATTGTTCTAACGTTCGTACGACATGGCAGGCATACAACTAGACAAGCATAGTTGAAGATGTCGAAAATGTCAGGTACTTTCATGTATTGAAAACAAACAGTATAACAAAGACGGATTATCGAAACGTTTATAACTCGCTATGGTTTATTCTTTTTCGAAAACGCACTCTGCACAGAAAAATTATTCAAAAAGAAACCGGTAAATGTAAGAATTCGAGTCGTTGTTGTTATACAGAGTCATGGTTAATTCTCGGAACAATCCAGATACTAAGATACATACGTATATGCAGTTGCTCATTACTTCCTAGAATAACAGTAATAACTATTTTCTACATATACTCCGATTAACACCATTATGTATATGTATTATATATAGCAGATTGTATTACTATTGAGCTACATAAACTATAAAAAGTGCCACTTCACACCACACGTTTTATTTTTTTATTTTTTTGTATTATATAAAATTTAATGACTCGACTATTATTTAATTGAATTATTATGTATTGAATTATTATTGACTATTATTTAATTAAATGAGATCCATAAATGTCATAATTTAGTATCAATAAAATAAAACATAATTACAATTGTTAAATTACTTTTATATATATATATATATATATATATATATATATATATATATGTGTGTGTGTGTGTGTGTGTGTGTGTATGTGTATGTGTGTGTGTCTGTGTATGTATAAAATGATGGCATAAAAATTAATACAAAACGTACATTAATTTTTTTATCCATCAAAATATTTAAATTTTAGCTATATTAGAATTATTTCTTTAAAAAAATTTTTATCTAAGTACTACATAGCTTTTAAAATGTTAACTCACACATAACCTACAACGCAAATTTTATCATTTTTAGAAATTGAAATGAATTGTATGAAAAATGTTTTTTCTTTTTTGCTTACGTGAAAAATGTAGTTTTTTTAGTAATGTCGTGTTTATGCAAATTTCTGCCTCTAAATCTTCCAATGAGTTGTTAATAAATGGTTGTTTTGCTTTTTTTAATTGCTTTTTACAAGTATTAACTAATTTTATTTATATACGTGTGTTCATATTATTTATATATATATATATATATATATATATATATATATATATGTGTGTGTGTGTGTGTGTGTGTGTGTGTGTGTGTGTGTAAACACTTAATTTTAATCGCAGCATTTTTTATGCATTTATAACAAAGACACCTACAATTTATTAAAATACCTAAGTTGACTCGAAACTACACAAAACATGGCTTCTTCTCAGGTGGTCTAATATTTCTCTCTAATTTAACAAATTACATTTTTTAAATGTTCTTTCCAATAAATTAATTTTACTTTCTGTTACTCGTCAGCAATATAATCAACTATTTTTTAAACCTGTTCAAAAAACGGAAAAACATATTTTTTCTTGCATATCTACTAAAAATTTGTTACTTTATAAAGTATATATATATATATATATATATATATATATATATATATATATATATATATATATATGTTTATCTATGTATGTATTTCTGTAGCTATGCTTCTTGTTTTTTATACACGGATTCGTTATAAACTTTTATAATGAAATTTCATTAAACTTCTGCTTGCAAGAACGTTACTGAATTGATGAAGGTTGGTCAGTGAACTCTGTATAATGTTTAGATTCATTTCATTGGAATTGTTTTCACGATTAAGAATATCTATAATATACATTTTGTTATTTTAAGTTACAGAAATATAATCTAGATATTTGAGAAAATGCATATTTTTTTCCTTTTCAAAATTAGATTATTTTCAATTATATATATATATATATATATATATATATATATATATATATATATATATATATATATATATATATATATATATATATATATATATATATATATATATATATATATATATGAGAGAGAGAGAGAGATCACACTACAGTTCTTATATAGAGATAGAACCTCTCTGACAATGCCAACTCAGTGAGCCTTTCTTATCAAAGTTTTTTAACAGTTGTTTTTTTACAAAATGAGGTTGACAACCCATTCTCAACTCTTGAAAATGAGGGAATCTAAATATATATATATATATATATATATATATATATATATATATATATATGTTAGCACAGTGGTTTACATCACCGCGTGTCATGCGGGAGATTGCGTTCGAATCCCAGTTGGAGAGTCCCTCATTTTCGAGGGTTGAGTATGAAGGCCGACAACCTCATCTTGTAAAAAATAACTGTCGAGAAGGAAGTAAACCCCGAATAAAAAAATCTTCACCAATCCGCCTGGTCAGCGTGGTGAATATGACCAAATACCAGTGAATGGTAGCATTCATTGAGGCTCTCGTCCAGTAGTGGATTGATATGGGCTTTATGATGTGATGTGATATATATGTATGTATGTGTGTATATACATTAGTTACATATATTTTTATCTAAATTAACTAACAAATGCAGTTAATATATTTCTATTATATATTTTTTCCATATACATACATTTATAATATATCCTATATGTAACTAAAACGTATCTCTTTTATAATTTAGGTAATTGAAAGTTTTATGTATTTAAATTGTATCTATTATTTGTTTCTTCTTGTGTAATTATATAAATTATTTTTTATAAATTCATTATATTCTAAATTTTTAACAGTAAAGTATATAAATAGAAAATTATATATATATATATATATATATATTACCAAAAAAATACTTGGCAATTGATCATCAATTCGAATACACATAACATTTTATATGACAATAATGTAAAACAGATACCAGTATGAATTTGAATCCAACATTCCATTATTTCTGTAAGATAGTAACTGTCTTGAATGTTGAATGAACATAGATCTTAACTACATTCTAAAGTAAATGATATGAAAGAATGTGAAATGTTTTATAATTAATTATAAACAAAATATTTACATACATAAAAATACAAATACATCACATGCATGACAAGCTTTATACTAAATATTATTTTAAAATTACTTACTAATGAAAAATATATATTATTTTAAGTGAAAATGAAGAATTCAAACAATTATTAAATTTGCAATGAACCAAATTTCTTTTCGATTATTTTTATCATAAGTAAAGTGTTCTGTCATTTTCTTAAAAATTGATTATTTTAATACTAAATTAGTTTTATATAAATAGTTGATATTAAATTTTAAATTAGTAATAAAATATGTTATAATTATATACATGCATACACAATAAAACTTAATATAATTTCTATTGTATAAAACATTTATCATATTTCTTAAATAAAATGGATTTACAAATTATATAAGTAAAAATAATATTTATATATATATATATTTATATATATATATATATATATATATATATAAATATTTATAAATTGAAAATTTCCTTCAATTATATTTTGAAACTTAATGAAGTTGTAGTTATATATATATATATATATATATATATATATATATATATATTATGTGTGTGTGCAAATATATTTGTATGTGAGTAGATAATTTTTAACGGTACTGCTAACGTAATATCGTTAGTAAAAGTACCCTTCTAAACTAATACAAGATATGAAACGAGGAAAAAAATACATAATACCTCTTATTCGTTCACTTAACATTGATATCATTCATCATTTAAAAATAATTTTCAAGAACTCTTAATGCATAGCTGAATTAAAATTATGAATTTAAATATGATCATATACCATTTTAACGACACGTCATTAGTCACTTTTTACTGGCAAGTATCTGTCACAATATCTGTATCATATATCATCACATATCTATGTTGTCAGGTGCATCGAGTACAGTTACTGTTTCGCAACAAATGTATAAACTATTTTTTTTAACAACATTGTATATATATATATATATATATATATATATATATATATATATATCCTAAGATATTCTTTATTTATTTTTATAAAAATATGTCTTTTTTTATTGATAGGTCTCGTTTGATTTTTATTCTCGATTTTGTACTAAAATGTTTATGCACGATAGAGCAGAACTGGAATGTGGTTAGTTTAATTACATATGATATATATATATATATATATATATATATATATATATATATATGTATGTATGTATGTATATACGCACACATTTCATTCAAAAGTAGATGTTTATATCTATAAAAGGAAAAATCGAGCTACAACACATATGAAATGTGTTCTTATCTCACTGACAACTAATAACTTATGACTTAAATCGATAAATAAAGAAAAAAGTAATACATTCCACAATACTAAATATAATAACAAATATAAAAATTTATGATCTATAAAATAACATAATTGGTACTAATTGGAGATTGATATATAGGAAATTATATGTGCTTGCGAAATAAATTTATCCAAATAAGTAACAAATGATTCAAGTAAACAATTTCTTTAAGTTTATAAGTAAAACTTAGTGTGTGTGTGTGTACATATTATATATATATATATATATATATATATATAGGCCGACCGGCGAAATACTGGCTTACATTTCCACCTGTCAGATGGGAGACTGCATTCGATCTTGAGATTTTATATTAGAGATTTTCAAATTTTAAAATATAAATTTGAGCTTAGAATTAACAACGGCTTTGGCAAAGAACATAATCTGGGTTATACATGAGTTATAGTACTTGTGAGTATATATTTATATATATAAACACACACACACACACACACACACACATACATACATATAAAGAGTGTTCTTTTAAGTTAGATAGAACTTTTGATATTGTTTCAATTTAAAGTTCTGTCACATTTAAAAACACCTATATATATATATATATATATATATATATATATATATATATATATATATATATATATCCTTTATAGGTTTGTATTATAAGAAGTATGCATATTAATCATCATTTCTTTCAAAATAATTTCTCTTTACTTATATAAATCAACGTCTGTGATATTTTCATTGTTCAATGAAATTAAGAAATCTGGTATTTTTACCTCCTTTAAAGACTCGTTCATATCTCTCTTTATCATCTCATTATTTTGAAAATGATTTCCTATAAACCGGATTTACAATAAAATCACATTATATCAATCACGAATTTCTTTAATAAAAAAATGTATAATTAATATTTTTCAAGCTAGTCGTCTTTTTTGATTTTTCAATAAACGTCATGTTTTCTCCTGTTTACAGAAGTTGTATAAGGTTGTTTGTCTTCTGGAATTAATAGAAGAATATCTCTTATTCGTCCACAATTTTATCATATATTTCTTTGTAAAAAATAAACTATAGACATAAATTGTGGATATTTTATAACACATTAAGAAATAGTCGTAAAAACGTTCAGTCGTAAAACAGCAAACATTCCACATGCATACAACCATATATATATATATATATATATATATATATATATATATATATATATATATATATATATATATATATATATATATATATATATATATATAAGAAAAATATCTTATTATTAAATTAATTTTTACATATTTTAATATGATAAACATATAAAATAATAACTTAATTTTATTCTGTTGAAATTTATTTGATAAATTTAAAAAATAAATCAAAAGAAATGTGAAAATTATTTAAATAACATTTAATAAAAGAATTTTTGAATTTGACGTTTTTTTAACTTTTAACATAACAAATTAGAATTGTTGTACATTTTATATTTTTTCTAAAAGAACTTACTACTCAATAATTAACAGTGAAAATCACTCTCTTCACTACTTTTATTTAATTATTTTTTAACGACATCTTAAATCAAGATACAAAGTACAATTAACAAATTATCGGTGTTATGTGAATTGGAATCCTTTTAAGATTTTATTATTTTTTTATATCTCAATTCAATAATCAAATTATCTAAAGCATCTGATGCACTCAGAAATGCAAATTATAAATAAAATAAAACTATATAAAGATATAAATAACTTGCAAAAAATAAGTGAAAGAGTACAAATGTTAAATTTTTGATAATAATTTTATAAAAACGTTCTCATTTTGTGTATTTTTGAAATTTAACTCTCGAATGTGTTTTATATTTATAAATCTTAAAAATGTCATATTTCATTTCAAAATATTTTTTTCATAATTACAATTTTACCTAATCAAATGAAAATCTCTAAATAGGAGATAACAATTTCATATTTATAACTAAACTTTAAAACTCTTATTTATTCTCGTTTCGATTTACAATATAAATAAACTTCAAAGATTATAAATACATTAATCATATATTTTTTATCAATATGTCTATGTTAATAACAACCTACAAAAATATTTTTTTATTGATTTAACAGTAATTCATTATTCGTTCAACTAATTTTTTTCCTCAAATAATCGTTTCCAAAAACGATCATTTTTTAAATTTATTTTAATGTCTCATAATAAATACAAAAAAGTAATCATTATTCTTTATATTTATAAATAAATTATTTTAGATTACCAAGTACAGTTCCTGGCCATAAAATGATTCACAAAGAAAGTATCCAATCATCTGGCAATTTCTTAACTATACAATAAATTAAACTGTTCTTAATTGTTTATTTTTCGATTTATGAGTATATCCATTTAATAAATAAATTATAGCGAAAAAACTAAATTAAATTTGTTCTTATTGGCTTTTACATCTATACAAAGATGCATCGATCGAATTGAATTTTCTATCAAAATTCCTCGAAAAATGACGTGCAAAAATAATATAAAAAACGTTATAAATTGCTTGATGTTTATATTATAGTTTTTAAACACAATGTTGTTGTTTCAAATATACATTTAATTTTCTAGACGCGTTGATCCATAAAAATTAATTCGTTTTCGAATTAATATTAAAATTTGCATATTTATCTACACTTCACATATGTTTATATATTTTCTTAAAAAGTTAATAGTCCGTATGCTTTTTTTAAAAAAATATATACCTTTGAAAATTGGAATAGAAATAAACTCATTTTTTCAAATTTGAATCGTTATAGTCACAATTCTATATTCACAACTCGAGCTCTTTTTTATATAAATAGAGTTAAAAATGAGTATTTATTTTAAGAACAAGTAGATATATATTTATTTGTAATTATTTAATTTATTGTAATTCTAAAAAATATTTACAAATTTTTTTTCAGTTATGATGCTATATAAATTAATGTATTTTTTTCTACTGACACAAAAAATATATATATATATATATATATATATATATATATATATATATATAAATACATTATTACATGTTAATCGTACAAACTTGGCATAATTTCTATTTTATAAAACATATGTCATATTTCTCAAATAAAATGAATTTACAAATTATATAAGTAAAAATAATATTTTATATATAAATGCAATATATAATATTTATAAATTAAAAAATTCCTTTGATTATATTTCGAAACTGAATGAACTTGTAATTATATACAATAAATTAAAGAAAGGAAATACCAACTTTAACTAATCGTTTTTTTAAATGTATAACAAAATATCATTAAAACTAACTCATCATTGTTATTAATGTTAAATTCATCAAAACGGAACTTATGTATTTTACAAAAGTGACTAAGAAATGTTACAAAATGTCAGTAAATAAGCATTTAAAATTATAACGTCCGTTGACAAAAATAAAATAATCAGGTTTTAATGATCTACTTTTTGTAACAGACGTTCATATAATTTAAATCTCATCCGCAAGTTTCAAATTAAAAAAGAATTCCTCACTTTTGTTGAATTGGAATTTAGTAAATTAATTTTATTAAATAATCACTATTATATATATATATATATATATATATATATATATATATATATATATATATATACAAACATACATACAAATATGAACAAATTTCAAAATAAAATAATTGTAATTTAAAAAAATCAATAGACGAATCAAACAAAATTATTTTTTAATTGAAGTAATATAATTAATTAAAATCGTAATAATTACAAAATAATATTTAGAAATGTATTAAAAATATTTAATAACTTCTATTCTTCAATTTCACTTATATTTTATATCAAAAATAAATTTAATTCAAACTATACTTAAAAATATTTAGATAATAAAATGTTCAATGTTTATATATATATATATATATATATATATGTCTAAAAAATGTCAATCCTACTATAACTGAAGCTCTAAAATTACTTTCAGATTTACTGAAAATTATTTAATTAATTTTTTTCATATTATTTAACCCTTTCGCCACTAACAGGACCTATGTGTCCCATAAAATTTTCTACTCACTAAAATATGTTTGTTGTTACTATTGGGACAAATATGCCCAACTTAAACTACTGATGGGAAATATGTGTCCGTAATTCAAATTTGAAATTTGAAAATAAAAATCATTTTTTTGCCCAAAAATAGATTACTTTAGTAATTCAAACGAAACAGATGTTTTAAAACTAAAAATATTTAATCCTTGGTGAAAGAGTTAAAGAAATTTATTATATTCTGGACTTCAATAAATTTCGAAACATTTCTAAACCATTATTTAAAAAATAATGATTGAAATCTAAAATTTTTAAATCTTTTTACACACAGTTTATTCATCATTCTATTTATATGTTTATAATTGGGTCAATGTTAAGTTTTAATTAAATTTTCATAAACACTTTCTTGAAATTGTAAACTTCTAGAAAATATAAAGAAAAATAATAATTTTTGGTCTATCAAAGTCAGAAATTCTTTACATTTGAACACAAGCTGAATTTCACATAACTTTGAAAAAATAGATATTTTAACTACATTTGACTAATTTAGCCTTCCATTTTTAATCTGAAAATATATTTTTTTAAAATGTGTTGTGTAAAACAAAGTACACACATGAGTATATATATATATATATATATATATATATATATATATATATATATATATATATATATATATATATATATATATATATATATATATAGATATACAGACATACATACAAACAAAGGTATTTTTTAAGCGTGATAGAACTTTAAGTTGAATCTCTATCGCAAGTTCTATCTAACCTAAAAACACCTTTTATCATACATTTATCTGTCTAAATATCGGTCTAAAATATCTCCTTCAAAATTTATCTCTTTCAATTTTTTTTATTAATTTTAATATTTCATAAAATTTGTACTTCAATCATTTATGAAAAAGTTCGGAAATGAAATTTTCACATCAACCTAGATGTAAAACACTATTCTTTTTTAAATAGAAAGACATTGTGGCCCAAATGATACTGAAGGGTTTAAATATATATTTACTTTTTACTATCATTTACTATTCTTCAGTCTTATTTGTGCCACTCTATGTATGTGTGTATTTGTATATATATATATATATATATATATATATATATATATATATATATATATATGTATGTATTACAAATAATTATATTTAATGTTACACTCATAATGCATTCTTACTTGTGTGTGAAACATTAAAATAATTATTAAATTCAATTCATCATCTAATAGATTCCTCTTACGCTAGAAACATTCTCGGTATACGAACATTAACAGATCGAATAAAAATATATTTTATAGACTGTTCACAAAGCAATTCAGCAACATTTCTGATTTGACATGTGTATCCATGTGAATGTATCAACAACTGCCATGCAACTCATAACAGCATGTATTTAAACATAAGTTTGTGCGACATAAGTGAACACGACTACTTTCCGAGGAGATGGTTTCTTGTCCATACAAAACGATGACATATCGTCGAACACGAGGATCAATCATTGTAATGTCGAATTCATTGCAAGTAGGTAACATCTCCACCTTCGTTCAACCTACTTTTGTACCAATTCGAAAACATTAACGACCGACATTAACGTTGTTTCTTTTTGTACTACTTAACATAAATGATTCATTTTATATTATCTAATTAATATCAATTTTATATATACATAATTTATTTAATATCTCATTTTATACAATATAATTAAGTACGTCGATTTTTAAAAGGCTTTTAATAAAGATTTTATTTTAAAATATATTTATTTTTTTACTATACATATATATATATATATATATATATATATATATATATATATATATAATAGTCATGTATGTTTATTTAAGAATTCAAAATAATTAATTTATAATTCAAAAATTATCTATGTCATATAAACCAGTCTTTTCTTCAATTAACGAACCATCTGTGTTTCGTAACAAAAACCCATATTTATTCAGCCTGTATACATCACCGCATATCTATTTACAATTCGACAGAGATACTACACCTCACATAAATATAGATTTTAATTAATTACAAAAACATCACTAAATTATCAAGCGATTAAATCCCGATCAGTGTATTAAATCAATTATGCTTTTGAAATTATAAAATACGTATGTTAGTCATCGGTTATTCATATGTTGATATAAGATATATATATATATATATATATATATATATATATATATATATATATATATATATACACACATGTGTGTGCGTAAATTTCTATAAGATAGTAAATAGATCTTCTTTTTATATTATAGCTAGTAAGAACAAAGCTGATGTGATAAAGATGTCAAAAATATACTATATATATATATATATATATATATATATATATATATATATATATATATATATATCTTAGATCATTGAACACACACCTGTTCGGTAATCTACTCATCAAACACTAAATGCAAATATTTTTTTTAGCCGCTGCCTACGAGATGACAATAAATAACAAAATTCAGAAACCAATTAAAAGGTTCAACGGCAGAAAAGATTAAATCATTAGCATGCAATGTAATGACGATCTATTTGTCCTACGTAGTGTGGCAACAGTGTATGACCAACCTTGCAGAATGTATTAATTTGTCATCTTTATCAGTATCACCAATCGATACAGTAAAAAAGTTGTCTATACAAGCGCTGATATTTCTTAAAATGCGGCATAACCGAACGACGTACGAGTGCGTGTAAAAAATATTTCTTATAACACTAAGCCCGGAAACTAGATAATTGATAAATACTAAATAAAGAATTGAACAAATATAATATATATATATGCGTACTGAAAATAAGATGTTAATAGAATTGATGTGATCGGCGAGTTAGTGACCGTCAGTATATGGATGATTTGTTACATTTTATATAATTAAGTGTGTGACACCTCTGTCAACTAATTTTTACATTGTGGTAATTAATAAGATATACAGAATTACTCATTCGTATTATCAGATGGATAAAACCATTACATGTGATTTTGTCAATTTGTCTATCAATGTGAAATAATCAAATTATATTAAAAACGAATAAATCTATAATCAGAAAATCGTACGAATATTTCAAATCTTTATAATAATAACATTGAATTATATTTCAATAAAAGTCTGTTCATTAAAATGATTTAAAATCCATACTCATATCTAATGAACAATAGTTAACTACATACATTTTACCAATGATTAAAATATTCATGATAATTAAATAATGATTTATATATAAATGACAAAATGTATAGGATCATCCAAATATGACACCTAAATGTGTGTTTTATTAAAAAGAAATTATACACATGTTTCTTTTTAATAAAACACAAATCTAGACTTCACATTTGGTGATCCTACATAAAAAAATCTAGGCGTCACATTTGGATAACCCTATACATCTAAAATTAAAATACATTTAAATTTAATAATGAAACAAGATTCCCAATTTAATATTGTTTTTTTTAAAAAAAAAAAACAAATCAGCAAGTGAAATACATATTTATTTATTTTATTTAAAATGTATTTGAAAATTAAAAAAAATTTTCATAATAAGCTTATATTCTTAAAAATATTAGCTTTATAAATCACCATCTTTTCTCTATCCACTGCTAAATAAAGGTCTTTTCCAAAATTGTCTACTTCAACCAATCCAATGTCTCTCTTTTCCAATTCATTCCGACAAATTTCCTTATATCTCTGTTTTATCTACTCATTGATCTCTTCCTAGGTCTTCTTATAAATCTAAATTCCCAATCAATAGTTTTCTTTGTTCTTCAACGGTCCTCTTTTCTTCCTATATGACAAACCCGTTTTAATTTCAAATTCCTCACTTTTCCTATAACATCTGTAACTTTTGTTTTCATTCTAATCCATTCATTTATCTTTCTATCTTTTCATTTTATTTCTAACATACATCTTTCTATATTTCTTGGTACTATCTAAAACCACTGAATCATTCTAAAATTAAACACCAATATTTAACTTTTATAGGTGAGAAACACAGGAATGACTGATCAAAAACTTTTTGAAAATAAAACTTCATAATATAAAAAATTCTTTCAAACTGACAACATTATCAAATATATTTAATTTTCAACTTCTATTTCTCTTTTAATTCAATTCTTTTTTGATCTGAAAATTCATTAAACATTACTTTTGTTTTGTCAAAATTTATAATAAAACCATTTTTTTTTACTTTCTTTATCCAATTTTTCAATTCTTTTTAATATTCATCTAGACTTCTAGAAAATAATAATATCATCAGCATATCTAAAGTAACTAAACATCTCTCCATTTATTTTTATTCCTTCAAATTCCCAGTTTAGTCTCTTAAATATTTCTTCTAACGAAAATGTCAATAATTTTAAGAACATCTGGTGACATCGCCCTATCTCACCCTTTTCATAATTTAAAATTTTCAGTTTGTTCATGTGCTTGTACAGAATATTTATCATTTCTATAAATATTTCATGAGAGTTCAATACCATGCCTCTTTAATTCCTTGATTCTTCATTATATTTCATATCGTTGATATTTTGACTGGTTCGAAAGTGTTTTTTATCATCCATAAATTCAAAACAAAGTAATATTTAATACTCATTGATTGATTAATAATTTCCCTTACTACTTGAATATATGTAGGGTCATCTAAATGTGACACCTTGATTTGTATTTCATTAAAAAATAATATGTGGTGATGTATAAAGGAACATATGTATAGTTTTTTTAACACATCACATTTGTATGACTCTATATAAGCAATTAAAAAAAAAAAAACAAGATTTTGAAAATAATATTTTTAATATGAAAAATTCATAATTTTTTTCTAAGAATGTTTATATATATATATATATATATATATATATATATATATGTATAATAATAATAATAATAATAATATAATATTGAATATTGTAATCGTATTATAAATTCCGTTTTTTTTTCTAATTAAATCATATTCATTTCGTTTTTTCTCACACATATATAAAAAAATACCTTACTAATACTAGTATCATAATTCAGATAGTCCAACATTCCTAATTACGTTATATATAAAAATCTCTCCTAGCCATGTATACAAAAAAAAATTAAAAATAAAAAGAATAAACACCGTCGTCTTGAAAAAAAGTTGTAAATTGTTCTCGATTTCCAAGAATTTCGTTATAATTGTTAATTTATTCTGTTATACTACAAATAACCTGTTTTCTTTTGTTATACTCATATGGTGGACTTTATATATACATTATTTTTGTGTCACTTGTATCTTTTTGATATTCGTATATGGTTTCTGTATCCGTACTGAACACCACTTAAACGTTCGTGTAATAAAACCATTAATAAATTGTCGATGAATGTTTAATAAACTGTAAATATATAAATCGTAATTTTCTTCAAATAAAAGATATAATGAATAGTTTTCAACGAGATAAACTTCAAACAGTAAAATATAATTTTATATAATTATATAGTTCATTTAAATATAATCATACACTTTAAATAATTATAGATTAGTGAGTGATGGGTCAGAGGTTTAGATATTGATCAAAAACGATCAGTTTATTAATAAAGCATGCAAATACAATTAAAGCAAATAGCATATATTTTATTAACGTTTTACTATTGTCAGTATTTTTATAAGGAATTCTTTATTTAGAACTTAGTAATCTTTGAAAATATTTTTTATTAAGTAGAATTAATAAATATGAATTATGAAATCTATGTACATATAATTATTTAAAATTATTATTTTTTAAAAATGTCTTTTTAATTTAATATTGTTATATTTCGTGTAATTAATAATTTTTATATCAAACAATATTGAGCTCACATATGATTTCCTTATAAATAACAAAGCTATTAGTAAAATATCTAATTTGTTAAATTTGTAATTCCATCTGAAGATCATTTATGAAAATGACAAAAAGTAAAGTTCTAATTTGGGTAGTAAGTATGTTTTAAATTTGAATTCTTTTATTTCTATTTTGAAAGTATGCTTTAATCTATCCAGTAATTTTATTGACAAAACCAGAGAGAAATAATTTATTAAATATTATTATAAATTTAATGGTATTTAATAAAAATCCTTTATAATTATTATGTTATTTAACATGGATAAATTATAAAATAAATAAAAATTGTAAATGATATACTGAAATTATTAATATTTGTTTTGGAACTGTGGAAAATTCATTTTCACACAAATTAACTATCACACCAACACTACAAGATATTGAAAAAAATTCAATAGTTATTTCCTGTTGACTTTCTTTGTTTATAAATTAAGACAGATTTCAATGGTAATGATTTCATTATCAGAGAACTGCCTTATAAAATCCAGAAGTACTTTTTCAATTTTTGTGTGAAATTAAATTAATAATTACAATTCTCTTAACTCAAATAAAACGTATGTTTTTTTTAAAAAAAATATCGTGTACTTGTATTTTTTCATAATAAACTCTATTCAATAATTGATTCAAACAAACCTAACAGCAATTTGATTTTACCTATATTGAAAAATATATAAACATGTCACAATATCAAAACATACTAATTATTTATATATCGTAATGAAAACGTATTGACGTTATATTTACTTTTATAAATTATTTAATTCGATGAAATATTTGTTCTGCTTTTAAGTAATATCTACACCTCAACATAAATTGCTTAGTCGTATATAGAAACTTGTAAAGCTATATTTTTACTATGTGAAATATTTTTTACAAATTTATTACAGCTATTAATATCATATTATCATAGTCTACGTTCATGACTACGTGGATTGAATAAAAATCACATAATAATTAGAAATTTATGTTATTAGACATTTTTAGAATTATTATTTATTACACTATTTCGAAATATATATATATATATATATATATATATATATATATATAAATATATATTTACTACTATACTACTATTACTACTAATAGCCCACAACAGCCTGCTGGGCGAAAGCCTCGTCGAATGTCATATGAAGAGTTTTCCGAGCCTCTTCCATTCTTTCCTGTCGCTGGCCAATCTCATCCAACCTTAGCCTCCGCAATACTTCACAATTTCATCTCTTCATCTTTGATATGGTCTTCCTTGAGGTCTCTTTTTATCTCTTGGTCTCCATTCCGTAACAATCTTCGTCCATCTGTGTTATCCTCTCTTCTCGCTACATGTCCTGCCCATGTCCATTTCAACGATTTAACTTGCTCTATTATATCAATTACTTTTGTTTGTTCTCTTATCCATTTATTTGTTTTTCGGTCCAGTTTAGAAATTCCTAACATTATTCTTTCCATGGTTCTCTGGGCAGTTAACAGTTTCTGTTTCATTCTTACTTTTAAAGTCCGAGTTTCTGCTCCATACGTACAGGCCGGTAATATACATTGGTTATATGCCTTTCTTTTTAAGCTGATTGGTATATTGCTTTTCATTATACTATTTAGTCTCCCAAATGTTGCCCATGTAGCTCTGATTCTCGTTTTGATTTCTGGCCATAAATCACCATCGTATCTTATAGTTTTTCCTAGGTATTTTATTTCGTCCACTTGTTCCAGGTACTGATTCTCTAATTGTATTTTTCTTCTTTCAGCGAAAATATTAAACTTGACCTTAGTTTTTCTCATATTTATTTTTAATTCTACTCTTCGGCTTTTTTCTAAGAGGGTTTCGAGTAATGTTTGTAATTCTTCCGGTTTTTCACTTATAAGTAGTATATCATCCGCAAATCTTAGATGTGACAGATATTCTCCGTTTACTTTGATTCTTTTATTTTCAAAATTTGCGTCTCTTATAATCTGTTCTAAAATTGCATTAAATATTTTTGGTGATAAACTGTCTCCTTGTCTAATTCCTTTCTCTATTTTTATTTTGTCTGATAGGTCGTGTATTTTAATTTGCGCTGATGAACTTTTATATATTTATTTCAACAATTCCACGTATTTTTTATTAATTCCTTGCTCTTTTAGAGATGAGAAAATTGATGATGTACTAACCGAATCGAACGCCTTTTCAAAATCTACAAAAGCCAAACATAGGGGTTGCTCGTATTCGTTGTATTTTTCTTGTATCTGTTGTTAGGTATACAGGTGGTCTGTTGTACTGTAATTTGATCTGAAGCCTGCCTGTTCTCTGGCCTGTTGACCATCTAGTTCTTTTTCCAATCTTTTCACTAATACTTTACTAAATGTTTTATATATGGAGGAATATATATATATATATATATACCCGTCCCTCAATTTACGCGGGACTTTTTTATGCGAGTTTTTTTACACTGCAAATTATACCTTTATTTACGCAGTATTGATTTACACGGTACTTTTTATACGCGGTCAGATAGATTTCATTTTATATAATTTTTCATAGAATTTATTATATATCAGAGTGACGCAAATTCTTACTTGAACATATAAAAGTACAATATAAATGTATAAAAAGATGATTGTTTTGAATTACAGTAGCGATGTGACATCGAATAAAATTTATCTACTTTTGTCTTCTAAAACGTCATTATTTTTTTGTTAAGCTATGTGAAATAAATATGTGTTTCTATAATTTCACTAGCTTTATTTCCAATATTTTTTCTATTGTACTGACAGACTCAATTTACGCGATTTTCATTCGCGTAAAACAAATCCACGTGGAACGGATACTCCGCGTAAATTGAGAGACGGATATATATATATATATATATATATATATATATATATATATATATGTGTGTGTGTGTGTGTGTGTGTGTGTGTGTGTGTGTGTCCCGTTGTACCGTTAATTATTTTTTAAATATAACATAAAATATTATAAATATATCAATTATTTAAAGTAAGTGTACATGAAAAATTAACAAAAAATATTGAAAAAATGTAATTTAATTTTCTATAAAATATATCTCTAAATTATAATCAGTTTAATAAGTAATCTAAAGAATCTATTAGTTTGTTATTACTTTATGTCAATTTATTTTTTCGGCGAAAAATAAATACATCATGATTTATTTGATCTTCGACCTTTTAGTCCGTGCCCGAATCCACTCTCCAAAACGTACAAATTAACCATATTATTATAATACACACATGCTCGTTCTGTAAACGTTATAATTTATCACATAATCAGTACCAATTTGAAAAGAATTCACTAATTCTATTCTATTACACGATATCATAGTTTGTTCGTTATACCGTTACGATGACGATTAAATATCGTTATTATAATAAAAATCGACTTGTTATGATTTAGAAATAGGTATATACTATGGAATATATTCGCGACAGCAGTTTAAATCGCTATTAGACGCAACAAATAGATTTTATATTGTTCTATCGTAAGTGGTTTTAGTATAGGGTAGTTGTTCACGTCTATAATACCAAATAAGGAAAAGTGAATTGCCTACCTACACTATGTTTATTGTTGTATTCGATCTATAATTCTTTAGAATCGAGCATATTCTTCGCATATTTGTTACTGCCATTTCAAGTGATCTGATTGAATTGTTTGATGGTTGAAATTTTCGGTAGCAGATAAAAGAATTTTATAAATGTTTACTTACAACTATTATGGAATTACTAGAAAAATATAATTATATATATATATATACACATCTCGGTCTGTGTTTATGCGATAGATACATTTCGCAGAAAACCGCATTAAAAAAAATCGCACAAAAAAGACTTAATTTATATTGAAAAATTAGAAATACGTTCCGTAATTTTCCAAAACCGCATAAAACCAAAGCCACAAAGTGAAATTACTCTAAAATTCGCGTAAAAAAATCAGGAAATAAAAAATGCTTAAAATAAAAATTCAAATATCTGCAGAAAATTGATACAAAACAAAGCGTTTTTACTTTATTTTTTAATCAACTATTTAATTTTATTCAAAGCAATATGTACATATGTGTAATTTATTTTAGAATTTTTCATACATATTTTAATCATCATCGCAATAATAGCTGCACTGTTTAGAATAAAAAAAATAAAATAAAAAAGAAACTAAATAGCTACACTGTTTTCAAGACATGTAGGCAAAGCCTTTTTCCAACAGTCATTTAAAGTGCTTGGTTTTATTTGAGTAATAGCAAAAACAACATCATTTATAAAGTCAAAGATAGAATTTTTTTCCAAGCGTCAGTTACTATTATTGACTTATTTTTTAATTTATCCAATATAAATTGAAAAGTGCGTTTAACTTAATATTGTTAAAAGTTGCAATTATGCCTTGATCTAATAGCTGAATAATGCTTGTTGTATTGGGTGGAAAAAACATCATGTTTACATTTGGATGTTTTAAACATGGATGACCTGGTGCGTTGTCAACAAAAAATTTGGCAGTTTCTTCATCTGCCCGTAATCTTCACCCTATGCAGTGTATTCCTTTTTAAAAACCGGTTAACCACCTTTTGTTAGCCGAAAATTCCTTATCAGTTTGAAAAGAGGAAGTAAATGGCTCTGATTCCTTCATTTGTTTATAAAATTGAAGAGCTTTTCGTTGAATTAAATAACCGCTTAAAGAAATTCTTAAAAAAATGGTATAAAAAGATATTAAGAAGAAATATAAATCGCATAACTTCAAAATCGCATTAAAGTAATCCGCACAAAAACAGACCCAGCTGTATATATATATTTATATATATATATATATATATATATATATATATATATATTAGGTTGTCGTCTAAGTCTTTGCGTTTTTTTTAACATCAGTTAAAATGTATAACTTTTTATAAACTAGAGAAATTTTCAATATTCTTTCGGAGTTCACCGGCAGTGCTTGTGTCAGTGGTGCTCTTTTGAAACCCATTATATATATTTTTAACATTTTCAACGCCAAATAAACAATGGTAGTCGAGATAAAAGAAACTCAGTCACGCTACATTATGCTTTATGAGTTCCAACTTGGAGATAATGCAACAATGGCAGTCAAAAACATCTGTAAATCAATGGGAACGATACAATAAAAATTAGAAAGTGCCAAATGTGATATTAAAAATTTCATTCTGAAAATTTAGACATTAAAGACTTACCAAGCTCAGATAGACCAAAAGTGCTTGATAGTGAGGAGATTAAGGCTGTCATCGAAGCAGATCCAAGGTTTGCGGTACAGAAAATAGCACAAAGACTCGAAATGCATTCTGGAGTTGTTCATAAACACTTAAAAAAATGGGAAAGGTGTCAACTTGCGGCAAATGGGTACCTTATAAATTATCCGAACAGAATCTTGTGCAGCGTGTATTAATATGCCAGTCATTATTGATTTGGGAACAATGCTAGTCATTTTTGAAACGTGTTGTTACTGGGGATGAGAAATGGATTCTCTACGTCAACACACAATACAAGAGGCAGTGGTTGATCGCGAATCAACCCCCAATTCCTACACCAAAATCCTGATTATACCCCAAGAAGATCGTACTGTGTATTTGGTGGTATATGAGGAGCTTAATTCATTTTGAATTATTAGATTATGGACAGACAATCATGACAGACGTGTATTGTTTACAGTTAGACAGTTTGAAAGAGGCTTTGGCCATAAAAAGACCGGCACTTTTAAATCAAAAAAGGATCATTTTATACCAAAATACTCGCTCTCACGTTTCAAAGAAGATAATTGAAAAAATAAATGAATTCACTTGAGAACTTCTACCTCATCCACTATATTCTCCGGACATAGCACCAAGCGATTATCATCTATTTAGATCTCTATAACATTTTTTAAATGGAAAAATTTACCGAACGAACAAAAACATAAAAAATGATATTGAAAAATTTATTGGTTCTAAAAATCCAATATTTTTCGAAATGGGTATTAAAAAATTAATTGACAGATGGAGAAAGGTTGTTGAAAATGAAGAGGAATATATAATTGATTAAAAATGTTACGTGTTTTATTTTTTTCTTTTCTGAAACTATTTGCAAAAAACGCAGACTTAGGTGACAACCTAATATATATAAATATATATATATATATATATATATATATATATATATTAGGTTAATATATATAAAAATATATATATATATATATATATATATATATATATATATATATATACTTAAAAGTATATTGTGAAATTTCAATAAGAAGAAAACGATATAAATCATCATTAAAACGACATCGTGACTTAATTCTATCATTTATACTATTGAACGTATTAAAAAGTAAATGTCATATATGTACATCATGATTATTTATTATATGTACATCAGTGCTTTCTAAATAGTTCTTGCAAAGATTGTACTACAATGTAAAACATATAATAGTTTCTTTATTAAACGAACATAATATGAATTGTACAATGAAGAAAGAAAGAACGTTCTTTACATTGAAAATTGGTAATGTATCCATATTAGTCTTTAAATATCATTATAGTATTTTTTAAATAGAATTCTTAAATGTTATTTTGAACAGTTGGTGTCTAAACACATTGTATATATTAAAATTTAAAGTCATTATAACTCTACTCGTTTGTGTACTATGGAAAATTTATGTTAACATAAATGAAAGACTCACTCCAACATTACAATTTTTTTGAAATGTTCAATTTATTATTATTCACTTAATTTGATGATGCTCATTTCCACAGCAATCACAATTAAATAATCTATTTTAAAATATAATTCGATAACAATGCTAAATCTAAATTTTATGTAATAAAACACTGATAACGATTGTAAATCACATAAAAGTGATTATTGAACAAATTTTATGCTATAAGTCCTTATAACTCTACTCGTTTGGATACTGTGAAAATTTTATATTAGCATAAATAAAAAAATCACTTCAATACTTTTTTTTGAAATATTCAATTACTTATTATTCACCTTATTTACTGAAGCTCATTTCGATAACGATGCAATCACAATCAGGTTCTCTATTATAAAATCCAATTCGATAATTTAGTTAAATCTAAATTTTATGTAATAAAACACTGATAATAATATTTATATGTCACATAAAAGTGATATAAATAATGTCACATAAAAGTGATTATTGAATACATTTTGTGTTGTTTAGATAGTTATTTAATTATATTAAAGTAATAGTAACAAATAATTTTAAAAAACTGAATTTGTTATAAAACATGTTGAGATTTAAACTCACTATATGTTTGAAAAATCGATTTTTTTATTAAGAAATAAATCAAAAACGTTTACTTTATTTCAAACATTTGTTATTAATAACATATTTTACTAAAATATATAGGATCATCCAAATGTAACGCCTAAATTTTTGTTTAATTTAAAAAAAAAACATGCGTATAGGGTGGTATATATGGAAACATGTGTATAGTTTCTTTTTAATAAAACACAAATCTATGCGTCACATTTAAATGACTCTATATATTAATAATAATCTATTATAATACAGTTCTTGTCTCATTCTGTTTGCGAAATTGTTTCTTTTAACAAAAGTTTTCCAAAATAAAATACATCTATAATTTATCATACACACACACACACACACACACACACACACACACACACACATACATACATATATATACGAGTATATGTATATATATATATATATATATATATATATATATATATAGGGTCATCCAAATGTGACGCCTAGATTTGTGTTTTATTAAAAAGAAACATGTGTATAGGGTAGTGTATATGGAAACATGTGTATAGTTTCTTTAATAAAACACAAATCTACGCTCTCATTTGGATGACCCTATATATACACATTAGATATTTGTTGATTTTTTAAAATATAAAAATTTTGCAGTAATTATAAATAATTGCTAATTAAAAGATATTTAAATGAAATAATGGAAAAAATATAAACATTCAAATTTAATATATAATATAATTGAAAAAAGAAAACCCCATCTAATTCAATTATTCTTTTTTCTTCAACTGTGCAAAAAATATTTTTAATTTTTTTACCAGTTAACTTTTTTAACAATTTTGTTTCACACATGTATATTATCCATACACGTACATACATAAATGTGTACACACACACATACACATATCCATGGATAAATGAGACAAAAATTACTTGAAATGAATTGGAAGAAAAGACATTGAATCAATTAAAATGAAAAATTTTAAGAGAGATCTTTATCCAGCAATTGATACAGAAAATCTGATAATAATAACGATGATAATTTTATTTATATATATATATATATGGATGTGGGCGTGTGTATGTGTATATATACATATGTATATTTTGATTTATAGAAATATTTATTTATATATTTACTTGCTTATATAATTTTTATAAGTATCTTAACGCTCATAAAAATGAATAAACTTATTTTATTTATACCATATAAAATTTTAGGAAAAATTTCATTTAAACTCTCTATGCAATTTTATTAAAACATTTCTCAACATATTATAATCCTGCTTGTTTATAAAATAAGGAAACTATATATGTGTTTGTGTGTATGTATGTATATATATATATATATATATATACATACATACATACATACATACATATATATTCTGTCGAAATGATCTCGCAAGTATTTACAGTTACTGAAAAAACACATTTAAAATGTACACTTCATTGCATACGTCAATCGAATGTCGTTTTGAGCAATCGAGTCACGGACTCCAAGAAGTCTCTATGTATGGCACAAAGTTGATGTAAAAGAAAAAACGAACATATTTCAGTTGTGTTCGTCTCACGGCAACGTGGTTGGTCTGCGGTTTTGAAATAGATTCCAAATTAGCACAATTAACCGTTTCGAGTATTTAAAAACTCATATTTTACGATATACAATTTCACAACGTTTTAATCACCGCACCATAAGTGTAGCTGTTATATTATCCTTTAGAAGACTTTTATAATACCCAGTAGCTGCTTGTAATTTTTTATATTAATATCCTATTTCATATTTTGATTCTTATCTCGCTGAAACAAATATTAATTAAAATATTGTAGTCGGTGTAAAAAATGAATGTTACAAATTAAATTCGGTTCGATTTCAAATAGAAATCATTTAATCAATCTCTTGTGAAACTTACAACTACACAAATCCAAATTAATATATTTTATATATTATAATTTGGTATTTTGTTACGTTCGTAAATTTGAATAATATTTTTAACAATCAATCAATCATTGTATTTATTTTTCGCTCTTAATTCCAATCGAAGTAAAAAAAGTATCAGTATGTTAATTATAAAACGTACTTGTTAATTTTTCAATTATTCCTGTATTTAATGGTTATGTTAACATTATTCATTTAATTGCTTAGCAATAAATTCAAATGATAATTAATCCAGTAAAAAGCTGTACGTAAACAAAAATCGTTTATTGATTATATGAATATATAAATTACAGAACTGCATTAGAATTCTTAACATCGGTGACCATAATAATATTTCTGTTTAAAACATTTATTCTTGTTAAATATGTACATACATATTCTTATATATATATATATGTGTGTGTGTGTGTGTGTGTGTGTGTATGTGTATGTGTGTGTGTATTTTATATATATATATATATATATATATAGAAAAACATATAAAAATATTCATACCCTACGCATTAATAAATTTTATTTAATTTAATGTTCATAATGTTAAACAATTTCGAGAAAAATCATCATCGTCAAAACTTTTATTTCAGTCCATTGATGAATATAAATTTTTCTGAATATTATTAGCTCTTAAGCTTTTTTCTATGACTTTCTGTTTTTTTTTCTATCCACAATTCCTCGCATTATAGGTACATAAAAAAGAATTGGTGAGAATTTTGATTCATGATTTACTTTCATGAACAAGTTACCCAATTTTAAATAAAAGTTTTGCGTGTTCTCTTTGGAATATTTCTTTATCTGATCCTTACCTTTTCGCCTGTAAAACTTGAAATATCCTACCTATAATATCTTTAGTTAGAGATTTACCAAATCCTAGTCAACGTATTCCTAACTCTAATTAGGGTCATAGTGATATGCAAATTCAGTCACCTATGACAAAGTATTGTATTCCCTAGATATATATATATTCCTAGATATATATATATATATATATATATATATATATATATATATATATATATATAGATATTTTTTTAAACGTGTAGAACTTTAAATTGAATCCCTATCGAAATTTCTAACTAACCTAAAAAGGCACCCTATATATATTTATATATATATATAGAGAGAGAGAGAGAGAGAGAGAGAGATGAAACTTCCAATGCCTTTCTCTTCCACATCAAGAAATTTTCTTATGTCTCTATTCCATTTATATGGGAATCTCTTCTTTTATAAATATCTTTTTTTTATATTTCTAAGTTCGCAATCAATAATTTCTATTGTTCAATGGTGGTCTTGTCTTCTTGATAAATTACCAACCTATTTCTATTATATAGAATCATCCAAATATGACACCTAGATTTGTGTTTTATTAAAAGGAAAAATGTGTATAGTTTCTTTTTAATAAAACACAAATCTAGACGTTACATTCGGATTATCCTATACACACACACACACACACACACACACACACACACACACACACACACACACACATACATATATATATATATATATATATATATATATGTGTGTGTGTGTGTGTGTGTGTGTGTAATATAAAAATATATAATTTTGACATATACATGTAATTACATTTATATATTAATTAAAAAGAAACAATAAAATTGTACATAAATTATAAAAATTATTAAAAATTCACTTTTACAAAATCATTTTGTATTTTCTATTTACAAAATATCTGAAAATATATGTTCTTTATAAAATTTTGAACGGTTTTTGTATACAATGTCAATGAACATTTCAGTTAAAATAATGTAAAATAATAATTTAATTTATGTCTTAAGTTCTCATATAAGTACATAATAACAAAATCATACGAATAACGATTAATTTACTATCAAGAAAAGACATATTAATAAATAGTTTCTACCTACAAAATATTTGGAAATATATATCGTCTTCATAAAATTTTAAACAATATTTTATTTATATATTAATGAATTTTTTTCTTAAAATAATGTAAAATAACAATTCAATTAATATCTTAACCAGTTGCACTGGCAATTAATTAACATGCACGCGTGGCAAATATCCAAAGCAATTCGCAGCGAGTTGGTATTTGAAATCCTTTTTTTATAAAGTGTTAGACACACACACACACATACATTAACATTATAGTAAAACTCTTAAATTGATTAACAAATTTATTAATAATTTTTGAAAAGGAGTATTTCTTGAGTTTTGGTACGTTTGTTATTTTACCGAATAGAATAGAGGTATTAAAAAATTCCATATCCATTAGATAAAAGAATATTTTTCTGTAACTTTTTGTAAATTTTCTCATTAAAGGAAAAGATGATAAATAGTTATCTTGCAAGTCTACTCCACCCATACCATCATTGTAATCTAAAACTATATTAGGTTTTGTAATGTTTCCATTTTGGTCGGTATAATTTCTAATTTTTTTTCTTTTTTGTTGTAATCATTTCTGCTTTAGAATGTTTTAAAGAAAGCAAATATGTATCTTTTTGTCCTTCCATTTTACAGTTAAGATACCATTGCAAGATCTTGAAAAAACTTCAAATCTTTTTAATTTTGTCGCTGCGAGATCTTTTGGCATATTCTTTCTATTAGATCTGACTGTTCCGATAGTATTAATGTTTTGCAAATGTAATTTCCGATACAGTTTTAGTGACGAATACCAGTTATCTAAAAAGAGGGTGTGTCCAAAATCAACTAAAGGTCTACATAAATCTAGTACAACATTTTCTGGTGCCCTATTATCAGAATAAAATAATTCTTGTATAAAATAGTTCTTTATAATAATAAAAAAAAATATTGTGTATTATAGTTACTTGATTATTATTCGATGAAAATATTTAAAATTAATGAAGTTCTACAAAAACGTACTTGTATGCCTTCAAAACAAAAGTGTGACATTTGCTAACTGAACTCCAATATTATACTCAGCAAAGATCACACGACGGCATTTTATACAGATAGCACGTCATTCCAGCGCAAGTGGTTAAATTCTTATATAAGTTCATAATAACAAAACCATGTAAATAACGATTATTTTACTATTGTTTGTTTTGCAACTGTAGCAGATTTATTTTATCACAAATGAATTTTTATCCCCTAAATCACAATGATTATTAAGTGTTCAATAATCATTTACTGTTTATGACAAAAGTCGGCTGATGCGCATTTTGATGGCAATGCCATTATCTTCAATTTTTTTTAAAAACAAGAAGTGGACAATAAGTAATTATTGAACATTTATAACCATTGTGGTGTTGGAGATAAAAATTCATTTGTATTAAAGATTATTTTACCATTATAAAAAAACATATTAATAATATTGAAAAAAAATCATTATAATTGATGATAATAATTATTTTTATTAATATCAAAACGTACTACTAAAACATATGCAGGATGACCCAAATGAAATTGAAAGATTTGGACATACATTTACTTGCTCACTGTCATTTACTATTCTTTATTATTCTTCAATCTCATTTAGGCCACCATATAATTTATAGTTTAATATAAAAATATAGTTTAATATAAAATAAACACTAAATCTTAGTAATCAATAATTAAAAATTTTTGATATTATCAAATTATTTTTTTTGTAATTATTATATAAATGATTTTTTTAGTATAGATACTTATGAGAGAACAAAGATTTGGATATAATTTACTTAAGAGTATAGAAATATGTTTTTGAATATATATATATATATATATATATATATATATATATATATATATATATTTATATATATATATATATATATATATATATATATATATATATATATATATATATATATTTGTATGTATGAATTATGTATGTATGCACGTATGTATGTATTCATTTATTCAGATAATGTGAATGTATTTCTTGCGATTCAATTTCAACTCGGTGAGGATATTGACATTGCAAGCCAGCGGCCTTTACAATGACATAAGAATACTCTATTATTAAAGGTGTAGCCTGACCACGGAAAGGTGAATCCCGCCTATTAGACACTTTTTGTTTTTATTTGTGAAACAATATCGCGTGGGCAGTTTCTTTTTTTGAGCCCGTTGTGTAAACCACATGCCTATTGTCTTGTTTATTTCTTCGTTCTATTTTTATTATATTTATAGTAACAGATAATTGAACGCCATAGTTTTATATAAATAATAAAATTCCGTTCAAATCATTTCGTTCGAATCGACGTGTACTGAATAAAATAATGAATGGATTTTTTAATAGTTATTTTTTCATCAACCATAGTATCCGGTTGAAATAATATATTTTATATATACATCTGGTCAGTATTGTAATTTTAAATAAAGAAGAAATCAAATTACTTTTTTAATATAAATTAAATAAAAATAACTGAACTTAAAAAATATTTATTATATCTCTTTTAAAATATTATTATATTATAATCTAAACTGATCAATCCTTAAATAAATCACTTTCTTATTGAATTTTAACACACGTCTAAAGATCAAACTCTAACAAAGTCTTTTTTGCACTATAATCAATTCTCTTTTTGTAAATGAATCATCCTCCAACATCATTTACACCACATTTATAAAATGATTCAATAATTATATATTATTTGCTCTGTTCCCTTATACACGCTTTAGTGGCTGACTTTGACTATAGAATTTTACAAAATTCTTTTATATATACAAATGAATCATTCGCTTCAAAACCATAAAATTTTATAAACGTGTTCAATATTCATTTATTGTTTATTTCATTCATAAATATGCATTTCGATGGCATTATCTTGTTAAATCGTTACGTTATAAAATCTAGATTGTAACTTACTTATATACCTACTTATTCTTAGTTATCTTTATTGTACACATAATATATAATTTCACGATGTTCAAGAGAGATTTATCTGTGATAATAATATGATCCAAATCTTGTTAAAAAATAATATGAATTACCATTAAACCAGTATTATTTAGTGTATGTATATATATATATATATATATATATATATATATATATATATATATAACATCTGTGTGTGTATGTGTTTTAGAAACCTTTTCATTTGATATTTTTCTAATATATTCTTACCATTTAATTATTTATTATTATTATCTGCTATTTTTACCTAATGTTAAATATTACTGGTAGATAAAATCAAAAACTATTTTTTTAATATTTATATTTTTTTATTTACAGGAGACAACGGAAAAATAGTCTACAGCATATCAGCCGGTAACGAAAATAACGATTTTGAAATTTTACCAAATGGTACAATTAGAACCCGTCGTGTGTTGGATCGAGAAACAAGGGCCATTTACAATTTAGTAGTCACGGCTACTGATCAAACACCAGTTGTTCAGTCAAGACTGTCTTCCACTGTGCAGGTAATTCAATTAATATTATATATATATATATATATATATATATATATATATATATATATATATGTAGTTGTAGATGTAGATGTATTAAATATAGATATATTCGTATGTGTCAACTTTAAAGACACTCAATGTTTATTGTGTACATAAACAAACAATTTAATCAAAATATCTAAAAAAAGATCTACATGTATCTTCAGTAATATATCAAACTTGAACAGAAGATAAATACACGTTATTACTTGTACATTTCTTTCAGTATGTGTTATAAATGAAATCCGTGTAGATTGTTATCTTTTTTTTAGTAGTCAGAGCAACACTTTAGGTGTAAGAATTGAAGCATTTGTTGACATAGTACAGTATGGAGTGTTTGACAATGGCCAGCCCTCTTATTGGTGATGGCTGTAATGTAAACAACCAAAACCCAACGAGTCGGCTCAACGGCCGATCCAGTACTCCAACTAACAAGACAGAAAGCTCCCGTACTATTTACTCTACGATCGAATTAAATTATGAACAAATTTCTAGTGGTTCTTGTGTTGACATTTTCAACGCGTACTCGACCGATGTGTGAGACCTCGATGACATTCCATTCTATATCATTTCTATTTTTTACTCGAAAAGGATATATATATATATATATATATATATATATATATATATATATATATACATACATATGCTTACACATATGTATATCTAAACATATTGTTTAAACAAATTCTATCCACGAAATATAACTGAATATTTTATTCTTATTATTCATGATTGTTAAATCATGTATGAAATAATAAATTATAATAAAAACAATCCACCTTTTGATTAAACTTCTCTCAAGTCGGGAACTCTATAAAATCTTTGAACATGCAAATTATTATTGTGAACCTCCATCTGCTTTTCAAACTCTCTCACTCGGTTACCTTAATCATTCCCTCAATCTATTCGTGCTCAAGTTTCTGTTAAAAAAACGGTCGTTCTTTAAATTATTTCTATACTTCGCGTTTTCATTATTAAATCTTATAATCATAAGCAATAAAACAAATCAAATGATTTTTTTTATATAGGGTTTTCCAATAAAAATGTCAAAACTTTGACACCTGGTGGCAGCCATGTTTGATTTTTTAAGCTCATTTTAACATTTCTAATCAGTATAGTTTGAAAAATTATCATAGAACATTTAACACTTCAGCAACGCTTAGAAATTGTAAAAACTTTAATAAAATTATTGAAATAAAAGTTTAATAAGTCTATTATTTTACGAAATGGGCCCATCAATTAGCCATCAAGATTATGTAATCTAATTCCATTGGATTATTTTCTGTAAGGTTATATGAAATCATTGGTTTATGGTGATAAACCATAAACAACACAAAAATTAAAAATAAATATTGAATTCGTAATTCATGAAATTGAACCACAATTATGTGAAAGAGTGACTAAAATTGGACTAAACGAATGTACTATGTCAAGAGAAGTCGTTGTGGTCATATGATTGAAATTATGTTCCATAAATAATGCCATAAAATATTATTAAAAATTAAAAAAATAAATAACTAATTAATTAAATACTTTTTGTATTATTTCCATTTAAACTTCTGAAGCGCTTATTGGAGAACCCTACATAATTTACTCTTACATCAATCAGAAAATTTAAAATGTGTTTTGAAAAACTATTTGAACATTCTGTTTAGTACTTTTTAATAAAAAAAATCGATAAAACTACAAAAAACACATTTCTAAGAAACATATTTATTTTCCAGGTAACAATAATAATCAAGGATGTAAACGACATGGCTCCAGAATTCACAAACTCGAATACAACAAACGTATCTGAAAACATACCAATCAACACCGTCGTGATGGCTGTCAAAGCGATCGACAGGGATGAAGGTAGAAACGGATACATCGAATATTCACTAGCAAATGATTTCGAATTGGACGGCGTGTTTTCATTGGGACAAGTTGATGGATTACTTCGTGTCACTGGCAAAATTGATCGAGAACTACGAGCTAATTATACGTTATCGGTAGTGGCACGTGATCGTGGCGATCCACCGTTAGCGACGAGCACGAAAATATTCGTGAAAATACTCGACGAGAACGATAATAGTCCTGTGTTCGATCCGAAACAATACAGCGCATCTATAGCAGAGAATGCTTCAATCGGTGCAAGTGTTTTACAGGTACGATTGTATTTTTATTATAGATTGTTTTATTCAAATATTTAAATACTTGAATTGTATATTAAATTTAACTAACTAAACCAAATTATATATTTTTTATAAAACGGTTCTTTTTATCTGTAGATTAATTATTATATTTTAAATATTTCACTAAACTACAATATAATATGATTTTGTGCCTTGAATAGAAAATGACTAAAATGTATTTCTAGTAAATCAACTACATTTTAAAAATACTGTATTTTAATTTAAAATGAATTTAAAAGATATTAACAATTTTAAAAATATTTCGAACACTTTTTCAATAGTTTGTACATTCAATAATATATAGATTAATGACATGAATAATTAAATTTTATGAAAAAATATAATTAGTACAAAAATAAAAACTGTACAACTTATTGTTTTATTTCTTTTATAAGGAATCTGTTTTTCCTGAAAACAAGCTCTCTGAACTGCTCCTTAAAAGGCTTATTATTCTACCTTTTACTTTTCTATAAGACTAAAATCAGTTTCTGTATAGTCAAAGATTCCTAACATTCATATTAACCATCGTCTCTGATACAGTCAACTACTTTACTCCTAACAACTAAACTTCAATCTCAGGAAGAATGTAATTCCTGCTGCAAAATCTGATTATATTATCACTACAACTGTCAATTTAACTAATAGACACTTAACCACACTTTAATGTGTAGTTAAGTACTATATTTAATCAAATTCTAGCTTCCCAGATAATTTAATCTTCTTCTAAACCACTGCCTAGCAGATTCACAACATATAATAAAATATCTTCTTCTTACTAATGTGCTTTGTGCACATATAGAAGGCCATCAATTCAATATTAAATAGATGACCATTATGGTAGAAATTCTCCATATACCCACCAACTCTCAATCTGAAACTTGCTGAATTTCATCAATTTTGCTACTCTTTCTTCTGGTTACTCAATAAATATTTTTGCCTATCTCTACCCAGTCACATTTTGCTACTAACATGAATGTTGATTTCATTGCTGAATCATCCATCTAACCAAGCTGGTTGAAATACCTACAAATGGTTCAGGTCTAATGAGATCGACCGAAACTCTTTTCTTCATAAGACAATCAGTCCATTCATTACCATGTCGTTTAAATGCTTTACTAACACATAACATTTTTATTTGTTTATAATAATGTTGACTCAAAAAGTTATATCTAACTCTTCGGTTATTTAACGATGATCAAAAAACAAATAAATTCACTCGGCTATTTGATAAATGATTTACATAAAATGCAAATAGTATGTTAATTAAAAATTCTTTTTTCTATTTTCAATATCAAACATATATACACATTCAATTTGTTTTTATATAACTACAATTTATTGTTCATTGATATTTAGTTATTTAACTCTTTGAGGCACGGAATTTTAAAAAATAAAAACATCCTTGTTCCACAGAAATTTTATTTTTATAAAATTTAATAAAGTTGATTTATTTTAATAGTAAGGAAGTAAAATTACAAAAAGAAATTTAAAAAAAATAAAAAGGCATTTAAGTTTCTAATTATAGGGTGGGACGTAAACAACCCCTCTAACCAGTTTAAATTAAACCCTCTTAACATTAACCCAGTTAAATCCCTCTTCTAACCAGTTTAAATAGGTGGGACTAAATGTAATTCTCTGTTTTTCAAGTTATTGTATTTTTTTTTTGAGGTGGTATAAAAAATATCCCACCATGCATATTTAGGTATCAAAAAGATGGGACACTTAACTCTACCATGCACTAAAAAGTTAATGACATTCTGTGAAATAAATCTTGTTTAATTTTTCTTTCATTCGACACATTTCTATTTGCCGTAATTAATTATATTTATTTTTAATAACAGGTATCAGCAACTGACATCGACGAAGGCTTAAACGGCAGAGTGCGTTTTTCAATCAGTTCCGGTGATACGAATCGAGACTTCAGCATTGCAGAAGATTCGGGCGTTGTGCGTGTCGCTAAAAATCTAAATTACGAACGTAAATCTCGTTACATATTAACCGTACGTGCCGAAGATTGTGCCGGTGATATTAACGGCGAAGAAGTTCGATCTGATACAGCAGAACTATCAATATCGGTATCTGATATCAATGACAATCCACCCACGTTCCTCGATTCACCGTACCTTGCATACGTAATGGAAAATGTAATACCTCCGAATGGAGGCTATGTGATCACAGTACAAGCGTACGATGCTGATACACCGCCTTTTAATTCGCTGGTTCGATATTTCATCAAAGAAGGAGACACGGATATCTTCAGGATAAATGCTTCCACAGGAGAAATATCCTTATTACGTGCTCTCGATCGGGAAATTCAGGATGAATATATTTTGTCTCTTGTTGCGATGGATACCGGTAAGTTTTCTAATTAATAATTTATTATTACATAACACTAGATTAATCAATAGATTAGCAGATTAGGAGATAACAATTTTTATTCCTCTGTAAACAAATAATAATCATGATCATCATCATCAATCGAAAAGGCATAGTACTAGGTTATCGGTTACTAGGTTCAACCTTAGAAAAGTGATAGCCGAGTACCAAATCATCGGTTATAAAAGTGTTAATAAGGACGGTAAAGAAACTGTAGTTAATTAGTTCATATTTAAAAATATTTTTTTTTATTAAAAATATTTGTTATTATTTTAGATTCAGTTTGAACATGTACATATTTATAAACTGTAATATGTTCATTTCTAATGTGTCTACTTAAAATAGTGGTTCTTAACCTTTTTAGTAATCGGAACTCCCTTGAATCTTAAAATAAGTTCTCGCACCCCCTTGAAAAATATGTTCCTATTTCTTTATTTAAGAAATTACATTTATTGTAAGATATTTTTTTATTGAAAAATAAATATACATTTACATATACATACATACAAAACAATATCTCAATTTTTAATTGCTACGTTGTTGTTGTTTATTCATAATAATACTTTTGGAGTGAGGCTCCTTTTTTGAAAGACCCACGCGTAAGTCATCACTTGCATTTGAAAATTTAGAAACTTTTCTCGCACCCCAGGTTAAGAACCACTAACTAAAAAATTATTTTTTTATTTTTTCTACTCTAAACATTTTATCAATCACATTGAAAATGCATAGTTGCTCTTTTTACAACATCGATAAGCATTAAAAAAATAATTTCAAATTTCTGGTACATTCTTATTAAAACGTATAATTATTTATATAAAAATATTGAAACGAATTCCAAACATTCTCATCAATAATTTAAAACCAGATGAACATTGGATTGAAAGAACATTTGTTATCTATTATGAATCCATGACCGCAAGAACTGTGATTATGAATGTACGTTTTGAAAAAAAATACACTTTTTTAAATCTCTCGAAGATATATCATTTAAAGGGATCGGTCACTGAAACATATCCCGGCAATGACAATAATTTACCATTGTAGATTGTTGTTTATGACGTCTTGTACGTCACGTGACCGTGACACTTGCGAACGTGCACGCACATCAATCGGTGTGCCAATGTGATGGACACGCATGAATTTGCCTACGGTTTTGGATTTAATCTGTTGTTTTTCAATGGCATTTAGACAGTTTAAAAATCTCACTTCGTACGACTGTAAAATAAATTATTCCAGTCGCAATGCTAATATCCAATAATAATAAATAAATCTTTATGTATATTCCTCAAACTAAATTTATGTATGTAACAATAAAAATAAATTATCGTCGAGAAAGTTGAAGCAGCCAGTATCGTAATATTAAAAAGTAGTACTAAAACTAGATTCTTTCTTTTTTAATCATAAATATAAATGAAAATATCAATTAGCTCTTTTAGTTTAGCATATGTGTTTATTTAATAAATTTTGTATGTATTATTTTCATAATTTTCATTCATTGATAAACCATATGATCTATCATACATATGTATTAATTAATGGATCAAATTCCGTTACTGTTTGATTTGGAACTGTGATGAATTTATTTGTGTAATATAAATATATATATATTAGGTATATTCGAAATGAATGTCGTATTTTTCAAAGCTAGGTTTTGAGCGTCAGTCGTGCTTTGCTCGTCTATACCTGACAACGTCTATTGTTAAATCTGTGTTTGTGCACATCTGGACTCTACATTCCGATATTTACAAAACATATTTTGTCCTTGAATTTATTATGGCAAAATTTATACCAACTGAACAATTTATACGAAATTGTATGTTATATGAGTTTCTTAAAAAAAACTCGACAACTACAGCCACTAAAAACATTAGTGAAGTGCTAGGTAATACATTAGACATCCGAAAATGTCAAAGATGGTTCAGAAAATTTCGAAAATTATAACATTAAGAATAGTCCTGGATGTGGGAGGCAATCAAAGATGGATGATGATGTTCTGGCTGCTGAAATTGAAGCAAATCCTATCATAACTATTCACCAACTTGCCGAGAGACTAAATTACACCTATACAACAGTGAAAAGACACATTAAGAAGATCTGGACACAAAGCGTATGAGTTTCGCACGCACTGAGCGAAGAGAACAAAACGGTGCGCGTCCGCATATCCCAATAACTTTTGCATCTTGAAATCGAATTGAAGTCGAGAAATGGATGTTATATGAAAACAATCGTCGTAGACGACAGTGGTTATCTAAAGGCCAAGTAGCAAAACCCACCCCGAAACCTGGACTAACTTTGTCTGTATGGTGAGACTGCAAATGAATCATCTATTACGAAACACCTAAACTCGGCCAAACAATAACGGCAAGTTTCTATTGCGATCGGCTGGATCGTTTGCACGAGGAATTGAAAAAAGGCCTGCACTTGTCAACAGAAGTCGGATAGTTTTGCAACATGGCAATACGCGCCCCCACACGGCGAAATTGACGTTGGATAAAATCAAGAAACTTGGCTGAAAGGTTTTAGCCCATCCACCTTATTCTCCAGACCTTGCTCCATCAGATTACCATTTATTTCGTTCAATGTAACATTTTCTTGATGAAAAAAAAAATTAAAAATGTAGACGATGTAAAAAAGGAACTCTTCGATTATTTTAATTCAAAGTCTCCAGAAATTTAAAAATGAAATAATAAAATTGGCAGAGAAATGAGAGAAGGTCATATCCTTGGAAGAAAATTATATTTTAAATGATTAAATTAAAACTAAAAGTTTTAGAATGATCTTGTTGTTTCATTAAAAATACGACATTTATTTCGGATACACCTTATATATATATATATATATATATATATATATATATATATATATCAGCAGCAGCCCCTCTTAACTTACTACTGGATAAAGGCCTCTCTTAAAATTTCTTACTCACACTAATTCAGTCCATTCCGATGAACTTTATTATTTCTCTGTCTCATCTATCCACAGATCTCTTTCTGAGCACATTATATCAGCAGCACCTCTTCTCAATCCACTCCTGGATGAAGACCTCTCCTAACATTTTCTACTTCTATCAATCCAATGTCTTCCTCTCGTCCATCTTGACGAACTTCCTTATCTCTCTGTCCCATCTATGTATGTATCTCTTCCTAGACCATCTTATATATCTTGATTCTCAATCAATAATTTCCCTTGTCTATTATTAGTCCCCTTTTCTTTATATATGAGTTACCCTTTTGTATTTCAAGCAATATATATATTTATGTGTGTGTGTGTGTGTGTGTGTATGTAAATTTTTATGAATATATAAGGCCATCCAAATGTGACGCCTAGATTTGTGTTCTATTAAAAAGAAACATTTGATAGAGTGGTGTACAGAGAAACATGTGTATAGTTTCTTATGTTTCTTTTTAATAAAACACAAATGTAGGCGTCACATTTGGACGACCCTATATATTATTGATATTTTAATTTGATCGTCATATCTAATAAATGAACTACAATAACCCAAATAGACAAATTAAAACAAATATCTACTACAAAACACACATCTTCATAGTATAATTAATCGATAAAGTAGTCGACAATAGTTTTGATGAATTGTAACAACAGCAAAAAACAATAATTATATTTCCTAGTACCACATACGTTTAATGGGATCATTCTTTCAATATAAATATAAGTACACATATGGAGTTTAAGCCATACGTACAGTATTTACAACATGCTGTATCACTATGAATAATTTCATTAGTTATGTATTCGCGTGATTGTGTCTAGTGGACCGAGAAGCGCACGGCCTGTGCGCTTTGTCTCCGCGAGGGTTAAGTACTTCACTTGTTAGTCAGCAATAGTTAGTTATTATTGCAGCACAATCGGTAATGTAGATGGTAATCAGCATGGCATACCGGCCAAGCAGCGACGGCGATCGCAACGCCGCAGGCAATCTCGCCATGCTGCGGCTGCCGTGAGAAACAGTGGGTGCTTTGATACAAAAGTTCATCTTCATGTCCCGGAAAGTTGACCAAGAACAATACGCATTTCGATGAGATTATTTCAACCACATATGCATTTAATAACAGACAATAGGTTTTGTGAAGTGACAATACGGACTCGTTCGAAAAAATGAATTGTAGTTTTGTTTATTTGTGAGTGGCACGTTTTTGGTTTTATTATTATTCTCAGTTTATATTGAATAAACTCGGTCTGTAATTTTCATACACTTTCAATAATAAAATTCAGCATACTTAATTAACTATATTCAAAACTTAAAATATACTTCTAAAACGGGCATAAATATTATCCTTTGTACTATAAAAACACAATATTTATATATAAAAAAATATGTATTTTACACAAATGAATTTTAACCCCAACATCACAATAATTTAAAGTGTTCAATAATCACTTATTATTTGTAATTATATAATCTATAATTATATCGGTTGATGCATTTCGATAGCGACGCCATCATCGTCAGAGCCTTTTTCTTTATTGAAGTGAAACTTCTTTAGCGGCGTTGGGGTAAAATTTTTACGTGACGCGGAAACCACGTATAAGATCTTCGTAGCGGATGTCTGAATTCTCATATTTTCTCAGCGGTTAATTTGAAAATTTTCCCGTGGTCTCACATTTCTAAACACCCCAAACATCAAAACACAAACACCTGCTTCACTGCATGCTGATAAAATACCTTAACAGATAACACACCACATCGACTCATTATCTCATTTACTGTAAAATTTATGTATATATATATATATATATATATATATATATATATATGTATATACTTTAGATCAATAAATTTTATTTTGTGTAAAGTGATTTTGTGTAAAGTGAATCAGCCACAGTTCCAAAACAACAAATAAAAAATATGTAATTAGATCATACATATAAGAATAATAAACTGTAATTTTATTTATTACTTATATATATATATAGAGAGAGAGAGAGAGAGAGAGAGAGAGAGAGAAAGAGAGAACAAAATTATTTCATAATCATACTTGGTTTAATACAAATTAATCATTCACCCCAATACAACAGTATTTTATAAAAGTATTCAATAATCGCTTATTGTTCATTTTATTCTCTCATATGCATTTCAATAACCACACCATCATTGTCAAAGCACTGCATTATAAAATCTAGTTTGATTTCTATAACCATCTAAACTCATATCAGCAAATAAAGTAAACAGTAAACGATTATTAAACATATTTATAAAATCTTATGATGTTGGTATGAGTGATTTATTTGTATTAAAATGAATTCACCGCCGTGCCAAACCAAATATTAATTATATTTTTATTTTCAATTTTTTTCAAATAACAAAATACCTAACATTTGTTGTACTGATAATATATTTTCAAATATAATCCTTAAATGTTCTATTTATATATCAGAAAATAATCTATATACGAGTATTAACCCCCCTCCTCTGATCTTTATATACCAATAATTTAAAAACATTAAATTTTCCATCAATAAACCTCTAATAAAGATATATGATCATCCAAATGTGACGCCTAGATTTGTGTTTTATTAAAAAAAACTATACACATGTTTCTTTTTAATAAAACGCAAATCTAGGCCTCACATTTGAATGACCCTTTATTTAAAAATTTTAATTTTGAAACACTAAATCCCTTTTATAATATAACACAGACAGCTACTATATTCCAATTTATCAATACTCTGTAAAAAGATATAATTTCTTTACATCCACTTTCTTTACATTTATATGAACAAAAATCTAATATTTTTTATAAATAAAAGTACTTAATATTGAATTCATACTGCAGATATTATGTTAATCTCATCATTATAAAATTACACATAAATAAAACTTTTGGGTAATACACACTTCAGTAATATAATGAAAATGATGTAAAAAAATAAAAATTGGAAATAAAAAGTATTTGTCTACTTCATTATTTGCATCATAATTGATAATAAACCAAATATTATTTTATTGAATTTATCTTCATATGAACAGTTCTTATATTCTATCCAAAGTTATATCAATAGAATAAGTATTAATTTGTAATAAACATTAATGATTTATGAATATTTTTAAATTGGTAGTTTTAATACTCGCATTTTTATCGATTTACGTAGCCTTAGGTAAACTGTTATAGTTCTTTTTAAAGACAGAGCCAAACTATGTTGAACACTTTGATAATCGGATATCTTCAGCAAACATCCATTGAATGTTAATGTTACTTAATTCTGAGGCTACAGGGTTCACGCCGCAAATATATAAGATTATTATGTCGATATGAAATCATTCCAAGTACATAAGCGTGCACTAACCTGTGCACTATTTTTTATATTCGTAGTTTGTTTGATACAATATATTATTATAGTATATTTAATAAATAATAGTTTCAAGTAAACTATCTATAATTTTCAGTTACTTACATTCCTAGATTTTGACATTGAGAAAAAGTTGATATTTGTATATATATATATATATATATATATATATATATATATATATGTATGTATGTATGTATGTATGTAAAATTTAAATATATCGTAAAAAAAATTTGTAACCATCAGACTATATATATATATATATATATATATATATATATATATATATATATATATATATATATATATATATTTGAGAACATATGTGTATATAGGTTCAATATATTTATATATTTAATGTGAATATATCTGTAGGTGCTTTTTTAAGATGTAGGGCCTGATTTGACTATTTACTGCGTCTCATTATTGGTGAACGAACAAGTATATTTATCTTCCAATCTCTACGATTATTTTTTTTAATATCAAAAGAACCGTTGCAATGTTTATGCCTGCAAGCATAACCCGTTGCTAGATTTTTATGCTTGTAATATGCTTATTCATAAATAATATATTTATGTCTCGCAATGACCATAATTTTGTAATAACTCTAATTAGTAATTGTACAATGTTGAATTTAGGGTCTGTTTTAGTATGTTTACTAAAAAAAAAAAAAACAACAAATATCTTATTCAGTTAAAAATACTGAAATTAAATTTACAATACAAAAACATACTTAAGATATCAATTAAACATAAAAAATCAGAATTGATTTTATAAAATTGTATTGACTTGTATATAAAAATATTATCTAATAAAAGTCCAATTTTACATATTTTTCTTACAGAAAATCAAAAATTCGTTTTTCAATTTCGTTTCAAAAATCATCAGCGCCAATAAAACATAATAAAATACAAATCTTTTATAAAAACCATTTTTGTGCATTAATAAATATTTTTAAAAAACAAATATATATTTATATAACATTAAAATATCTTATTTAAACATTATTAAGAAAATAAAAAAAGTAAAATGTTATTGAATTACTGGTATACATTTATCTAAATGTAATAAAATAATCTACCTTAAAATTTTAACAAAACAGTGATTAAAAACGCGTAATACAAAAGGAAATAATTAAGCATATATACAAAAACCCTAATGAAAGATGTTTATCGAATACAAAATATAATTTTTAACCATAGAAAGCTTAAGTGTAACTAAAAGATCTCTCGTTTTTACAAATGTACTACGTGTAATAAATATTTATCAGTACAAAATCAAAAAAAAATAACAGGCAGATGTTCATATGAAAGATATATTGAACCACGTTCTATATATTAAAACTATTTTTAAAATTAATTTTCAACCGTTAACATGACAGAAAAATGTATTTAAAATATTATATTCTTTATCAATTCTAAAAAGTTGAAAAATGGTAATGAGGGAAAGACGCAGTAATGCAATAAATAAACTTTTATAAAATATTTATTGCAATTTCTAGTAAATTTCAATTATATCAAAAGTATTTTTTTAAATAATTTTTTTCTTAAAACATGAGATAAGGAAGATATTCAGACATCAATGATAAAACAGTATGTAGATTGATCAGAGATTTTCCTTTTATAACAGAATTTAAACTCATAATTCATCAAACTGTCGTTTTAGTTCATTAAATGATGTAGATTTTATGCCAAAATTTAAATATATGTAGATAGCATAAAAATGGAAGAAACTGTAATAGATATAATTCCCATATCTTCTTCAACCTTACTTTGGATTTCTGAGTTAAATGTTATGAAAAAATAATCTACAATACTGTAAAATTGAAAACATTCTACACAATTATTAATAAAAGATTTTTGGGAAAAATCTTAACTACTATCAACAACAAAAGTAAATATTTATTAAAAAATATGATATTGTAAACATTGATGAATTAGTAGTTCTTAAAACATCTAAAACTTTTAATTCTAGCCAATATCAAATAAAATTCATCATTTTCATTTAAGAAATTATACATAAACAGCCATTTTGATAATACCAAAAATCAATCAAAACAATTAATAACTTGCACATGAAATTGAAAATTTCCAAAAATTTTACAAATAGAACTTGAAAATTTTATTATTTTAGTGCTCTTATTTTTTATGCCTGCATTAGTTACTAGGGATCCCAAATTGACCTATTTATTAAATATGTCAAATATATCAATATTTTTTATTTCTGAGTAATTGCCATTTTTCTTATCTCAGTCTTAGAGGTGTTTAACTCCAATCTGAATCTCTGCCTTTCATTCTCAACTATGCAAATTAAGCCAAGAAGTTCATTTCTATTGCTAGCTAATAATTTATCATCAATACAAAGAAGGTTATTAATCCTTTAGTCTTTAATTGACAATCCTTCGTTGCAGCTATCTAGTGTCCTCTTCATAATGTAATCCCCATAGATGTTGAATAACTAAGGAGATAATATGCAGTCTTGTCTAATTCCACATTCTGGTTGATATTCCTTTTATAAGATTTAGGACACTTTAACAGAGTTTATCTTATGTTTTTATAGCGCTATTATAAATTATATATGTATATATTTAAATATGCTCAATTTACTAATAGGTTATATTTAAAAAAAAATCAAATTGCTTAAACAAATTTGTTTAATTTTCATTGATAACGATTCAACTAAACATCTATTTTACCAAAAAACTTATTATTCTCTAAAAATTTAGTATAAAAACAGCAGTGGCGAACAACCTTTTTAAACTTACGACCCCCATACTCAGACTGAAATTTTACGCAACCCATTATTTGTTGTTACAATCCTATTATAAACCTTATAAGGATATTAATAATAAAAGTTGTCTTACACATACAAATTCATATCTTTATAATATATTTCAGTACATACGATTTGATATAAGATTTTTGAAAAAACTGCATATTAACAAAAAAAATTATAATACATTAAAAAACACTTTTTTAAATTAAATTAATTGATGGCTGTGCTTCCATGGAATTCATAATTTCTTCCATATTTGGTTTAATATTTGAGACGGCAAGCCTTAAATTATTTTCGAGATCTAAACGTGACCGATATTTGGTTTTTATTGCAACTAATTTTGAAAAATCAGTTTCACACAAATGAGTTGATGCAAAATGTATTAATATTTTTATTGTTTTTTTCTTCAACTCCGAATACCCATCGCCAATTGAGAGCCAAAATTTTTGATAAGACGACGATTTAATTTGGATTCGTAAAATTTCGTCTGAAGAAATATCAATAAATTGTTCCTTTTATTTATGGGAATATTGAAATATAAAGAAAGAAGTCTTTAAACACAAAAGTGGTCAGACACACAATGAGTTGAGTAAATTTTCATGTATTTTTAAATTATTTTTTTTTAGTTCTTTCAATTAAAAATGTATTGTCTAATATGAGAATTTCTCAAAATTTTCACGACCCCCAAAATTTTTCTGTAACCTACAGGTTGCGCATCACTGAAAACAGGATTTTCCATTATAACTGTATTCGTTGTAGTGGAATTCGTTTTAATAATATATATGTATATGCATGTGTACGTTGGTATGCTTGCATAATTTTTGCGATGAAGCTATAATCAAATTTGATTAAGTAGGTACAAAATAGTATAAATTACATATTTATTAAACGTAAATCGTTATTTTTAAAAACATCCAGTCATTGAATACATCGACAACAACATCGTACAGAAATGCACCGAAACGATGTGATTGTAAGTAAGAAAATTACAATGCACATCATGTTTATGCAAAAATGAACCCCGGCAGCGAAAATCTTATCTATTCGAATCGAAAATTTAACGTCACCCCACTCGTTCATGAAAAACGATATGTAATGAGCGTCTTCGTACACGATATTTAGTCTTTTTGAGTATCGACAACCAACCACGGTCTTGTATGAATTATTATTTTATTAGTGGGACGACCGATAATTATAATGCATGGTCATAGCCTATCAAGAGTGCATTCTTTAGCGATCTTCGACAGTGATCTCGATGCCATTGGACTGAACGCACGGACATGGGTGTATCCTTGCCGCAGGATGTCGTCTACCGACATAACAATTTTCTTCTTCATATTGCAAAAACTGTCGTCGTTCTCTTAACTCGTCACTACGATTAATCGATCATATCTTTGAATAATAATTTATATTACATCTTTTTATCTTTTATATATATATATATATATATATATATATATATATATATATATATATATATCATATGAATATATATAGTCTTGAACAAATCATCATAATCATCAGACTTATAACAAATTAACATTTTTTAAAAACATCCTTTTCCCATTTGGTGTCTTCTATATTTTTAATTTTTTTATACATTTTTCTTATCTCTCTACACATTACTTTTAATCATCTACTTAAAACTATCATTTTTCAGACAACAGATTTAAACATTTTTATCTTAAATTATTTTTGTTATAATACATAATTTTATTTCTTGTTTCAAATTATTCTTACATTCGTATCTACTTTTTCTGAATAATTAAATATATACAGAAAAAAAATTAACAACTACAGATACAAGTAAAAATCTTATATCTTCTATAATTCTTTATTAATTTATTTTAATTAAAAAATGTCTGGCTTAAATAAAATACGTATTTAAATTATTTCTAAAGTAGTTTTACTTAATGCTTTTTTTAATGTTCTCGATAACGTTATCGATTTTTTAACAACCTTTTAAGGTTAATCAAATCCTATTTTGACTTATAATTTCGCCCTGTTCGAGTTATCTGTCTGTCTAATTTGAATAAATTGCTTTCAATTTAAATAAGCATATCACTATTTAATTTAATTTAATATTCTACTTAATAAAATTCAAAAAAGTTAATTAGCACTATATTTCTATTCAAATATAAAACTATACATTTTTTTAAATATTTTATTAATTAACTTTGAGTTTTCTTAGCTTTGTGCAACTGTTTTTTTTTCAATTTTCTCTCTGATTATATTACTAATTTTTCAATTATACTCATATTATCAGTAGTCAAAAAATATTTTTTATTTAATTATAAAAATATATAAACTTATTTCATAAATGTACATGAACCATTTTTTTTATCATTTCCTATTATAAATCAACCTTTTAATTAATCAATTATTCATAAGATGAGTTTTTTAATTACAAATTGTATAAAATCATATATTTTCAATGTGTAATTGGTAATTTTTTTATAATTTAAATATAAATATTTTAAAATATTATTCTTTTTATGATCTACTATTATTTCAGTAAAAGTAACGCGTTATTATTCAAAAAATTAACTTTATTTTTCAATAAAGTTTTTTAAAGGTACATTTCTTTAATATTTTCAAAAAAAAAACTTTGTAAAATTACACACACATATATATATATATATATATATATATATATATATATATATATATATATATATATATATATATATATATATATATATATATATATATATATATATATATATATATATATATGTATATGTATATGTATATGTAATATTTTTTTATTTATTCATTACTAGTTTATAGAATATTAATTCATCATTATTAATTAATTAGTAATTAATCATTATTATTAATTTAACCTAAAAATATTAATTTATAAGTATCACACATTAATATTGTTACTGTATAAATATTTTAATTATTTAATTAAAAAAATAATCAGTCGCTACAAAAATAATATAATTATATTAAAACTTCGCCAAGTATATTTTCTTTTCTCAACTAATTGTTAAAAATAGTTACATATTTTAAATATGTTGTAAAATAATAATTTATAAAATGCTATAGCAGAAGTTATTAAATTATAAAATATACATCTTTGTATATGGTCATCTAGTGTTAATATATTTTTAAATAAAGAGAAAAAGATAATTAAAAAACATTCTCTCTTTATTTATGTACTTATTTTTTTAACTAGTTTCATATTTAAATTATTTTCTTTGCAGGATCTCCTCCTCTTACTGGAACAGGAATGGTACGTGTCATTATACAAGACGTGAACGATCACAGACCCGAGTTCGAATGGCAAGCATATCGAGCTAATGTTAAAGAAAATGTTCCCACTGGTACATGGATCATAACACCACATGCAACTGATAAAGATGAAGGACTCAATGCAAAAATACGATATAGTCTACTAGGAGATAAAGCTAGTCGTTTTCATGTGAACCCTGATACAGGAGCGATTTCGACAGCTGTCGAACTCGACAGAGAAGAGACAGACGTTTATTATTTAACACTCATGGCACAAGATTGCTCTGCTACTGAACCTAGAGCGAGAGCTGTCAATTTAACTATATTCGTTCTCGATGACAACGATAACGCACCGACGTTCACGAATTCAATTTACACGGTGAATATACCTGACAGAACGCAACCAGGGCAATTCGTGTTTGGTGCAAAAGCGACAGATAAAGACGATGGAAAGAATAGCAAAATAAATTATTTCTTAGACGGCGAAGATTCTAAAAAATTCATAATAAATAACGAAACAGGTGTCATTCGAGCTCTCGAAGAATTGTCGTTAGACAGTAAAAAGCAAAAGAATGTATTCAGTCTAAAAATCCGTGCTACAGATAATGGCGTTCCATCAAAATCAGCAGTCAGTGATTTGAAAATTTATTTGAAACCTACAAATTTATTTCCAAGTTTCACATCTCCTACCGATACACAATTTACACTGGCTGAAGATGTAGTCGAAGGTAAAATTATTACAGTTATGAGTGCTGTTTCGCCTAAAAAAGGACCAGCCAGTACAATACGATTTGCAATTGCCGGAGGAAATGTCGGTGACGCTCTAAGAATCGACAGTATTACAGGAGAAGTTCAAGTTGCCGGACATGGACTCGATTATGAATCGTTACCGCAATATGAAGTTTGGATTGAAGCGCAAGATTCAGACAATCCTCCATTACGCACTGTACAACAGTTACGGATCAATGTCACAGATTCGAACGATAATTCACCTGTTATGTCGAATTCTATATATAACGCTTCAGTTCTCGAAGAAGAATTACCCCCTCAAACAGTAATTAAAATATCTGCTTCTGATGCAGACTCGAATGAAAACGGACAAATAATGTACAAGTTAGTCGATGACTTCGACGGTGCATTTGAAATTGATTCAGAAAGTGGAGAAATATTTACTAACGTCCGTTTAGATCGTGAAGAAATCGATCTGTATGAATTAACTGTAGAAGCAGTCGACCAAGGAATACCACAAAGAACTGGCACTGCAACCGTTCTTGTTACAATACTAGACAAGAATGATAATCCTCCTCGTTTTACACGATTGTTTAGTGTGAATGTGACAGAAAATGCAGAAATTGGTTCTTTTGTTATCAGAGTCACGAGTTCAGATCAAGATATAGGAGAGAACGCAAATGCTACTTATAGTTTCGTAGATGACTCTAGCAAGAAGTTTTCCATTGACTCGATCAGCGGCAATGTAACAGTCATCGGTCCATTAGATAGAGAACAACAAGATGAATATCTTTTAAAAGTCGCTGCTGTCGATGGTGCGTGGAGAGCTGAAACTCCATTGACTATCACAATACAAGATCAGAATGATAATGCTCCAGAATTTGAACATTCTTACTACAGCTTCAACTTTCCTGAACTACAAAACAGTATGGTATTTGTGGGACAGGTATCCGCTACTGATCGAGATAAACAAGGTCCAAATTCAGTTATTTCTTATTCGTTCCAACAACCGTCTGATTTGTTCACCATCGATCCAGCATCAGGAGAACTATTTAGTAAACGTACTCTTCAATACAAATACACTCAAATGGAGCCTTCGCCAGAAAATACATATTCGTTAACGGTACTCGCCACAGATAATGGGAAACCACCGATGAGTTCTGAATGTTTAGTGACTATAAACGTAGTAGATGCTAATAACAATCCACCGAAATTCGAACAAAGAAGCTATCTTTCACCAGTTCCAGAAAAATCACATTTAGGACAACGTATTGTCAAAGTAAATGCTAAAGATGAACTCGATTTCGGTGTAAATGCTGAAATAGACTATCAGATGGTTTCAGGAAATGCTTCCGATTATTTCACAGTAGATAAAAATACCGGATGGATAACCGTGATACAACCATTATCAGGATTAGGACATATGTATACAATGCGATTAAGAGCTGTGGACAGAGGTGTTCCTCCGCAGTATGATGAAGTTAGTGTAAGTCTTATTGTCACCGGAGATAATTTACATGGTCCGGTATTTACAGCTCTCAGTTATCAAGTGATAGTACCCGAAAACGAACCACTCGGATCGACAATATTAACTGTAAGTGCTTCTGATGCGGATGATGGCCCGAACGGTATGGTACGATACAAGATCTCAGGAGGAAATGAAAGAAAAGAGTTTTCAGTAGATCCTGTCACAGGTTCCGTTATTATTTTACAACCTTTGGATTACGATACAGTCGCTGAGTACAGATTGAATATCACAGCAATTGATCTCGGTTTTGAACCAAAGCAAACGACAGCAATGTTAACAGTTACTTTGACAGATATCAATGATAATACACCTAAATTTAATCAAACTACCTATGAAGTTTATTTGTTAGAAAACTCGCCAGCCAAAACATTTGTTTATAAACTCGAAGCAACTGATATTGATTCACCTAAAAATGCAATTATCGAATATTCAATCATCGGAGGTTCTGGAAAAGATCTATTCATGTTAGATTCAAAAACAGGAATTATTACATCAAGAATCAGTTTTGATTTCGAGGAGAAAAACGCTTATGATCTTGATATAGTTGCCGCTAATCCCGATTCAACGATGTACAGTTCGACAAAAGTAATCGTGCATATAACTGGTGTGAATGAATATTATCCTAGATTTATTCAACCGGTATTTCATTTCGACGTTTCTGAATCAGCTATTGTCGGTACAAGTGTCGGAGTCATTCAAGCAACTGACCAAGATGCGGGCGATGACGGTAAAGTGTTCTACCTGTTCGTAGGATCGAGTAACGATCGAGGTTTTAATATCGGATCAGAAACTGGCATTATAAAAATATCAAGGACGTTAGATCGCGAAACACAAAATCGAGTTGTACTTACAGTCATGGCAAAGAATGCTGGCGGCATTCGTGGAAATGACACCGACGAAGCTCAAGTAATTATATCAATACAAGACGGTAATGATCCACCAGAATTCTTGCAAACTCTATACGAAGCTTCGGTTTCTGAAGGTGCAAAACATGGCACGCACGTTATTGCTGTCAAAGCTATTGATAAAGATGTCCGTCCACAAAATAATCAGTTCAGTTATTCTATCATCGGGGGTAACATCGATCAAGTATTCAAAATAGATCCTCAAACAGGTCAAGTCGAAACTTCTCGTATGCTCGACCGTGAAAAAATTCCTCTTTACAGCCTTATTATTGGCGCTATCGATACAGGTATACCTGCACAAACAGGGACAGCAACTATTCGTATTACTGTAACCGACATCAATGATAATGGTCCGATTTTTGATCCGCCGGAAGTTGTAGGATACGTTTTAGAAAACCAACCAGCTTTTACGACTGTGATGACCTTATCAGCTACTGATCCAGATTTACCACCAAACGGTGCACCTTTCACATATTACTTAGTAGGAGGTCGTCAAAAAGATACAGTTATCATTGAAAAACATACAGGAGTAGTAAAGACGACCAAGAGCCTTGATAGAGAAGTTACACCTTCGTTAGATATATTAGTGGAAGTGGAAGATAGTGGCACGCCTAAAATGAGATCACGGCATCATGTAAAGGTGATGGTTCTAGATGAAAACGATAGTCCTTCTACTCCACGCTCAGTACATGTTATGGTTCATTCTTTCAACGGTGCGATACCTATTGGAAAAATAGCAGACGTTCATCCTAACGACGCAGACACGAGTGGAGAATATCATTGTAAAATTTTATCAGGTCCTGTTCCATCAGGTGTCCTCAGTATTCCGTCAGGCTGCGATCTTCATACGTCTCAAATAACACCGAATCAAGGATATTCTTTATCCGTATCTGGAAACGATGGAAAACACGCTGATGTCGTTTCAAAAGTAACTGTAGAATTTTTAACTTTCGATAATATCACGGTTGAGAATGCGATTACCGTCCGTATTGAGAATATGACTGCATCTCACTTCTTAGGTCATTTTTATAACGGTTTATTAGATTTGTGGAAAAATAGTCTTCAGCAAGGCGATATTTTAAAAATAATCAGTTTGAATGAAAATTCCACACATTTAGATTTAACTATCGCTATTGAAAATCTATCTAAATACCGTTCCAAATCATACATTATTGAACACTTGGCAAAGAAAAAACTGGCAGTTATCAATTTACTACAAGGTTCGCAGATATCAATCGGATATACCCCATGTCAATTAAATACATGTGAAAACGATGGAGTTTGTACAGAAGCAATTACGGTACATGGAGATACTCGTATCACGGATAGTTCGAATTTAATTTTCAGTTCCCCGCTTATTGTTCACGATTTTCGATGCCATTGTGCAGATGGATTTACTGGACAACACTGTAACAAAAGACAAGACCCATGTACACCAAATCCATGTAAAGCTGGAGGTCAATGCCGTCGACAAGGATTTGATTTTCAATGTGTTTGTCCTACAACACGAGAAGGACGATACTGTGAACAGGAACGTGGAGACGCTTGTTCACATAATCCTTGTAAAAACGGCGGATCTTGTCGTGAAAGTCCAGACGGTTCTTCGTTCTTCTGTCTGTGTCGACCTGGTTATAGAGGCAACCATTGCGAAGCAGTTGCCGATTCTTGTCGTCCGAACCCGTGTTTGAATGGCGGATTATGTATAAGTTTAAAACCTGGATATAACTGTAGTTGTACAGAAGGAAGATATGGACGACATTGCGAAAAAGGAACATTCGGATTTAACGAACTTTCATATATGAAATTCTCTGCTTTGGATGCGGGAACTAATGATATATCACTAGTATTCGCTACGACAAAACCAGACGCCTTATTAATTTATAATTATGGATCTCAATCAGGTGGTCGTTCTGACTTTGTAGCAATGGAATTGATAAATGGAAAAGCCGTATTCTCATTTGGAGGTGTACGTACAGCTATTACCAGTGTGTCTGTAGGTGGACGAAGTGGAACCTTATCAGACGGAACCTGGCATAAAGTAACAGCGACCAGAAACGGAAGAGTCGTATCTTTAAGTGTTTCGCCATGTACCGAACATGGAGATGTCTGCGAAGATTGTCGACCTGGAGATTCATCTTGTTATGCAGATGACATCGGACCCACAGGGTAATTATTTTTTTAATTATTACAAATTTGCATATATATAAAATATACATATACACATACTTATTAAAATAAGTGTACTTATTTCTTTTAACAAAATAAAATAAACATTTCAAACTCAAAATTCTAGAAAAACTCTTTAGCCTAATTTTTTTACTTATAAATAATTCATTTAAATATATTACTTTTTCCATTACAGAACGTTAAATTTCAACAACCAACCATTACTTATCGGAGGTTTAGCTTCCGCAGATCCAGTGTTAGAGAGACCAGGACAAATTCGTTCAGATGATTTAGTCGGTTGTGTACATAGTGTCTCTATAAATGGCAAATCTTTGAATTTAAGCAACCCACTCGAATCTCACGGTATACAAACGACCTGTACTCGAATAGGCAGTTGTGGAGCTGCAGCTACAGAAATTTGTGGTAATCAGGGCACGTGTATGGACAAATGGCAAATATTAACCTGTCGCTGTGACAGAAATCTTCTAGCTCCTAATTGTAATTCAGCACTTCAACCGGTGTTTTTAGCAGACGGTGGTTTTATTGAATTTTATATTTCGGCAAAACATAGAAGGATGCAACTGCTAGAAAATATTTACAGAGGTTCGACCGTATGGGAACATCATCGTAATATCAGATCTACTACAAAACCTTCATTGGAAACATCTACACAAATAGACGCACCGAAAACTATAAGTGTAATGTTTAGAACTGTGAAACCAGACGGTATTATATTTTATGCAGCTAGCAATAAACATTACACGTCTGTAGAATTACGTAAAGGGCAACTTGTCTATATGTCACATTTAAGTTCTCCAGTTAACACGACAAGTACACATATAAATGTTGTTGATGGGTCTTGGCATAACCTGACACTACATTCACAAAGTAGAAGTCTTCGAATGTTACTCAATGATAAAAAGATTGGTGATGAACTCGATACAGCTGGAGTACACGACTTTCTAGATCCATATTTAACCATCTTTTCTTTGGGTGGTGTAAGAAGTGGAGTATATTTCGCAGCAGATGATAATATTACCCAAACTTTTGAAGGTTGTCTAGCAAATTTTAGTATTAATAACGAAATACAGCCATTCATTGGTTCTGGAAGCATATTGAGTGATGTAATTAAAAGAGGAAAAGTTACACACGGATGTAGAAATGTGTTAGGTGTCGGTGCAGCTGCTGTACCAGACCCACTCAGCATCGGTATTACATTAGTAATTGTATTTTTCGTTGTTCTACTTGTTGCCATTCTTGTTTCGTTTGTTGTTTTTCGTTTACGACGTCAAAAAAAGGAAAAGAACGGAGCTCCTGGCAGTTCAGTTGGGATTCATGGGAAACAAAATGGAGGAGCAGCTATTATGGGTGGTTCTAACTTAGTATCAGGCGGACCAGATGGAGCTTTAGGGCGAACACATCCTAATACCGATACGTCTGTTGCTTATATGACAGATGGTGATGTAATCAGAGGCGTTAGTGGTCATCACATTATTGCTCCGGAATTAATATCTAAAAAGTTTAAAGAAAGAGAAATATCATCGACAGAACACCAGAGGCCTCAACGACCCGATATAATCGAAAGAGAAGTCGTAGGAAAAGGTCCATCGATGCGTGAAGATCATCATCCACCGATGCCTCCCTCATCAAACCATGTTCACGATCATCCCGGTGCAGACATAAATTCGGAATTACCGGAACATTACGATTTAGAAAATGCAAGTTCCATAGCACCATCTGATATTGACATTGTATATCATTACAAAGGATATCGTGAAGCTGGTGGAGTTAGAAAGTATAAAGCGACTCCTCCACCGGTAGCTACATACCATCATAAACACACGCCGGCACAAGGACAAGCGCAACATCGTCATTCACCGCATCACGCTGGTGGGTTCCCACCACGAGCTCCTCCGGTAGCTTCTGCTCCGGCTCCCCGGCCTCATCAAAGTACACCGTTAGCACGACTTAGTCCCAGTAGCGAATTAAGTGCTCAACAACCACGTATCTTAACACTTCATGATATTAGCGGAAAACCCTTACAAAGTGCTTTACTTGCCACCACTTCGAGTTCCGGAGGCGTTGGTAAAGACGCTTTACACAGTAACAGTGAGCGTAGTCTTAACAGTCCTGTGATGTCTCAACTAAGCGGTCAAAGTTCAGCTAGTCGTAAAGTAGTTCCGCAACCTCCGAGCGGAGGTAGTACAGGAATGGGACTCACCGCTGAAGAAATCGAACGATTAAATTCTCGACCGCGGACTTCTAGTCTCGTGTCGACTTTGGATGCAGTATCTAGTTCGAGTGAAGCGCCACGTCCTCCACATCCTGGCGTAAGCCATCTTACACATTTACACCACTCTCCAGCCGTCGATACTAGACGTAGTTCGACGACCACTGATGAGAGCGGCAATGATAGTTTTACGTGTTCCGAAATCGAATATGATAATTCCAGTCTCGCCGGTGATAAATATAAACCTATAGAAAGTGAAACTAGATGTACAGACAGCAGTAGTAGTGCTGTTAATAAGCCAGTTCCTCCGCCGTCGTACGACGGCTTCGACTCATCATTTCGCGGCTCTCTTAGCACATTAGTAGCGTCCGATGACGACCTAGGCGGTCCGATGTACCGCCCGCCAGCCGGTTCACCTTCAACAGCATCTGCACTCGGATGGGATTATCTTCTAAACTGGGGGCCGGATTTCGAAAGCTTGGTCGGTGTGTTCAAAGATATTGCCGAACTTCCAGAAACGAATGGTAGAACGCCAACATCACTGAGATTACCGAGTGCACCAAAGCCATCAGAAGAATATGTTTAGTGAGATAATTGTGTATAAATTTATTTTTAATAACGTTTGAAACTAAGTGCATTAATTCAATTTGATATGTAATACAAATCAGGGAGTACTTAAATAATGTTATATAAATATTACGAACATTTTAGTTTTGTTTTTAACTGCTATACATTGTTGTCAATGTTTACGTTAAGAACCTTGTATCAAGGTTTGATAATATACTCTTTCCTTGTGAATTTTAAATGTAAAGTGTTATTTAATGTAATGCTATGTAAAATGATTATTCAGAAATGTAAAAAATAATTGTAAGATGATATTGTAAATAAGTTTTAAATGTAATTAGATAGACATTTTCCGAATAACCAAATTTCAATACAATGTATATCTTTTGTAGTGCCAAATGCCATAAAATCAAGTTGTGTACAAAAATATAAAATAAATAAAAAACATGAAATAAAAATACAAAATGTTTTTAATAAATTTTTATATACTTAGATTATAAAAAAATATTTTATTTATCTTTATATTTAAAAAAGAATGGTTTACCGGTTCCACGTTAATGTGAAAATTTCGTTTCCTAATTTTCCTTAAATTTTCCAAAAATTACAAATTTTATAAAATATTAAATTAACAAAAAATAGAAGAGATAGATTTTCAGACAAAACAAATTTTAGTTGTATTGCTATTATATAGGGTCATCCAATGTGACGTCTACATTTGTGTTCATTTAAAAATAAATACACATTTTTCCCTATACACATGTTTCTTTTTAATAAAATACAAATCTAGGCTTCACATTTGGATGACCATATTAATCATATATATGTATGCATGAATATATATATATATATATATATATATATATATATATATATCATCATAAACTACTAAAGCCACAATGAATGCTAATTCATTGGTAAAGATATTAGACTGACCAAGAATCGGGGTTTAACAGTTATTTTTACAAGAATCATGATCTTGAAAAAATCTTGGGAATAGTATCAATATGCATCTACCCAGTCATATATATATATATATATATATATATATATATATATATATATATATATATATATATATATATATATATATATATATATATATATATATATATATATATATATATATATATATATTCAGTAAACTACTAATGAAAAATTAGGAAAAGAATTAGACTGACAACAATCTAAGGAACAGCAGAATCAGATCAAATTTTAGTACAATGAATCATCTACAGACATTACAATATATATATATATATATATATATATATATATATATATATATATATATATATATATATATATAGAGAGAGAGAGAGAGAGAGAGAGAGAGAGAGAGAGAGAGAATGGTCCAAATGAAACTGAAAGATAATAAAAAGTAGTAAAAAAATAAATGTATATTTAAACACTTCAAATTCATTTGAGTCATATATATATATATATATATATATATATATATATATATATATATATATATATATATATATATATATATATATATATATATATATATATATATATATATATATATATATATGTGCATTTATTTACAATTTAAATTTAAAATATCCTAGCTTTTTATATTTTTTGTTCATATAAAAAAAACATTTACAGTATTCCATATGAAAATCTATTTTTTAAAAGTTTAAGAAACTCTGATATTTTTCAAAAAATATTACTAACTACATTTGATCTGTAACCAAAATTAACCTGTTTATTTATAATGAATTTAAATCGTTTAATTGTTTCCACACAACTAACAACACCTTTATCTGCATTAGTAAGTGAAAATAGTTAAAAATTTATTATTAATATATTCATCTAACCTATTTTTTTATTTTCTTTAGTTTCAAGCATTTAGATATTCAAGCTATTTAAGTTCAAAACCAGTTGGTGATTTAAAACAGTACAAGACTAATTATGAAGTTACAAAATGTCCAGAAGAATGGAAATATGTAGAACAAGTATTGTTTCCTGAAATTATTCCAAGTCCGACCTTAAAAAAAGATTATCCATCAGGATGGAAACCACAGAACGGTAAGTTAATCAGCAATTATAATTAATAAATGGAATATTTTCTATAATTTTTTCTTTTTAGAAAATGTTAAAAACCTACCATATTTCATTACTAGAAATAAAAATTTCATGCAACCTATATATCTAGAAAGAACATTTCGTGGTATGAGACGTATAACACGTTTAAAAAGAATAGAAGGTGATATTTGGAAGCTTGAAGAAGAATTAAAAAAGTATATTGAACAAAGAAATCCAAATAAAATAATATTAAGTCAAGTCAATGAAGTAAGCAGACAAATTCAATTCAAAGGGGACTATGTATGTGAAGTTAAGGATTGGTTATTAAAAAAAGGATTTTAAAATAAAATTGTGTTATATATAAAATATTATATAGTGATTTTTAAATACATGTAAATAAATCTCATATATTTTGAAATAATGTAAGTATAATAAAACATCATTACGTACTTTTCAGTAATTGAAAATAAATTAGTTTATATATTCAGTTTTATTTATGAAAACACAGTAATGTATTTGATTATTTTTAATATTTTCACTCACCCACACATATGTATATTTAAAAATATCAACGAAATTAAAAAAAGTGATGGTTTAACATATATGTGTATAAAATTAGTATGTGTTTAAATGTATATGTATTTGAAAGCATAAATGTTAATCTATATGTACTTATAATTTTCTTTTCTTTCTGTTTAAAGGTTAATAATGTTACATTAGTTTATGTTAGTAATTAGAATTTTTATGGACCAATACTGTACATAAATATGATATGTAAACATAAATACTTAGTTAAACCAATTAGTTTTAATATTCATATTAAATAGTAAAAATATTAGTGATTCATCAACTCTTCAATACATATATATATATATATATATATATATATATATATATATATATATATATATATATATATATATATGTATAACAAATTTATAGCTTTATTATATATTTAATAATCCCACATTACTTTTAATATTAAATGTATTTATCAAATTTATAGAAGTTTCTTTTACTATATAAGGATTCGGTTATTAATTGTATATTAAAGAATACTTAATTTATCAAATCTTTTTGCACCTAAGTCAAATCAATATTTAATATAAAAAAAACTAGTTATAATTAAAAAGTCCATTTTTAATTCATTTTAAATTTATCAATTAATATTACCTTCATGTGTGTGGATATATATATAAAAAGGTGAGTACACAATTTAGCATAGGTTCATTTTTTTTATTTTCAATTCATTAGAAATTTTTATTTTACTAGAGAATAAATCTTTTTAAATATAATCATGTGCCTCATTTTTATAATGAATTGTACTTTAAATGGTTGTTTATATTCCTAGTTATAACACATCTCTAACTTATTACAATCACAAGTCTTCCATCTATTGAGTCATTCACTAAATATAAAAGATGACAGCTTTGACTACCTATAGCATGCTTTTATGTTAAAGCTTATTAAATAAACTTAATTAATTTAAGTAAATTAATTAAAATGAACGGTACTAGACCATGTGGTTGTAAAGGCTGTCGTTCATGTTTGATTTGTGAAAGGGAATATGGAATTAAGGAAAAAAATTTTGATTACATCAAACAGGTAAGACTACTGTGTATGTATAAATGTATTTAAATATATATATATTTATTTTATTTCATAAAAATCGAAGATGAGTAATGTATACATGTATTGTCCATTGTGTAAAGAGAAAGCATGGCCAGGATGGAACATAGATTTATATAAACAACATCCAAATCATAAAGGAGAACCAATAAACTATTCTGGTATATATATACAGGTATACGTTTGTTTATTATCTCAGTAAAAAAATGTAATAATTTTTGAAACACAAATATTTTAGATGGATTTTTTAACAGAACAAGAAGAAACATCACTGATGAACGATCTTGATCAAATTCCATGGGAATTGTCACAAAGTGGTCGAAGAAAACAAAACTTTGGACCTAAATGTAATTTTAAAAAACGAAAATTACGGGTTGGAAACTTTAATGGTTTTCCCATTTCTACTAAATTTGTTCAAGATAAATTCAAAAGTGTTGCATTTTTAAATAATTATCAAACAATAGAGCAATGCTCATTAGAATATGATCCCAATCGTGGAGCATCAATTGATCCACATATTGATGATTGTTGGATTTGGGGTGAACGCATTATTACTGTTAATTTAAATTCTGATTCTGTTTTAACAATGACGCGTTATGTTGGTGACAAGGATAAGTATAATCTAGCGTTAGTGCAGAATTATATTAATAAAGAAAATATAAATGAACATTCAATTCATCCAATTGTTCGAATACCCATGCCAAGGTAAAATAATTTGTTTTTTATTGTGAACCTTTTAATGTCTAATTTTTAAATTGAACTTTTGTAAATGATACACAATCTTTCTAACAAATCATGAAATTATGTCAGTGTTCTTATAAATTTTCTTTTAATTAAACTCATAAATTATAATTTTGTATTTGCATTAAAGATCAATTTATACTTTCAATGAAAATATATTATTTATAAATAGAATTTAGTAACTACGTCCTATGAAATAATAAATTAATTTGAGAAACAAATATCAATAAATGAAATTTAAATAATTTTTAAATTATGCCATGGATAAAAATTAAACATTAAATATATTTTAATGTAAACCGTAGATTTCAGATTAGATTAAAAATTTTCTATTTTGAAATGTATATTTTATAAAATTATTCTATTATAAACTATTTTTATTCTAGGCGTTCTCTATTAATAATCTATGGTTCAGCACGTTATGAGTGGGAACATTGTGTATTACGTGAAGATATTATTTCCAGGCGTGTTTGTTTAGCTTATAGAGAATTTACACCACCTTACTTAGAAAATGGGTTGTTAGCAATTGAAAGCAGTGAAATTAATAAAAAGGCAAAACATTTTTGGTAAAATTTAAAGTCGTGCACTTTTAAAATTTGTATTATCTTAGTTATGTACTCATATATTGTTGTATACATATATGTATATAATAAATGTATGTGTATATATACATATATACATATATACATATATATATATATATATATATATATATATATATATATATATATATATATATATATATATATAATGTTTTGGAAATAGTGTAGATAATTGCCACAATAATATAATTAATTATAATTTTACAAATACTTGTACCATAAATGTTCTTTCTTTTAAAAAAATAAATATTTTAATAAAAAAATAAACTTATCATATGATATAAAAATATTAAACTTATTCAAGTTTTACCCTAGTTTAATAACATATTACTTAATATTCACATATATTGCAATATCTAAGTAGAAGTATAAATTTTGAACAGATTATACATTTTATTGTTATATAAAATAATAAAACATTATCTCTAGTAAATGACAGTTAAGTATTATGCAACTTTATTAAAAATTTTGTGCATTGAATAAGTATAGCCATTTCATTGTGAATAACAGAATATAGAAAAGTGTTAAAAGTTATTTTTATTGTGTTGATACAATACAATTTTTAAAAAAATGTGTTTATAAATTAAAATACCGTAAATATTTCAAAAAGAAATTCATATATTTATATTATAGTGTAAAAAATTCTAAATGTGTTTAAATTCAGGTAAGTCATATATCATTAATAACAATTTATATAACAGGCATGTATATACACACACACAATGTATACACATTTATACTTGTTATGTAATTTATTTATGTGTACACTATGATTAAATAACTTGTTAGTTTCATTGTTAAAAAAAGTTTCTTGTTAAATGATGAAAAGCTGAATAACATAATTTTTAATACTATCAAATCCAAATCATTCTGTAATAGAACTCAATATAATCATTCATTTCACATTTAAAAGAATTAAGAAATAATTGATCATTGTTAAAGGATATATATATATTACTGATTTCATTTTACAGTTTAAATCCTAAAATGAATTTATGTGAACCATATTTAATACTTAACAATGTTTTTTTTTTTATCACTAACACTGTTTATTTAATTTATAAGGAAATAGTGTCTTACAATTTTCTTTACATATATATCCCACATGACCGGCAATATACTAGTCACTTCACTGGTTAGTTTTTGTGTATATATATATATATATATATATATATATATATATTTCTATATATATATATATATATATATATTAGGTTGGCAAATATCTCCCTTCCGCCTTCTGGTCTTTTGAATTTCGCAGCTATGTACAAAAAAAAAAAAAAGCGGAAGGGAGATACTTGCCAACCTAATATATATATATATATATATATATATATATATATATATATATATATATATATATATTTTAATTTTTTTTGAAAAATATGTTTAACAGAAGAATAATTATATGGAAATAGAACAGGTGCATAAAATTACAGATATATTTAAAATATAAACAATAACATTTAATTTACAAATAAAATTTATTTAAAAATATAATAATAATCAATTTTATTTTTAAAAATACACGTAGAATTTATAGTTGAAACCAATAAAATTTGGAAAAATAACAAAAATATCTCTATTTAATTATTTATTTCAAAAAATACAAATAAAACTTGTAGTTAAAACCTTTAAATAAAAGAAAAAAAACAAAATCAATTTATTTATTTTTTTTAAAAAAAATACAAAAAAAATTAGTTGAAACCTGTAAATTAAATAAAAAAAACAACCATCAATATATTTATTTTTTTATTAAATACAAATAAAACTTTTAGTTAAAACCTGTAAATGAATAAAAAACACAATGAACAATATTATTTTTTTTTATTATACAATTTACAAAGTTATTTGATAATTTATGAATATGTTTTCATAAACAATCATTTGACTTCTCTTTGATTGGTGACTTGTATTTCTTTAATATTCTTCATTTTAATAAAATATAAATAAAACAATATCTTGATGAAAAATAACATTTTATTAACCATAAAAGTGGAACCAGTCATTTTAATACCATTTGTAAATAAATATACTATATATATATATATATATATATATATATATATATATATATATATATATATATATATATATATATATATATATATATATATATATATATATATATATATATATATATATATATATATATATATATATATATATATATATATATACATACGTGTGCGTGTATGTATGTAATCTCATTTTTTATATTTTAAAATATTCAGCAAGTATATTTATTTATAATTATAATATCATTGTAATAATTATTGTATTTAACTTTTAAAATCAGAAACAAATGTACAAAATTCAAGAAATGATCGTATTAAAAAAAACAAATACTAACCTTCATATTACAAGAAGATAATCTTTTATATTAACAATATACTTTTTAGATTTTTAAAAATTAATAAATTACTGACCTTGTGAAAAGCATTCACCTCTTTATTTCAAAATAATCAATAATTTAAACTAAATTATAATTTTTAAAAAAACACTACGTACTGAAACATTTTACATATTGCCTACAAACAATAAGTAAAACAACAGAATAATAGCCACCTATATCTTTTTCATACAATATTCTAGAATGTTCTAAAAGAATCTATCTCCCCACCAAAACCTCCATATATATATATATATATATATATATATATAAATTTCAAAATGTCCTTATTTGCATTTTTGAAATTGTAAGAAAATACATAGTAATTTGAATTGAAGGAAAATATATTTGTTATTAATAAGAATCGTTAATTTTAAATCAAGCAATTCGACTAAATTTAATTAATTGTTTTTATATTACAAAATAATAGTAATTATTAAATATTTCCATTATTTCTTTCGGTAATTATTAACTTAGTTTGGAAATAGGTTAAATCAATTTTATATTAATCTTTAAACTTTTTCAAAATTTCTTTTATTTTAATCTAAATAATTTCATAAATGTTCAGTAGTATTTGAGTTGAAAAACTGAGATTTTTTAATACAAATAATATCACATCAACTATATACGAATATTACAACCTTATGTTTAAAAACATTATTATCTGGACAATAAAAGCTCCCTGATAAAAACGTTAAGTTCCATTAATAAAACATCATAAATCAGTCTCATCGAAATATCATTTCCTTCGGGTAGATAAACATTATGTACGAAAATTATCATGATAAAGTAATAATGATATTAAATTCCCATTTTTAGTTTCCAAGTTTATCGTCGATTGAGTTTTAAAATATTAAGAATATTTTCTGACTACTATTTTGTAATTTTGTCTAAAATTCTCGATTCATTAGCGGATATACAACTCGATACTATGAGAGAACTGCCGTGGTATTTTATGATAGGATATATTTTTTCTCAGTTCACTTTCCTCCATAAAATTATTTAACTATCAGATCTAAATAAATTCAATTTAATTTTTATACAATACGCATTTTCAAAATTCTTATTTCCATATAAATCAGCGATTTTTTTCTTAATTTTATATATTAAAAATAAAAACAGGTTACTCTCCTTTTAAAATGTGCTTTAGTAAAATACTTCATATTACTTCCCAA
>CP092090.1:49448567-49468567 GCA_029203775.1 Neoneuromus ignobilis
CCTTTTGTTGCGATTAGCTAGATTTATGAAAGTTTTCTTCCCGACAATAGGAACATGAAACCCATTTTTATTTAGTATATTGCGAATTGTTTGGGGGCTTACTTTTTATTTAGATACTTTTTAACTTCTAAAGTCAATTTGGGTGCTCTAATTTTCGAATTTTCTTTAATTTTTCGTAGATCCAACGTTTGTCGTGGTCATTAGAAATCTTGCGGAGACTCTTTTTGACTTTATTATTAACACTTTGATCATTTTTAAATCTTTTTATTACAGATTGCATTGTAGCGTGATTTTTATTAACTATTTTCCCAATTTCCCGTAGAGTTTTTCCATTTTTGTAATGAAAAATCATTAGCTTTCGCTCGTCCGTCGATGATTGTCCCCTTTATCTACTCAAAGTGAAAATCCAACTTATATTTTTTACAAAATGATTATAAACAACTTAACAATAGTTTTTTTTATAACCAAAGTTACCAAATACATATTTGAAAAGTATACTTTCTTAACAAAGCAGTTTTCAAGCGAAAATAATTCGTTGTATGAGTTTCATTTTGATGTATTTTTTGTTCATTTTTCAGAAATGGTTACTTGTTCTGGAGTAAAAGTACTAATTTACGATTGAAATTTTCAAATATAATAAAAATAACCTTATTAAAGAAGTTAAGCAAAAAAAAATAAAAAAAATTGTTATTATATTAAAATATATGCGTAAAATTATTGGAAACATAACTCTGTATGAGTTTCACTTTGACCCTCTATATATATGAATATTACTTATTTATTAATTTAACTGAATCCCAAAAATAGTACTAAAATGAAAATGGCCATTATCATATATTTTACTTTTAGTGGATTGGAAATGTTTTTATTTTATTTTTTAAAAAAAGACTTGTACCTATATAAATAGTGACTATTATTAAAAATAATTTTTACAATTTACTTCAACAAAAAAAAATAGAATATAGAAATCTTACATTAAATAGACAATACTTTATCGTATTTTTGTACGAACTGATTAATATTAGTGAAAACCGCAAAACCGTTCACTTTTAAATTGTTGTTCAAGTGATACACTTTCATTATCGTAACAGTGTAAAATTGTAACGAATTGATGTCATCCGCAAAATTAGAAACATAATTTATTGAAATATTTCGCAAGAAATATTCATAGTTGTATTTTATGAATCCTTCTATCGCTTTTTATTTTTTTGGAACTCATCAATATTATAATTACAGAAATGTTAGGCAAGGTTGCTTTTTTAAACATTAAATGTTTTTTTAGTTATGATGGTCTTCGACTTGGTGTATCTAGAGTTGTCTTCATATCGTTAACGTATCTAAGAGAATGAATCCCTTCTATTATTTTTCATTCTTAATCTTTGCATTTTCGTGAAATCTTTTAGTTATTATATGATCATTTTTTTTAAAAAAAAGCAATATTTCTTTTTAGAGATTTTAAACATTTGTTTAATGTCCCAAGTAATTTCAAATCGTCAGTATTATGATTATTCACTAATTTTATTAAGTACAATTAAATTAAATTATTCTCTAATAAAAACCTAAAACTACTCTGTCTTAAAAATATAGATTATGAAAAATCCTTTTACTTAGTCAATACATCAGTAACATTAAGTCCACTTAAAAATCAAGAAATTGAACAAACATATATTTGAGTTTTATAAATTATAGAAATATTACATCCTTTCATACAAATTCGCGAAGAAAAGTGAAATTTGAAAATTATGAAAAGAGTAGGACAGGATGATGTGATATCACCAAAGATGTTTACAGTAGCATTAAAATAAATAGTTAAGATGCTAAACGAAAGGATTAAAAGTAAAAGCTGAGATACTTAGTCACTTAAAATTTACTAACGATATTATTATTTTCTCAAAAACTTAGATTAACTAAAAAAGAATAGAAAAATTAGTCTAAGTAAATTAAAAAAATGTTCTTATGATAAACCTCTGTAATATGCAATTAATGTACAAAATATATTTTCAGATTAAAGGAAAATCCGATTAAAGGGAATAAAAATTGAAAAAGTTGAAAATTGTTGATATCTAAGATAATTATTTATTTGTTGTTTTGGAACTGTGCCTGATTCACTTGAACACAAATGATTTATTTACGTATTTATTCTTAACTATAATATTGAAACACTGGTCTTAATTCCAGAATAATTTAGACTTCGGACAATATAAAGAAGCATGAAAAGATACATGTTAAGAATAATACGTCGAGACCGAAATCGAAACTAGTGAACAGAAAGAAAACAAAAGTTATAAACGTTATAACAAAAATAAGAAGTTTGAAATGAAAATAGACTAGTTACAAACGAGAAGAGAACACCGCCGATGGATACTAAAAATTATTAATTAGGGAACTAAATATAAATCTAAGACCCAGAAAGAGACCCATGGATAGATGGTACGGAGACATTAGAAAATTTATCGGAGTGAAATGGAAGAGAAAGATATTATATATATACATTGTCGGATTTACCTATAGACTTGGCAGGCTGAGGCCTAGAGCCTCAAAACCTACGAGGCCTCCGGTTCTAGTGGCGAGAGTGGAAAATTTCACAAGGGACTCATAGGCTTCACAATTGGAATAGTCTAAGGCCTCTCTTCATCCAAATTCGACTCTGAATATATATATATATATATATATGAAACTGAAGGACAGTAATGATAGTAAACAAGTAAATGTATGTATGTCTAAACCTTTTAGTCTCAATTAAGACCATCCTATATATGCTTTTTAATTTTATAATAAATATTTCATTTTTGGGCATAAAAAGTAAATCTTTTTTTCAGAATATTTAAATAAAATGTAATTTTTCGATTTAAATATGGAATTAACTCGTAATTTTAACAATATTTTTTTTTTACTAGAAATTGACAAATGTCATTAAAGTGACATTAAAAAAATAGCTATAATTTGTAATAAATGTATACATAAAGATCAATTTATATTTGTGTATAGCATCGAATATGAAACACAGTTATAATAAATGAAATAGATATTATTGCAAACGAATTGTATTGTGGAAAACTTAATATAAACAATTTTAATATAAATATATTTTCTATTTATATCAGGAAATATTGAAAATTGCAAAAATGGAAAACATACACTGACGCGATCGTACTCTAACGATATAGAATAACTATAGTGCGTACTCTATTTCATTTACCTTTAATCGTTCCATAAGAGTACAGAGAAATAGAACAATTGGTCAAAAGAAATAGCAAAGAAGCGGGTGAACGGCAATGTGCGCGGGGAGGGGAACGAACAGTCGAGCAAAACGAAGCCGTGAGAGGACGCGGTCGGTATTATCAGCGCTGTTTATTTACGTATAATTATATCAAAAAATTAATTGTTAATTTCAAATTAAATTGAATCAGTGAATGCCGGTGCAATACCATGGCGTCTGATGACGAGATCGACGAATCTTTTGCCGGTAAGTGATAAGATTTGTATCATTAATGTCGGCGGCAAATAGCGGGATCAAACTCATGTGCTTTCGTGTTAATCTATTGTGTTCAGTTTACTTATAAATGCAGTTATTTGCATTGAATAAATTTCGTTATTCCTCGTTTTTAGATACGTCCTATGTTTTTTGGTTAATTAAAAAAACATGTATTTTTTATTTTATATACCTTATTAATTTTTTTCGAGAGGGAAGGGGGATTGAATTTTCATTATTTTGTGACAGCAACGAGTATAATCCTAAACCTAAACAAAATGGAGGTCATCAAACATGAAGATTGTTTTTAATATGCATTTATGAGATGCATTGTCATTCATATTTCTTAATTATTTTTTCATCCTAATATTATATTATTGGTTAAAACTTTCACTGTTTACAAAAAAATACTTGTAAGTTGTCATTTGTTGTTTAAATGTTGACATTTGTAATGTTAAGTATGTGTATATTTTTTAATTACCGCATATTATAGTAAAAATGAATTAAAGTTAAAGAAAAATAAACTTTTCAGGTGATGATGATAATGATGAAACTGTTGATAATCCAGTTCCAGGTGAAAATTCAGCTGATTCTGAAGATGGTTTGCTGAAAGTAGGGGTAATATAATTTTATGCATTTAGTTCATAATGAGTTTTAGTTAGAAAAAGCATAAATTTTAAATATATACATATTTTAAGTGTAATAGTAAGATTCTGATGTTTATTTACATTAAATTTTTTATATATAACCTATAAATGTTTTCATTTGATAAATTATTGCATTTAATCATATTATTTTTATATTTATATTTTATTACTATTAATTTTCATGATGTGACAGATTTACTTCAATATAAATGAATCACTTTAATACCATAAAATTGTTCACTAATTACTTATTATTAACTTTATTTCCTGGTTCTCATTTAAGTGATATAGTAGTTTTCTTATGGTGTGAAAATGAGTTATTCATTTATGTTATATTTTGTTGTTAATCTGTTTTAGGAAGATGATGATGATTATGAACCTGATGATGGCCGTAAGAAAAAGAAGGGAAAAAAACGAAAAGTACGTAGTGAAGACAAGAAAACACGTAAAAAGAAAAAGAGAAAGAAGAATGGCAGTGGAGATGTAAGATAATATATAATATTAAAAGAAATGTCAAATACAGATGTGATTTTTACTATTTTAGGAGAGTGACTTTGGTGTTGATGATGAAGGTGCTGGAACAGAATCTGATTATGCAAACACATCCAAAAAAGGAAGAAAATCACGTGGAACACCAAAACATAATACAACATCAAATATTCAAGAAACATCTAGTGGAGGTAAAATTTTTAAAAAATTGTTTTTTATATATTTATCATTCAGTTTTTTTTTTAAAAGGGAAAATTATTAGCATGATATAAATTTATATTAAATAGAGGTTGAAGTTTTAGCTATAAAATACTTTATTTAACTTTCTAATATACATAATAATTTTAGTGACTATTATATACTAAATTCAAAATTGCTTGTTTGAACTTCTATACATATACTTATATTGATATTTTTAACTTTTACATTTAACACCATAAGGTTTCAGTTTTTATTGTATCTATCACAATTAATTTCAATATTTATGTTTCAATTAAATAGTTAAATAGATATTTTTTAATATTTATAAAAATATCTGATGATTGCCTTAACCAATTATTGCAAAATGCAACAAAAATAGTGATCTGATCTTACATGAAAAAATTTATATGTTCATCAAGAACATATTTTTAATGGATATATAACCTAATTTTTAACTTTTAAGTAGTGGTTATTTGTACATTGAAACAATTATCATTTTATAGGAATGTATTTCACAAAATGTCACAGAAAAAAATAATTACTTTTTTTATATACTGCATATGTTATCAGTTTTTAAATAACAATTAAATTGCAACCAAATTAAGACTATTAAAGTATAATACATTGTATACCTTGACAATTATTGATATATTTTTGTTTTTATTATTAAATACTTAAAAGAAATAAACTTGTTTATCTTTAAACAAAATAACTAGCAAAAATTAATAATTCAACTTTAATTTCTTTGCTTAATAGTATCCATAATGGCTACTATAATAAATGTTCATTGCAACTGTACTGTTTAATTTTAAAAGAATAGAAAAAAAAATTGAAAAACATATTCATAAATCGATTTTCAATTTAAAATGCTAACATTTATCACTTAATAATGTAAATGTATTTTTATTTTATTTTTAAATAAATAATTGAAAACATTTTTCATAATAAATCTATAAGAATGCAGTGTAGGAATATATTTTATTATACATGATTGTGTGTGATTATATATATATATATATGCATACATACATATATATATATATATATATATATATATATATATATATATATATATATATATGCATACATACATATATATATATATATATATATACATACATATATGTAAATATATGAAAAATTTTTATTATATATTTTGTGTATAGTAAAATGGGGATAACATGTTTTATTTAGTATATAAGTAATATTCAATTTTTTTAATTTCTTTTTAAATAATTTCCTTATAAAGTTATATATTTCCATAAGTAGTATAAAATTAGCCTGCAACAGTATGACTGACTAAAAATAATATATTAACATATCTATGTTAGGAAAACAGTGTTTTTATATAAACATTGTTATTCATGCATAAATAAATATCTTTATATATTAATTAATGTTTATGATTTGTATTTGTTTACCATATATTCAGTAGTTTTTTAAAAAAATATGCACAATGTATAATTATTATTTTTTTACAAATTATTGTATTTATATTATTTTCAGTTTGTTAGGTTATATTTATAGAGATTTTTGTGTTTGAAACATTTTTTGTCATTTATTTTAGCTGCTACAATGCCAACAATTGAAGAAGTGTGTACCACTTTTGGTCTTACAGATGTTGATTTACAGTATTCTGAAACAGATTTCCAAAATCTTACAACATACAAACTTTTTCAACAACATGTTCGTCCATTGCTTGCTAAAGAAAATCCTAAAGTAAGTTATTTGTCAAATATAAATATTTTTAATTTTAAAAATTCTCATAATTATTATTTGGTATAATAATTTGCAGTCTATTTTTTATTTAAATATATTTTCAGGTACCAATGTCCAAATTAATGATGTTAGTTGCTGCAAAATGGAGAGATTTTTCAGAAATTAATCCTCATTTACAAGCTGAAAGTGAGCAACAAAATGAATCAATAGACTTTACTAATAAACCTAGTCGTAGTGGTCGTGCAAAGGAAAGCAATACACAGAAGGTTTGTATTAATTGTTGATTTTGATATTTATAAACCACTTATAATCATTAATAATCTATATTTTAGGCTGATTCTGAAGCCTTTGATGAAGATGAGGAGGAGGAAGAAGATGAAGAAGAACGTGAAAAAAGTAAAAAGAAAAAAGGGCGTTCAAACAAAAAAAGCTCTGGTAAAAGAGCTAGTAAAGTACCTACATTGAAAATTAAACTTGGGAAACGAAAACGCGGCAGTTCTGTAAGATTTAATTTTTAAATATGTAAATAAGGTTTTATTATTATTATTTTAATATGCTGATATAGGAAGAAGATCCTGATGTAAGTGGAAATGGATCAGATAGAGATTCTGATATGGAATTTGAACAAATGTTAGCAGAAGCTGAAGAAACCGGTGCAAATGAAAACTCTGTTACTCCAGCAACTAGTGAAACAACAACTACTACTGCTACTATTACTACTGCCACTACTACTACTAATACTAACACTACTGAAGGAAGTGCTCCTGTAGATCCAGCTGTTCCGAGACGAAAAGCTAAAACGAAAATAGGAAATAAATCAAAACGTAAACGGAAACTAAAAACTACCAATAAGTTTCCCGATGGCGATGAAGTAGTAAGTGTTTGGTGTTACAATTAAAAAAATCTTATTTATATTTATAAATATAAAAGATAATTAATGTTTATAAGAGATACTAATCATTTTACTTTTTATTTTAGCAACAGGAACATCAAGATTATTGTGAAGTATGTCAACAAGGTGGAGAAATAATTTTATGTGACACTTGTCCTAGAGCTTACCATCTTGTATGTCTTGAACCTGAACTTGATGAAACTCCAGAGGGACGTTGGTCTTGTCCACATTGTGAAGCGGAAGGAGCTGCTGAACAAGATGATGATGAACATCAAGAATTTTGTCGTGTCTGTAAAGATGGTGGAGAACTACTATGTTGTGATTCTTGTCCTTCTGCTTACCACACATTTTGCTTAAATCCTCCCCTGACTGATATTCCTGATGGTGATTGGAAATGTCCACGTTGTAGTTGCCCACCTCTTCCTGGTAAAGTAATTAAAATTTTAACTTGGCGTTGGACTAATGCACCTGATACTGGAGCGCCAGAAGAAGCTTCAACTAGTAAAAAATCTCCAAAGAAACCACGACGACGTCGTGAGTTTTTTGTTAAATGGCATGAAAAATCATATTGGCACTGTGATTGGATATCTGAGTTACAATTAGATGTACATCATCCACTTATGTTTAGAAACTATTCAAGAAAATATGATATGGAAGAGCCGCCCAAAATAGAAGAATCACTTGATGATTCAGATGGTCGGTATAAACGTAACACTGATGCATCTTTAGAAGAAAGATATTTTCGTTATGGTGTTAAACCCGAATGGCTTGTTGTTCATCGTGTTATCAATCATAGAACAATGCGTGATGGACGTACACTTTATTTAGTTAAATGGCGTGAATTACCTTATGATCAAGCAACATGGGAAGAAGAAACTGAAGAAATTCCTGGTCTTAGGCAAGCTATAGAATATTATATGGTGAGTTGATTTGTATTAATATGTTCATTTAAATTCATTTTTATTGAATATTATATTTAAAAAATTGATGGATCAAAATTTTATTACTTTTGAAAATGTTAATAATGAAGATATCAATAATAGTTTAATAAATACATTTTTTTTCTTAGTATGTTAACGTATTTGTTGTTTTTTAATATATTATACATTTTATTTAAAAAATATGTTAAAAAATTTTGGTTTTGTAATTTATAGGATTTAAGGGCTGCTTGTGGACTTGAACCTACTGGCAGAAAAGGTAAAAAAGGTAAAGGCAAGAAGTCAAAAACACGCGAGTTAGTTGATGAAGATGACAAAACAGGACCGTAAGTATAATCTTTATATTTGTTTGTTACTTATATTCCAATATTGTGCAATTTCTATTTTATTTTTGGATTTAATGGCTATATTTTAGTCGTAGGTATACACCTCCACCTGAAAAACCATTAACAGATCTAAAGAAAAAATATGAGAAACAACCAGATTTCTTATCTGATACTGGTATGCAGTTACATCCCTATCAATTGGAAGGACTTAATTGGCTTCGTTATTCTTGGGGTCAAGGAATCGATACAATTCTTGCAGATGAAATGGGTCTTGGAAAAACAATTCAGACAATTACATTTTTATATTCTCTTTATAAAGAAGGCCATTGTAAAGGACCTTTTCTTGTCAGTGTACCTTTATCAACTATTATAAACTGGGAACGTGAATTCGAGCTATGGGCTCCTGATTTTTACTGTATTACTTACGTAGGCGATAAAGATTCTCGCGCTGTTATTCGTGAAAATGAATTATCTTTTGAGGAAGGTGCCGTCCGTGGTGGTCGTGCTTCCAGAGTTAAAACCAATTCTATCAAGTTTAATGTACTTTTGACAAGTTATGAATTGATCTCGATAGATTCTGCATGTCTCGGTTCAATAGATTGGGCTGTACTTGTAGTAGATGAAGCTCATAGACTTAAAAGTAATCAATCCAAATTCTTTAGGTTACTTGCTGGATATAGTATATCTTACAAATTGTTATTGACTGGTACACCATTACAAAATAATCTTGAAGAACTTTTCCATTTATTAAACTTTTTAAACAGTGAAAAGTTTAATGATCTTGCTACGTTTCAAAATGAGTTTGCTGATATTTCTAAAGAAGATCAAGTGAAAAAGCTTCATGAACTACTTGGGCCACATATGTTACGTAGGTTGAAAGCTGATGTTTTGAAGGTAATATTTTCTGTTTGCATTGTAAATGTATCATTAATTTTGTTAGTAAAAATAAATATTAAAAATATTCAGATTTATGTTCATTCATTTTGTCATTAATATATATAAAAGAGTTTATTATTAATTTTCAGAATATGCCATCAAAATCTGAATTTATTGTTCGTGTAGAACTTTCACCTATGCAAAAGAAATACTATAAATACATTCTTACAAGAAATTTTGAGGCTTTAAATCCAAAAGGAGGTGGTCAATCTGTATCACTTCTTAACATTATGATGGATTTAAAGAAATGTTGTAATCATCCATATCTATTTCCTGCTGCATCAGAAGAAGCACCTCTTGGTCCACATGGAAATTATGAAACGCAGGCTCTTACTAAAGCTTCAGGAAAATTAGTTTTACTTTCAAAAATGTTAAAGAAATTGAGAGAACAGGGACACAGGTATAGTTTCAAATTTTAATTTTAAAAATAAATGTTTTTATAACTTGTTTTGTTTTCAGGGTATTAATTTTCTCTCAAATGACAAAAATGTTAGATATTTTAGAAGATTATTTGGAAGGTGAAGGATATAAATATGAACGTATAGATGGTGCAATTACAGGCACTTTAAGACAAGAAGCTATTGATAGATTCAATGCTCCAGGAGCACAACAGTTTGTGTTCTTACTTTCTACAAGGTAAGGCTATGTTTATACATGAAGATATCAAAATTGTATTCATTTATCATGCATGAATATATTTGAGTACGTGTACTTTATGTAATTTTTTACGTTATAGAGCTGGAGGTCTTGGAATAAATCTTGCATCTGCCGATACAGTTATTATTTATGATTCTGACTGGAATCCTCATAACGACATACAAGCTTTCTCACGTGCGCATCGTATCGGTCAAGCAAACAAAGTTATGATATATCGTTTTGTAACTCGTAACAGTGTTGAGGAACGGGTAACTCAAGTTGCAAAACGTAAAATGATGCTTACCCATCTTGTAGTTCGACCAGGCTTAGGTGGCAAAGGAACAAACTTCACAAAACAAGAATTAGATGACATTTTAAGATTTGGTACAGAAGAATTGTTCAAAGAAGATGAAGGAAAAGAGGATGAAGCTATACACTATGATGATAGAGCTGTTGGAGAGTTACTTGATAGATCAAAAGAAGGTATAGAACAAAAAGAAAACTGGGCTAATGAATATTTAAGTTCTTTCAAAGTAGCAAGTTATGTAACAAAAGAAGGTGATAATGAGGAAGAACTCGATACTGAGATTATTAAACAAGAAGCTGAAAATACAGATCCAGCATATTGGATTAAATTATTGAGACATCATTATGAACAACAACAAGAAGATATAGCCAGGTAAGTAAATTGAGTAATTTATAGTGAAAAAGTATTTTTTGTTACAAAACTCAACTAATTTATCTGTGTAGAACTCTTGGAAAAGGTAAACGTGTACGAAAACAAGTTAATTATAATGATGGTGGTATGACTACTGATACCAGGGAAGATCAGACTTGGCAAGAAAATCTATCAGACTATAATTCAGATTTCTCGGCTGGATCTGAGGAAGATAAAGAAGATGATGACTTTGATGAAAAGAATGATGGTGTGTTTTTTTTATTCATAATCTTATAAACACAGCATTGAATCCAGTGAAATATAGTAAGAATACCATTGTGTATAAAATAAGATATTTAAAACTTGTATTTATAATATAGGTGATCTCAGTAGAAGAAGTAGGCGACGTATTGAACGTAAAGATGAACGTGATAGACCTCTACCTCCGCTTCTTGCACGTGTCGGTGGTAATATTGAAGTTCTTGGATTCAATGCAAGGCAGCGTAAAGCGTTTCTCAATGCGATTATGCGATACGGTATGCCACCACAGGATGCCTTCAATTCACAATGGCTTGTACGAGATCTACGTGGAAAGTCGGAAAAGAACTTTAAAGCATATGTTTCATTATTTATGCGTCATTTATGTGAACCCGGTGCAGATAATGCTGAAACATTTGCTGATGGTGTTCCTAGAGAAGGATTAAGTAGGCAACATGTTTTGACAAGAATTGGAGTAATGTCACTAATTCGTAAAAAGGTAATCTTGAAAAATTATTAGTAATTTTATAATTATTTTTTCTGTTATATGCATTTATGTTTTCATTTTAAGAGGTAAAGAAGAGTTTAGTTTAATAACTTTATTATATGACAGGTACAAGAATTTGAACATATAAACGGTTACTATAGTATGCCAGAACTTATTAGAAAACCGTGTGAACCAGTAAAAGCAACGGCACCTGCTACAGGAACAGAAGGAGAAACTCCACGAAGTGCTGCTACTAGTACAAGTGCAACCCCTGCAACAAGTGCAGCTGCAAGTCCAGCACCTACAGCAGCTGGTTCAACAGAGGAAAAAGAAGTATTTATATTAATTAAAATTTACTTTTATACTACATAAGAGATTTATTAATTTCTTTCATTGAAAAAAATTCATGAATAATGTTCTAAATTATATAAAGTGCTGCCTTTTTATGGTCTTTATTTTGATAAATATGTTATTTTACTTTGTATTATTTTCTTTTGTTTGGATCAAATATGATATTTAGATATATAAAATTTAAATTATTTTAGTAAAAGTATTTTATAAAATTTGAAATTACATTAATATAACAATATATGTAAAACGAAATTGATAGAACTTTATCTCTTTGCAGGTTGAAGAAGCAAAGAGTGATTCAAAAGAAAAATCTCCCGATGAAACCAATGCTGTTAAAAAAGAAGAAAGTACAGAAGCAGTTACAGATAAAACTGAAAAGAAGGATGATGAAACTGCAAATAAAGATGCACCTACAAATATCAAAGAAGAAACAGGAGATAAAGAAGCTGTTCCAACTACTGCGGTAAAGTCTGAAGAGAAAGATGAAAAACCTAAAGTTGAGATAAAAGAAGAACCAACCAGTACTGAAACAAATTCAGAAGTTAAAAATGAAAGTGAAGAAAAAATAAAAACTGAGGCAATTAAAAAAGAAGAAGAGGAAGATGATGTTGTCATTGTTAAAGATGATGATGATAGTACAGATAATAAAAAAGAGGTTTGTAAATAGTACAATATTAAAAATGTATATGATTATATTTTACTTGCTTGTTGTTTGTTTTTAAGGAAAAAGATAAAAAGGATGAGACAATTGTTATTAAAGACGAAGAATCAGGGAGCGAAAAAACTGAAATTCCAAAACGTAAATTTATGTTTAATATAGCAGATGGAGGTTTTACTGAGTTACATACATTATGGTTAAATGAAGAAAAAGCTGCAGTGCCTGGTCGAGAATATGAAATTTGGCATCGCAGGCATGACTATTGGCTTTTGGCTGGTATCGTTACCCACGGCTATGGGCGTTGGCAAGATATTCAAAATGATATTCGTTTTGCAATAATTAATGAACCTTTTAAAATGGATGTTGGCAAAGGAAATTTTCTTGAAATCAAAAATAAATTCCTGGCAAGAAGATTTAAGGTATATTGATTATTTAATACCACTTTTAAAAATGAAATATTCATTTTTTTCTTTTGTAGCTTCTTGAACAAGCCCTTGTCATTGAGGAACAATTAAGAAGAGCCGCATATCTTAATCTTACCCAAGATCCAAATCACCCAGCTATGTCTTTAAATGCTCGCTTTGCTGAAGTTGAATGTTTAGCAGAATCACATCAACATTTATCCAAAGAATCTCTGGCTGGAAATAAACCTGCCAATGCTGTTTTGCATAAGGTGTTAAATCAGCTTGAAGAACTGTTATCTGATATGAAATCAGATGTATCAAGACTGCCAGCAACACTTGCCAGAATCCCGCCAGTTGCACAGCGTTTACAAATGTCCGAGCGTTCTATTTTATCTCGTTTAGCAGCTACAGCTGGAAGTAGTTCTTCTACAAGTACACCATCAGTGTCTCAAGCAGGAGGTACTAAATGTTTATTTATCTCTTATGTGTGTTTGTCTTGTGCCCATGTATATGTGTATTTGTTAATATGTTTCATACTAAATTATACTTCTGTATTAAATTTGAACATTTATATTTCAGCACAAGTAATGAGTCAATTTCCTCCTGGATTTAATGCTGGTAATCTTCCAGGCTTTGCTGCTGCTGCGGCTAATTTTGCGAATTTCAGACCCCAATATTCTGTACCCGGTCAACCTGCTTCATCAGGTAGTTTTCCAGGCAAGTTTAATACAGTTGCTAATAAGTAAAGGATATTTATTAGTCAAAAAAAAGTAATAAAAATGTTCTTCTAATTATTTCATATACAAATTTAACTCGACTTGATTTTTTTCTAAATTTGTAATAATGTTTTTTTTTTTAAGTCCTTATTTAAAGTTAATTTAGTTATAGTATGCTGTTATTTTTAAATTCATAATTTTCCAAAAGTATTAAAATTACTGATTTTGAAAATACAAATGTTCATTTAATTTTAGTGAACTGAATAGGAAAGTGCTGTGCAGTGACCATATAAAAACTATAAGTGGTCATATTGTAAACTATGGTAAATGCGCCTAACACGACAAATAATTGCTCATGTTTTGCTCCGGATCTCGTGACGCGAACAGCCCCGATCGGTCCTACGCGCCCACCTCCTCATCGATTAGTTAGTAGTGTTTTCCCTGCCACTTGTTTAACTAGTGCTGAATTTTACTGTTACGTTGTTTAATTTTTGAAACACTTGTAAATTATGCATAACTTAATAAATTTTTAATTAGGTAACTTTGAATTTACTTCTTTTAATTTATTGTGCGAATGATGAGAGTTATGAGAAGTATTAGTCATTAACTAATACGTAAATGTAAAAAAAATACATTACGTTTACTACATAAAAAATAAATACAGGAGATGTAATGTAGACATTAATGAGCATATGTTTATTTTCATAATTTATTTTATTTGGATTAATAACCATTAAAACGTTAAATGTAATTCTAAAATTATCAGCAACTATTTTATTGTCTTGAGAAGTCCTTACATTTCCTATTCTGTTTTTAGTGTATTTATAGATTCTTTTTGTATGTGATTTTTTTTAATAAGACTGTTTGAAAACTCAAAATGTTTTTATTTACTTCCATTAAAAATAGAAATGATAATGTATAAGATGCATTAAAATTTGTATTTGCAATTTTTTAATTTTAAAAAATCAAATAGAAGTGTTCAGTTTTACAATAATCTCTCATGTTTGACTGTCACATTCCATTAAAAATTGATATTGTGTTCTATTTCCTCTTTTAAATTTAGTTGAATTACATTTTTGGTGATGAATTTCAGAAACTTATTAGATAAAGCTTAGTATATTTATGTATTATGTATGTTTTAAGCTAATGATAGAGGTGTTTGTAATACATTAAGGTGTGTAATTAATGAAATTTTAATAATAATTCTGAATAAGTATATGATATTTTTATTTTTATAAAATCCTATGTATATATATTTTTCATCAGCTAACTCTTGTTTTCAATTTGTTCTACATACTTGTAATCTTCATAAAGAATATTATTTTAATAATAATGCTTTTCTTCAACTACTTTTCTAAAGTTTTAATTTAAATGTATTTACTTTTATCTAGGAAATTTTATTTTAAATTTTTTGGTTATGAAATTTATTGTATTTAAAAATATCAATTTTCTTATTAAAACTACAAATAAATTTCTTCAAAAGCTGTGATTTTAATAAAATGATTTAAAATAAAAATAAAATCCAGTTAATTTGAGTAATTTCTGGAAATTAACATTATTTATTTTATAGTGTTTATTTAAACTTTTCTCCTTTTCCACAAATTATTTTTTCTGCCAAATGATTTTTCAAAATATTTAGCCACTTATTAATAGTTTTAGAAAATAAACATCTACCTGTACATTAAAGTACAAATAATTATTAATAAGATTAAATTTCACTTGTAAAAAATATATTAAAAAATGTACGCACGGTTTTAAAGCAATTTATATTTATATATATATATATATATATATATATATACCCTTTGTTTTCATTACAGCAATATAATCTAAATAAATACGGTTCGCAAAATATGTAGTATTTTATGTATGAATTATCTAAGTTTGGCCTTGAGTGTTCGCATTCTGAGGTGAATTTTTTTAACAATGTTAACGACCTGTAGCTCAATTACTCTATCAAAAAAATATTTAACAAAAAAACATACATTCACACAGAATGCTCGTGATTATTTGTAAATATAATTCGCTGAATGATGTTAATGTTATTTTTTTAGAATAATAGCAATTTGATTTAAAAAATATATTGTAAATATTACAGTGCTGTATTAAAATGCAATAATATACTTAAAAGTATGTTACAATAAAAACGACGTTTATAAGTTAAAATAGTCACACTACATATAGTCACAGCCTAGTAGGGTTTTTCTTATTAAAGTTCTCTAAGAATTGTTTTTTACTAGTGACATTGTCAGTCCCATATCCTAAATTGGAGGATTTAACACTCATCATGTAAATTGATTATAAACTAATATTTTATATAAATATAAAAAAAAATAATGATTTGCAACTTCGCGAGTTATTAATGTTTTAACACTATTTACATAATATTTTTCTATATTTGTAATCATTTTTGTCATTTTTCATTCTGCCGATTCCATCGTACATATCGTTTACTTTTAATCAAGTATTGGATTCTGACATTTTTTTTCTGTACACATTGGTTTTTATTTAATAATTTATGTTCGCTTTTTATAGTACATTTCGACCATTTTCATTTAAAACTTTACGTTTCATTATTATATGTTTGTTTTTTCTCTTTATATATCTGTGATTTCTGTTTTCCTATTCACTTTTCTGTTCTCGAGTTTCAGAATATTTTTAATTCATCTTTCTAGACTGGCCCTTTGTTATTTAATCATTAAATCCTTACTTCGACATTTAAAATTCGTTTCACTTACCAATGAGTATAAACATGAAAAATGGAATATTTTTTTATATACAACAAACTTTTCTATTCAAATATTAAATTATGTGGTTTAAATAAATTCCATTTTATTTTATAGACCATAAAATTAATGTTTTTTAATATTGTGATTCAAAATATTTGAGAACAATATTATTTAAAATTTTAATTTATTTATAACACAATTATTATATTTACTTTTTATATTCTTACAGTTTAATATTTATAAAGGGTCTTACAAATGGAAATTATTGAAATGTATGTTTTTGTTATATTTCGTTCCCTCAATAGTTTTCGGCAAATTTGTTTTGGTATAGTGGCGGGCTCATTTTAACATAAATAAATTGTTCATCCCAACACTACACGATTTTTTAAAAATATTCAAATAATCTTTTATTGTTTACTTCATTCGTTGATACGCATTTCTGTGACATACTTTCATCGTCAAAATGTTGTATTATAAAAACTAATTTTATCATGTAGTTGCAAATAAACAAGAAGTGATTATTAAACACTTACAACATTTTACGATATTTGGGTAATTAATCTGTGTTTAAACAATTCACTTTAATTATTCATTGAACTATTTTATATTTTTTACTTACATCATTGAAACTTGTTTGTTTTTATCAAATACTTATCTACTTAATTACTTTTAGAAAATATTATGTTCATTGTTTAGTAAAAATTATCACATGTCAAACCGAGTGTCCATTAGTTCATTTTTACAATAGAATATATATATATATATATATATATATATATATGTAATTTAAAATATACTTTAGATGATAAAGTTATGAAAAGAACTTTTGCAATAATGACCGTTTATAATTTGCTGATAAATTATTTTCTGATTACTTTGCAACGTATGTATAAACGTAATTTTATTCTTTAATATATTTAAAAAATCTGAATTATTCTTATCTCGTTTTTTAAAAGTTAATCTAAATATATATATATATATATTTTAATAAAAGTCATATTTTGATTGTTAAAATATATTACAATTTTTTATATAGCATTTTAGATTTTAATAAAAATTTTGATATATACTTTAATGGTAAATAATTAAAAATGTTGACACATCGCTTTTTAATCATGTGAATTTACCCAATAATTGTAAACAACCATTTAAAACTGTCAATAGAAAAGTAATTTGTATAAAAATCGTACATTTTTCGAAATAATAACGTTTTCATCCATATGATATAACAAATGATTTAACTGAATAAATTATTTATTTAACTTCTAATCCTTTTTTGATTTTTACCGAATTTTCATTTTTTAATTTAACAAATAAAGAATCTCGAGTACCATAACTTTATGGCAGTAAATCGATCTGTATATAACAGAATTTACGAATAAGCTAATATTAATAATTAATTTACAGAAAACCTTAGTAAGAATTTATAAATATGTTATTATATAGTCAATTATTTATCTTTCATTCGAGTATAAAAATATTAATCATTAATAAATTCATCAATATGGACAATGAAATAATATAAAAAATATATCTAGACATATCAATATTCTAAAAATCGTTTTAACAGGAAAATGAGGTGTTTTAGATAAATGATATATATATTTTACATTAGTGCATAGGATTAAATTTTATACATTTTACGGATATTTCCGAAAGTTTTGTATATGAAGAATTTTTTTTTTTTAATACATCGCAATTATTTGATATTTATATGTTATTATTAAAATTTAAATGAAATATCAATTCATACATACGTAAAATAGATAAGTATATTAGCTATAAATAGTGGAATTTTCCTTATCATATTCTGAACATATTAAAAGCATTTTAAATTGAAAAAGGAAATATATGACGTATGCTCATTTTTTTATTTATTTTCTTTATCTAATTCTAAATGAAATAAAAGAGTATTAAAATTAGTCATTTCCAGTAAAAGGAAATGAGACGTATTTTTATTTTATTTTTTATAGAAGTCTAACATTTTTATCAAGCGTGAGAATAGAACTGATCAGTTATTTTATATTGTATGGTTATTTACATATTGGTCATTGATTTTTTTAAAAAAATATATTATAATAGTTTGTTCATTTACACTGTTCATCACAAGAATTTTGTTTATACAGACGGTATTAGTAACGACGTTTTTTAAAAAAATATTTTTTTTCATTAACTATGTTTAGTTTGGTTGAAATTCGATACATGTATTTTAAGTTATGATACTAAATTTGGCAATACTTTTTTTGACATTTGTTGAAAAATCAATATTGAACAAAAAGAAAACATTGAGGAAAGTACTTTGAACGTTACGTGAAGTTTAGGAGAAGAAGCTTTATTACGTACCATAGTTTTTGAGTAATACTCTAAATTTAAAAAAGGTAGAGTTGTTGAAAGTTAACATAATAGGCGTCCTTCAGTTAGTTAGAACGAAGAAATTTATGAAAAAATGAACGTTGTATATCTAAGAATAATTGAAGATATTATTGGTGTTATTTCTTTCAATTTCGATCAAAAACAAGAAAAAGTGCTTTCATGCTCAAGACATTAATAATAAGTCATATTTTTTAAAAAAACAATGTAACTGATAACGAAACATATAAATCATTTACAAGACGATTTACGAGCTCTTTTTGGGAGAGTCAAGACAAACCAATAGCAAAAAAATCGTGTGTAAAAATCAAAAGTGAAGTGAAAATACTGATTACTTTTTCGATTCGATTGGTATTATCTGTAAAGAGTTCATTCCAGAAGATCAGACGATTAATGGCGAAACAATAAAGCATTTGCTGGCTAGATTTTCTTGGAGTTGTCTTCAATATCGAGAAATAGACAGTTGGTCTATTTTCAATAGATCTTTATTGTAAGCAATTCTAGTGTTAAAAGGTGTCGTAATGTTTAGTCGTTTAATCTATTCACCGCCCGATTTGATATCTCGTAACTATTTCCAAAACTTAAATCTAAAAAGAAAGCAATTCAATACCATTTGATCGATTCTATTATTATTCCAAAGAAGAATGCTAGACATGTTTTCAAAAGTTGGGTAGTCGTTGGAAATATTATATTTCTTTAGAAGGAATGTATTTCGAATAATCAATAATAAAAAATACGTTTTTCAATCAAAGTTCGAATTCTTTTGTAATAGACCGTGCAAGATAAAATATTTGGTGATACTAGTTTACAATCGACTGCATTGCACCTGACATTTAATGATTAAAACATGCGCGTTCCGGCCCTGCGTACGTTTTTCCACAACAAACGTTCTCTTGCTGGTCACGTGAATAACACGACAGGCCGACTGTTGTTTGATTGGCCGAGATCGGTAATCATCAGATTATAATCGTGCTCACAAATTGTGGCAGAGATGCACACGTTCTTTAGTAGAGCTTAGCGCTGCGTGTTGTAACAATCGGCTAGTGCGTGTCTCGATAGCCGTTGTATTTGACGGCGACATGGATGTGCTGACAAATAGTAGCGGTTCATTGC
>CP092090.1:49471067-49541067 GCA_029203775.1 Neoneuromus ignobilis
TATTTAATACAATTGTGTGTTTGTTAGATTAGTTTATTATTTATTGTTAGTCTGAAAAATTCAGCTTTTTTCTAGTTATTTCCAGATAGTTTTTGTATTTTTTTTAAAAAAAAACAATTTAGATATTTATCATATATATATAACAAAGTAATTTCCCACAAATTTATTATCACCAAAATAAATATTAAAAAAACAGTATTTTTATCATTTTCTTATTAGATTCGTACAGGAGATGAAACAGTTTGATTTTAATGAGATTTTACATTTGACTTGTGATTTTTTTTTAATTCTTTAACAAAAATCTCAATTTGTATGATATAATTGTATTTTTATTATGATTATTTTTATTTTTATTTTTTAAACCACTTCAATTATTATTCTATTTTATTAATTCATTTATTTTTAATATCCCATTCATTTTCTTTCTATTTACAATAACAGCTTAGGAATTCATTCATAATTGATTCATAAAGATCAAGATAAAAGACCAGTGTACCATTCTTTTATTCATAGAATTGTTTTTGATTAAATGTAGATTAAAAAAATTGTTTGTCAATGTAGTTTTTTCCGTTTATACTTTATAATATTTTCATTTTTAATAAACATTGCTTTTATATATTTATTTATTGCTTTATTATGAGACCTAATGTGAGTCTTATAAACATAAGACATGTTTCTTACATCCTTTTGAAATTCGTATATTATTTCTTAAAAGTCATTAGTGTATATTGAATAGATTATTTTATTAAAAAATACAAATATAATTACTGTCGTAATGAATTCTCAAGAATTGTAACAAAAAAATTTGAATTACATATCATAAAAATTTACATAAAATTAATTTAATATTTAATTAGCTTTATTAACATTGAATGTTGTTAAAATAAATTCCATTTTTAATGATTGTTTTTTAGATGAAATTATTTTCGTATAAAATAGTATAACGATGTCCAATAATAAAATACTAATTATTAAAGTACATTTTTTTATTTTTAATGTTTGGATTTATTATTATATTTTTAAAAGATACATATATATCTGGAGGAGAAAGATATTGAATCCATTGAAGTGAAAAAGTTTAGGAAAGGCTTTTATCCAACAATGGATAAAAAGAAGATTTAAAATATCTATGTGTAGGTCTATTCTAATATTAGTCTTTATTTCCATTTTATTACTTAAAATAATTATAAAAATGTAATTACCGAAATGTTTAATAATATTTTTATTCAATAAATAAAAATCCCCTTTAGATATTTGTCAGTCTAAAAATAGATATATCAATTTATTAGCGTTGAACATTTTATTTTCGAAGAACGTTTCTTAAAAATAAGAAGTGTTTTATTTTTTTATACAAAATCTTTTTCATTCATTTAATAAATAATATAACTGTGGTACAATAATTTAAAGTTGAAACTAATATTACAAATATGTAATTACTTGTATGTGTGCCATTCTTTTGTATAGTCTATTTTTTTAAATAATTATTTTATATTATTAATACAGGTTTTTCGTGTTTATATAATATATTGAATAAAACTTTTTTTTCTCATTTTATAGTAATTTTTATTTGTTTATATTTATATAAGGAAAAATGTATCTAATAATTATATATATATATATATATACAGTTTTTTTAATTGTTTTTCAATTACTATAATAAAAGAAATTGTATACTTTTTAATATATTCTCGTATCAGAATACCTATTTCTTATTATTTTTGTTACGTAAATCCGTTATCACGTTACAATATAATCGAGCCCTAGTGACTTATATTGAACATATTTCATGTCTAGATTTTATAAGTGAGATAAAAACAATCTCTTATAATAATCGCAATATATAATAACAATATACATTTTGTAATATTTCTTAGAAATATTTCTACGAACTTTATATTGAAATTAGTATTGTTTTTGTTATTTTGATTTTTAAGAAATATTTTGTTTGGAAATTTACAAAACAACTATATACTTATATATATATATATATATATATATATATAAAGGTGTTTTTTAGGTTAGGTGGAAATTTCCATAGGGATTCAATTTAAAGTTCTATCACGTTTAAAAAAACATTATATATACACATACATTTACTACACACATATATAATTATCGTCATTATCAACCTTTTTTATCCACTGGATAAAGTCCTTTCCCAAAAGATTCCATTTCGACCAATCTATTGTCTTTCCAATTAGTTTGAGATTTAATAAGGTTTGTTAATAATTGAATGTTGTCAAAATAAATCCCATTTTTAATGATCATCCAATTCATTCCGACAAATTTTCTTGTGTCTGCTTCATCTAGCTATGCGTCTCTTCCAGTGTCTTTTTATATATTTAAGTTTCTAATTAATAATTTGTCTTGTCTATTCACTAGTTCTATAATATTTTAATAATGATCTTACTCTCTTACTATATATATATATATATATATATATATATATATATATATATATATATATATATATATATATATATATTTAAGCATTTCATTAATAAAACTGAGTTTTTTATTAACAAAAATGACAGTTTTTCAATATTTGGCTTAAAAATATTTTTATATAAGAATCTTTAGAAAATTACATTGTAAATTTATTTGCATAATTCGTTGAGATACATTTTAAAATATTAGTTAAAATTATATCATATTTTTTTAACTTTGTATTTTTTAACCTAAATATTATTATTTGAAAACACGTATTATTTTTATTATTAAATTTGTTACATTTAACTTTTTATAATTATCAACTAATTCTTTTTTTCTAAAACTTTTATGTATAGGAATTTTCAATAAACGCTTCAGAAGTTTAAATGGAAATAAAACAAAAAATATTTAATTAATTACTTATGTATTTATTTTTAAACATATTCTATGGCATTAATGATGGAATACAATATCATTCGTATGCCCATCACGACTTCGCTTGACATAGTGTATTCGTTTAGTCCAATTTTTAGTCACTCTTTCACATAATTGTGGTCAGATTTCATGAATTACACCAATGTTTATTTTTAATTCTTCTGTTGTTTGTGGTTTATCAGCATAAACCAACAATTTCACATAACCCCACAGAAAATAATCCAATGGAGTTAGATCATCGTGAAATAATGAACTCATTAAACGTTTGTGTCAATAAATCTATTGAAGTTTTTACAATTTCTAAGCGTTGCTAAAATGTTAAACGTTCCATGATAATTTGCTAAACTATAATGAGTTGAAATGTTAAAGTTTAAAAAAAAATCAAACATGGCGGCCACCAGTTGCCAAAGTTCTGACATTCTTATTAGAAAAGATATTTCGTTAAAATTTTTAAATATAAAAAAGTCTGATGACCAGTTTTATATAAATATTTTATATAGTTAATTTCAATTCGATATTTTGACAGAGTCGGATATTAATGAAAGAAATTTTAGACTATTCCACTTGTGATGCCTCTGAGCCCCTCCCAATCCCCCACTCAACACATATTATACACCATGACCGGATGATTCTTAAATTTTGTGGTCCTAGGGTTCAGTCTTTCAAGCTTATAGATAAATTCAACAATGATGACAGATATAAATTGATTAAAGAAATTGTTTAATAAGAAAAATGTATTGTATTAAATTTTTTATAATTCAAATACAATTATTTTTAAATCTTAATAAATATAACTTCAGTAAAGTTATTAATTATCCATTAGTTTCGTAATAATTTTTTGTAATAAATCATTTTGTACCATCATAATTGTTTAAATCATTAGTTTTTTATTCAGATATAAATATTATATATATATATATATATATATATATATATATATATATATATTAATGTAATTAAATATATATTTAATGTATCACAACAAAAAATAATATACACGATTTCGTCTCGAGTGCAGTAGTTTTTAGTTTCATATTTTAATTTCATTTGAGAATCTATTTTTACTCTAATAATATGCAGGTTCGAATACAGGTCGATTCTATTTGTATCTTCAAGTATACGGATAATTTGCGTTCGGTGTTTCCCAGACACTGTTTTTCCTTCGTATGTATATACATATATGCAGTCAATATTTTATCCTTGTGATCTTTTTTAATGTCAAAGTAATTTATCCCTTTATTATGTTTTATTTCAGTAAAAGAATAAAAGTTATTTCCATGAATCTTGTCATGTTTAATTTTATCGTTATGTGTAATTAAACATGTGTGTTAATACTTCTGATTAATTCTGTTGTTCGTTATTGCACTTCAGTGAATATCTACTGTTGTTATGTGCATGCGGAAATTTAAAATATAAAAAAAATATCTTGACACATTTACTAGTATCACCCTAATGAACACATTTTTTTATTTTGTTAAAGGAACGATTTTGATCTTAATTCTTATAGTTTAAAGTCAATAAAATACATTTAATTACACAATTATTTTCTACAATGTGTCTATTTTAACCCTTATCGGTCGTATGTCACCTCTGACGTGACATTACAACTTTGCTCTATCAGTCGTATGTCACGTGCGAGGTGACAAGACTGAACAAGTAACAACGTCCTTATTGCTGAATGTACACACTGTATGTGTTTACAGTTTAATTCTTACTCGATAGCAGACAACACGTTCTGTCATATTTCAACAATTATTTTAATTATATTATAATATTTTATTCCTTCAAAAATGAATAAAGAAAACTATAGCAATATGGAAAGTAACAGTGATAGTTGTAGTAAAATATGTGAAAAATTTAAATATTCGGCAAGTGATTTTAATTCTTGTGATGAAGCTGCATATCTTACAATCTCATTCCCAAGGGAAACATAATGACTGCATTGTATGTTCCAATTGGAAATTACCTGGAGGAAGAAAGACGACTATATATTTCTGCGAAACTTGTAACAGAAAACCATTTCTTCAAGTAGGAAAATGTTTAAAAAAATACCACACATTGAAAAATTATAAATAGCATTTAAGCTTGAAGATTGCACGTTTAATAAAATGTAAGCATTTAAAGTGTAAATATAAATATTTTTATGCACAAAACTATCTTTTTATATCAAGTAACTTAATTACTCTTCTCTTACAATAAGCTCTCAAATATATCTCCAACCTAGCGGAAAGTTAAGTACAAAATGCCAACGTCCGATAAGGGTTAATTGTTATTTTTTTAAAAAAAAACTAATAAAATTTTTATCTCCATGTAATTTTTGAACAAAATGAAATAATTGTTCCTCCTGTTTTCATAATTTTATTGTAGTGTATTCCAGTAATTATTTTTTATTTGATAATAATTTTGATTGAAGATGTTTATCGTATAACGTAAAATCGGTTTACTGGAAAGAAACAAATATTTTTATAGTATAAATATTTAAATAAGTTTCAAAATCAAACTTTAGATGATTTATTTCGTTCATATCATACTCTGAATGAATTTTAAATGTTTCTGTACTTTATCTCCATGCAAATAATATTTTTAATTCATTTTATTGTTATCAAAATGTACAATTTCGTTATAAGTAATATATTATTAAATGTAAGGAAGGTGGTGTACATTTTTGACTGAACAATCTTGCAATTTAAAATTTTCTTAATCATTCGTGTAATTATAAAAATTGAAAATGTTACTCTCATCTAATGATGATACAAACACTAGTGGAAAAAATGTTTCAACTCGATGAAAACTTGCCAATCGATAGAACAATGTATGTTTGTTTTAACCTCTATTATTGTAGTTCATTGAGCTGTATAGTTCAATGTAGACAATGGAAATATCTAGTTCAAACGTTAATTTCTGAGAAAATTAAAAAATATCGATTAATATCGAATAGCTTTTTTAAATATCTACCATCAGTCTGCGCAAAGTGATGAAAACTGTTTTATTTAAATGATAGCAGTTTCACAGACTTGAAAATAAAATATACAGTAAATATTTTAGTTTTCTAGTCGTTAATTTGAACATTCTCCTTATAAATAATATTCAGTTTTCGTAATTAAATTGTTTGATAATTATTTGTGTTCGTCTGTTGTATTAAAATATTCATTAAAATAACTTCTATATTTGTTTAATAAAAAATCTGTTCATATTTATGTTAATTTTTGATATAGGGTTTTCCAATAAGAATAAAATTTTTGAAAAAATATATACATGGAAATATTATGTTTGATATTTTACAAAATGGGATTTACCAGAACACTTAATCTAATTAGAACACATCGTTTATTGCATTATATAAAGAAAAATAAAATTCTATTTTGAAGGCGATATAAGATTAATTAATTACAAAAATGTTCTACTTTTTTTCACTTTTTGCACAGGTATTTATACATGTTTATACAATTATCTAATTTATACTTTATAAGAAAAAAAACAGGTTAGCTTATCGTTATATTCTAATTGTCCGTTTTTGCTTAGTCAACTATCGATACAAATAATTGAGTTTTATTGTATTTTTTTCTGTTCTAGTTTATTGTATTGTTTACTGTTATTTTAACTGATCATCTCTTTTATTACCTTGCTGGAAATTTATTCTAATATATAGTTTTGCATTATAAAAAATATTTTACATCATCAGATTTATAAAAAAAGTGCATTTAAAATAATGAACATTTTTAGAAAATCTTGTTGCGTTGAAATGAATGATTCAATTATTTATATGTCAATTAATCACAGTATCGAATCAATAATAAATAATGTCAAACAAAAAATTCTCCATGATACTAGAAAAGTATAGGGTCATCCGATGTGACGCCTAGATGTGTATTTCATTAAAAATAAACATATGTATAGTTTATTTTGTTTAGATATTACATTTATAAAGATTTATTTTATGCTTTAATTTAATTCCCTATTAGCTATTAAATTACTATGCTAAAGGTTTCAGTTAACTAATTCGTTCGTAATAAATGACTGCACAGTAATACTTCAATTAGTCCTGCTTCGATTAGTCCGGTTTGAAATTTCCAAAAAAAAAAATTTACTTGAAAAAATCCTACTAGAAAGTTTTTCTTGAAAAATCACAAAAAATTAATACATGAAATTATTTTTATACGCAAATTTTTAATTTTTTTCTTTATTATGAAAACAATAAAAAAGAAAACCGAAATCATATATGCACATTATGCGCAACGCATGCGCAGTTATAGTTTTGTGGTCTTTTCTTTTTCTATTAATTTTCGATTCGCAACTCTGGAATAAAGTCGTTTTTTTGATAATTAAATTTTAATAACCCATTTGAAAATTAATTAATGTATTTAAAATGAATGTATAAACCTCTGATTTTGTTCTGTTGATACATACAAACATTTGAATATATTACTCTCGTTTTATTTACTGAAAAACAGGAAAAAAATTGTTTGAAACCAATTAACGTTTTCTGTATTTATTTAATGTTTCGATTAGTCCGGCAAATCAGTGGAACCGATTAGCCGAACTATGCGAGGTATTCCTGTATTTGAAATCAGAGAATAAAAGTAAACTGTAATGAATTATTGAACGTTTTCATAAAATGTTGAATTTAATTATATTCACATGTATATGTGTGTTATCATATAATGCTGTAAAGATCACTATATGCATATTTTATGGACATTTAATTTTTTCAAATCGATGACATGACATTGAATAGAACGATATAAAAAATCATTAACAGAATGAAACTAGTTTTCATTTGCATCGATTACATTAAGAAATTGTATTAATTAACACTAATCAAAAACCAGCCAGTAATTTTGATTAGCGAGGTCAGAGTATTAGTAGCATATTATATTTTAATTACAACTAATAGTTTTATTAAAATGTATCGCTGTATTAATAATTTATTTCTATCTTCAATAATAATAAAGTATGTAAATATTTATTTAAAGTATAAAAACAGATTAAAATCATATGCAATGTTGTTTTTAAAATTGCAGTTTATCGTCTTATCAATTTGTAAAATTATTTCCTTTTCGATCTTCTATCATGTGTTGTACTTTAAAATAAATATCTCTATAAAGATTGATAATTGAAAAAGTAAATTTATATGAACGTTATTTACCATGTGACATTGATGTTTTTTATTTGTATTCACTGTTCTGAATCATCAGTTTCGCATTATAATTATATGATCACTATTTTTTTTTACAACTAAGCATAATGTCACATTTTTTTATATGTTACAATTTACTATTTTTATAATACATATTTTTAAAATTCAGAATTAAATCAATATATTTTCTATTTTTTTTTGTCAGTTGAACGTAATTATTACCAAATCTAACCTTTGTAACTTGCTGTTTAATATACGGAATATTTTTTAATGTTCTATTATTTACTTTGTCAGAAATGTATTGTATAATTGCTTATAGTGAGTGTTTTTCATATGTAGTATTTAACAATAATAAAAGCATATTAAATTATTTCAATTTAATTTGCGGAACATTGTTCTTATTACTCTGTATTCAGCAAGTGTATAATATTAAGTTTATTTCACATTTCTACGTAACAGAAATGTGAAATAAACTTAATAAGAAACAAACGATTTCGATCTTGATAAGAAATGGAACGTAGTCAGTGCCGGATTTGCCTATCAGCTTGGCAAGCTAAAGCCTAGGGCTTCAAATTCTAAAGAACCTTCTGTCAAGACGTATAATATTTTTGACACTGTCATAGACCTTTCTTACAAATGCGATGTCAGGAGCCTCACAAGTAGAATAATCTTGGCCTCTCTTCATCTAAATCCGATTCTATGCAATGTATTGAATAATATAAAATTTGAAAATATTCTTTCAGATTTTACTTCAGTTGTATAAGAAATATTGAAAAACTTTTCTCTCATATATATTTATTACATTGAGTCGCAAAAATCATAGGGTAAATGTGAACAAAATAGACATAACTGATACGTTGTATTCCAAATTTAAAAAAAAATAACTTCTTAATTTTGATTGCTTTAATAAAAAATAAATAAACTTGAATCATAAAAGTAACAAACCTATCTCAAAAAAAATCATAGGACAATGTAGTACTAAGAACACCATTCATATATTTTTTGAATTTATTTTAATATTTAGTGGGGCTTTTTTTGATTTCATGCCTTTATTTATTCTTCTTAGCATTGATTTTACTAAGTTGGTAGTTACTTGAGTAATGGCTGATTCATCTGAATTTTTTTTTCAATCCCTCTTCAAAAGTATTTGTATGTTTTCTAACTCTTTTTTTCAAAAAAATCCCATTAGTGATCAATTGGGTTAAGGTCGAAAAACTGGAACGACGTTTCGATCACTTTTGGGAAATTATATAATAACCAAAGTACGTAATTTGTACTTTGTATAATTGTCCTTCTAATATTTAAAAATGTTTTTTAGACACATTTCTCTACATTTTGACTTGAACGGGTTTTTGAAAAATATTTAAATATGCCTGCTGATTCATTAACTCGTCAATAGAAACCAAATCTCCAACGCCAGTCGCCGACATATACCCCCACATTATAATCCCACCACCGTCACCTTTAAGTTTCTCGTTCTTCAATTCTTCATTAGATCTTCGTTACACAATCATGCAAATATCACTTCCAAAAATGTTGAATGTGTTTTCATCTGAAAACATGATGTGTTTCCAATATTATAAATCCAAATTTTCAATAATTTTTGCAAATTCTAATCGTTTTTTCGATTTGTTTTCTCGATTCGAAATTTTCTCTTTGCATTTTTTTCACAAAAACCAAAGTTTCTGATAACTTTTTTTACTGTTCTTGGAATTACGCTTATGTTTACGCTTTATGTTTTTCTGTTATCAATTATTTCTAAATCAGCAGCAATTTTTGTTGCGTTTGTTCTTGGATTTTGTTGGATTTTTTTAATATATTTTTGTCATTACGTTCATTTAATAATTTTAAACAACCGCTGCGAGCTTTTTTTAGTCGATTCTCAACTTGAAATCTTTTTATTACATTGAATATTATAAAAAGACTTATCTGGTGTAATTTCTCTTACAGTTTTGTTTTCCAACATACAATTATTTTAAAAGAAGTATTGAAAAAGATTTTAACAGATTAATCTGTCATTATTTCCATTCAAGTAACTACCAATTTAGTAAAATCAATACCAAGAAGATTAAACAAAGTCTTGTAATCAAATGGAAATCTCACTAAGTATTGAAATTATTATTTTTTAAATTGGATTGTAACTTTGTTAATTACTACACTGTCTCAAGATCGATTTGTGTTACTTTTAATTGTTAAAGTGTATTTATTTTTTTATTATAATAATCAATGTTAAGAAATTAGTTTTTTCTTTTATTTTTGAAAGGTTTATAATTGTTTATATTAAAAAATTGAATATAACTTATCTATTAAGCCTATTTTATTGTTTTTTCCCAAAATTACACATGTCCATGCCTTTTGTGACTCATTGTACTCGATAAGAAATTTAACGTACTGTATGTCTCTGTCTATTAAATAATTTAAAACTTGAAAACATTTTTCAAAATTCACTTCAGTAGCATGAGAAGTCTCAAAAAACTTCTCTCAAACATATTTACATATTTAACAACTGTTCATTGAAATAAAGAGATTAAAGTTTGAAATTATTAATGATTTACCGTATTTATTAATCAAAATTAAGCTAAAATATTAGATAAACGTTTTTCAACCACGAATCATTGTTACAAATTAAAAAAATATATAAACTAATATCTCAGTGGAATTTTCTAAAATAATTCATCAATCCTAAAAAATTGCAGTGACTTGATAAAAATTCTTTGATTTTGCAATCAAAGAGAAAATGACGATACTTTAATCGTTTGTTATAACTCTTTATTTATATTTAACACAAATGAATTTTTATCCTCAACACCACAATGGTTATGAAGTGTTCAGTAATCACTTATTGTTCACTTTTCGTTTATAAAAATACCAATGCGCATTTCGATGGTGATGACATTATCGTCAGAGCCTTTTTGTTAAAATCCTTTATTTATAATATTTATTTATAGTTCATGCAGTTGTTGAAAATAAAATAAATATATTAAGTTTCGCAAATTACGAATCAGACTGTATAAAACCAAATATTTTATCAGTCTTGTTATTAATGCGCATCAAGTTCATAAAACATGAAGTATGCATTTTGATAAAAGTGCATATCTAGGTTTTGTAAGAAAATTGCATTATCTAGTAACAAAAAAAGTAATATTCTCTAATAAATATATTAATTGTAAAAATTACTTATTTCATATCCATTATTTATTATTTTAATCTTTATATTCAATTTTATATTTCTCTTTAAACATATCTTGATATATATTTATTTATGTAATTAATAAGATTAAACATAATACAAATCATATGTGGTTTATTAAATACGCAAAAAATTCCATCGAATAAAGTTCAAAGGATTTTTATCTTTGTTAGGTCGAACATTCATGTGATAAATGCGCTGTTTATATTGATTCATAAAAGTATGTCGCAAATGAACTCTACGATTTCTTCATTTCTCTAATTTTCCATATTTTGTCCATGCACGTACGTATGTATATAAATTATCAGTAATCAGTCGATATTTTATCTTGCATGTTCTTCTTACATTTTCTACTTTTACATGCATTTAAATGATTGTTAATAACATATGAGAGTAACGTTTAATATATACGTATGTGTTCATAAATCAAAATAAAATTGTATAGTATGTTATGTATTTTTTTTAAAAAAAACTGTTTTTGTTTGTATACATAAAATATTGTACGTACTTTCAAATGACTCATAAAATTAATATATTTAGTGTGGAAACTATCAGAACTTTCTCATTTAAACTGCGCACGCTTGTGGAATGTCATAAATAAAATCTATTGATAAAAAATTTATTCCATTAATATAGAAAAATAATCTACTTCATTATATGCATAATATTTCTTTTGTTACTGAAATTTTTAGAATTTTCTTCAAATTTATCCGCTTTTGATTTCTAGTGACGTCTAGTTTTTCTTTATAAAAGCAATTATTATAAATAATTGGTGATAAATAAGTATTATATAATAGGAAATAATTCATATTAAAGTCAAGTACATCAGGTTTTCAATCGTAATTTGATTTTTATTTCGAAAAATCATAAATAAAATATTAGCTGATATGCTGTTTTTAGTGAATATTATTATTATTATATATATATATATTATATATATATATATATATATATATATATATATATATATATATATATTGATTCACATAAGTCATGACACACATAGGTGACATAAGCATTTTATTGATATAATTCAATGAAGTAGTTAAATTAAAAAAAATATATTTAATTGAAATTAAGTATAATGAATATTATATAATGAATAAATTTAATGAATATTATATTTATTTTCAGTTAAATATATTTTTTTTAATTTAACGACTTCATTGAATTATATCAATAAATTGCTTATGTTACCCATGTGTACCATGACTTATATGCGTCAGTGTATATATATATATATATATATATATACATACGAGGGTTGTTTGATAAGTATAGTAAATTTATTTATTGTTTAATTTAATTGAATTTTTCAATTTAGTTTTTCTTACTTTTTTACCATACTTATCAAACGACCCTCGTATGTGTGTGTGTGTATATATATATATGTGTATATATATATATATATATATGTATATGTATATATATATATATATATATATATATATATATATATATATATATATACACTCATGTTCAAAAGTGAACATACAAGCAAAATTATTTTATTCATAAATTTTTCTCAAAAATTTAAAATAAATGAAAATATTTTTTTTCAAATTTAATCTTAAATTAAATTTAACAATTTTTATTTTCAAGTCAAAAGCAATAACAAGAATGAAATAAAAAAGTCAATAATTCATTTTAACTTCAAAACAACACTTTTTTAACGGTGAAAAAGTCCACATACACTTTGAAAATTTATTAAATAAATAAATATTTTTTAACATTCTATATGAAGTTGGACCACTTTTATTTCTAATGACTTCTTTTAATCTTTTGGTCATATAATGGACGAATTTTCTTGTTATTTCGGGTCTAATAATTTCCCATTCATATTGAAGGACTTCTCTCAAGGTTTGTTTATTTTGTACACCTCTTTTCCATATTTGTCGTTTGATTTCGTCCCATAAATGTTCTATGGGATTTAGGTCTGGAGACTAGGGTGATGTTTTAAGCTATTTGGGACAGTTATATAAAAGCCACTCACGCACAATGTGTGATGTGTGCTTGGAATCGTTGTCATGTTGGAAAATGTATGTACTTTTCAGGTTTAATTTTTTAGCACTCTCTTTCAAATTTTGTTGTAAAATGTTTAAATACCCCAAGCTATTCATTGTTGTTTCAATGAAAGTAATTTCCCACCCCAGAAGCCGTAAAACATGCCCAGATCATTACGTTTACACCTCCATGCTTGATGGTATGAACTAAATTCTTGGTTTCATATTCCAATTTTTTTTCGATACACTTTAATCCTTCCATCGTTATCGAAAAAAAAAAAAATTAACACTCATCACTAAAAATTATGTTCTCTCAGAACTTTTTATCTTTATTAACATATAGTTTAGTGAATTCAATACGTTTTTACGATTAATTTTATTTATATAGTCTTTTCCTAGGTACTCTACTATAGTACCCTTCAGTATTTAATATTCTAGATATAGTGGTTCGATGACACTTTTTATTATATTCTGTTGATATGTCTGGAAATTTGGGCTGAAGAAATTTTCATATTTTCTTTCACCTTCCTTATGTCTTTTTGTAAATATTTTCCAGATCGTAATTTTGAAGCGATACTACCAGTTCTATTGTAATTTTTTTTATTGTTTGAATTGTAGATCTTTTTCTTTACATATTTTTGCTATTTCACCCAAACTATTTCCTTGTCTTAAATCTATTAATTATCGTAAATCATCGGATATTTTCTTTCTGCGGGACGTTATTAGCTTTAATTACTTTTTTTATTATTTTAAAATCCTCTTTGTATTATAAAATAAAAAATATATTTTTATAAGATACACATATTTCTCAAAAATATCTAAAAACGAACTAAAATACAACTGTATGTAGACTTTTACACACGCGAAATAATATTAATGGAGGATTTTACAATTTTTCTGAACAATAACTAAAAAAATATACAGAGAAACAATTTTTACATGTGAAAGAATTTATCAGAAATTTTTTTATTAATGAAAATACTCTAACGGAAAAAACAGTAATCATTTTGTAAAAAATATCCTCTGTATGTTCACTTTTGCACATGAGTATATATATATATATATATATATATATATATATATATATATATATATATATATATATATATATAAATTGAAACATCGTTATATATTACTCAATGTAACCTCGTCCAAGACCTTCACGGTAAAGACATCCAAAAATAGACAATCCGCTCGCCACCGCAACGTTTGTGTATATGTAGACGTACAATAAAATACGATTTCGATATGTCTTGCAACTAAAATGCACTGATTCAACGATTTGTCTGTGTGTGCATATAGTCACGTAACAAGCGTCGTCAATCCGATGCATTCCCCAATCCAGTTCCCATGAAAGTATCTTGAAAGTATGTGACGTGCGCTGCAGTTGTGCTTTTTTTAAAAGGATTTCATGGTGCGTGCGTGATCGACGTAACGTATTATGTGTAAGGAAACGAACCATCGAATATTTATAATTTCGAATCTGGTTTACTCGTTGTTAAACAAATTCAGAGATTTCTTCACCGTTAGCAATATGTCATACTAGTGAAATGTCACGTTGCACGTACACATTTCGAAATAAGTTTCTTTTTTAAATGTATAATTTAAGAGTAGTCTCTAATACAGCTGGCCATTTTATCATCTTTAGTAACATCTTTAACGTTAAATAATTTTACAAATAGAACTTTCGGTAGAGATTCAATTTAAACTTCTATCACGCTTAAAAAATACTAAAAGACGTTTGGGAAAAATGTTATTTTTAGTGACTAGTGTATATTTGAAATACAGCTGGGTCTGTTTTTGTGCGGATTATTTTAATGCGATTTTGAAGTTATGTGATTCATATTTCTTCTTAATATCTTTTTATACGAGTTTTTTAAGAATTCCTTTAAGCGGTCATTTAATTCAACGAAAAGCTCTTCAATTTTATGAACAAATGAAGGAATCATCCATTTACTTCCGCTTCTCAAACTGATAAGGAATTTTCAGCTAGCAAAGGATGGTTAACCGGGTTTTTAAAAAGGAATGCACTACATAACGTGAAGATTACGTGCGCGATTGCATCGGCAGATGAAGAAGCTGCCAAATTTTTTTAAACAATATTACGTTAAACACACTTTTCAATTCATATTGGATAAACTAGAAAATGAGTCAATAACAGTAACTGACGCTTGGAAAAAATTCTATCTTTGACTGTATAAATCATGCTGTATTTGCTCTGGCTCAAATAAAACACACACTTTAAATGCTTGTTGGGAAAAGGCTTCACTTACATGTCTTGAAAATAGTGTAGCTATTCAAACATCGGCATTATCAGATGAAATCATTACTTTGGCATATGATATTGGTAGAAAAGGTTTTGATTCCTTTAGCTAGAATGATATCGACGAATTGCTTGAGGATAATACCTTAAGTGACAATGATATTATACCAATAAGTTTAAATACCGTAGAAGATTTAGAAAAAGATAATGAAACAGAAGTATAACCTGTTCCCTTTACTGCAAAAATGATTCGAGAAGATCTTCAACATTGTAATCAATTGGAAAATCATTTTCTTGTTAATAACACGAATTCTGAACAAGCTTTTAAATTCCAACGACAACTAAATAATTGTATGTCTGAATATCGTGAGCTTCATAAACAATTAGTAAAATCATCGTCTCAAGTTTTAATCGCCGATTCATACATTGTCGTCAGAAAACTATTAACACAGAACGAGACAGAAGTCGGCGCTAATTCTGTTGTTTATGTATCCTCTAGTGACGAGTCTGATTTCACACCATTTCACAAATGAACTCACATATTTTCAAATATGTTTGAAAAAATGTAAAATAAATTATACATATGTACATATTGCTTTGAATGAAATTAAATAGTTAATAAAAAAATAAAGTGAAAAAGCTTTGTTTTGTATCAATTTTTTTTAGATATTTGAAAAATTTTTAGGCATTCTTTATTTCCTGATTTTTTTTATGCGAATTTTAGAGTAATTTCACTTTGTTGCGTTGGTTTTATGCGGTTTTTGAAAATTACGGAACGTATCCCTAATTTTTCAATGTAAGTTAAGTCTTCTTTTGTGCGTTTTTTTTTAATGCGGTTTTCTGCGAAACGTATCTACTGCATAAAAACAGACCCAGGAGTACTTAATTCATCCTATAGAAAAATGATGTAAAGAAAACCAGGCATTGAACTAAATAAAGAAAACCTATAACTGACTGCAAAACATGAAAGTCGTTCAATAATAGTGCGGGGTTGTATTTCGGCGACTGAGATCGGAAAACTTCATTTCATGGAAGGAAAAGTGGAAACTTTTATTTCCAATCTTGAAGTATAATTTAAAGACCAGTGCAGAAAAATTAGTTCTAGAAAACAAATCTTTATTCCAACAAGACAATGATTCTAAGCACTGTTCTAGGAAAATTGAAGAATGCATCTTGTAAATGTACCAAAACAGTTCGAAACACCTCCTCAATCGTCAGACATAAATTATGCATAAAAATCAAACTATAATAAATAAAATATAGGGTCGTCCAAATGTGCCGCCTGGATTTGTGTTTTATTAAAAGGAAACAAAAAAAAACTATACACATGTTTCTTTTTAATAAAACAAAAAATTTAGGCGTCATATTGGGATGGCTGTATATAGTAAGCAAAAAGAGATTATTTTAATTTAAAAAATATCGTGAAAACTGTCAATAAAATTTAATATAATGAAGAGGAAGTAATTTTCAGTTCATTCAGTAAACTATTCAGGATGTAATTTAGTTCAGAAGACTAAAACAGTATTCAATGTTTATCCGGAATAACATTGAAAATAATTTCTAACCATGATTATATCACTTTAGTTCGTAATATTACAATATAAATATAAATGAATATCATATTACATTTTTATGTTATATTATATTAATGGAAAAGATTGATTCTAATTTATAAAAAACATAATTACGTCAATGAATGTCATTGTTACGTTAATGAAATATAATATTTTATTTAAATTGATGTACGTAATATATTAGAAACATTTTATTCGCAGAATATTGTTTGTTAGTAAAAAAAGAATATATGTAATGTTTAGATTGCGTCGTATAAAATAGTAGATTTCTTTTTTCTAAACAGAAATGATAATAAAATACTCTGTTGCGTATTTAAAGAAATTATAAAATACCGAAGTCGACGATTATTTATGACACAACATATGGATAAATATCTTATCAGTATGATTGACATATTGTAAAAATTTCTTTTTATACAAAATATATACATAGTTTTAGATAAAAAATATCTATTCAAAGTAAATGTTTATTAATTCAGAAAGTATTATTTACTGGATGCAATAAAACTTAAACATTATCAATGTTAATGTACAAGTTTGTGTATTGTTGTCTTTTATCATGTATAAAAATATAAACCTTGGTTTTCGTCACGCGATATTTATTTTATTTATATTTCAATAATAAATGTTTAATAAAAAGATATATCTTTAAACAAATGTTAAAGGTATGTCTTTCATATCTTAGATTTGTTCTTGATGTAAATTTAAATGAAGTTTTTGTTCTGCTATTGATATTTTTCGTTTATTTCAACAAACCAAAATAACTTTTTTTCATTTACATTTGATCTACTTCTGTAGACGTATGTGTGTATGTATATAAGAATGTACATACCAAGAACGTTGAATAATTGGTGTTTTCGATCTAACTGAAAAGTGAATTTTACTATAAACTATTCTGTATAATTACAAAAGTATCAATTATTAATATTAACTATTGATTAAAGTTGAACTTTCGAATTTTAAAAAAATAATATATCTATTTCGTACAATCTATTATATTTTTTTATATTTTATTATATATACAGTGAGTGTCATTTAAAATCGTACAGTATTTATAAAAATATGTTTTATTTGAAATTTATTTTATTACAAGTATCAAATCAAAAATTATATTAATTTTAGTTACAACAGATAAATGTATTTAAAATTCAGTATACATTTTTTGAAAAAAACTCTTTTTAATTAATTTTAACCTTTATCGGACGTTAAGATTTTGTACTTAACTTTCCGCTAGGTCGGATATATATTTGAGTGCTTATTGTAAGAGCAGAGTAACTAAGGTTACTTAATATAAAAAGATAGTTTTGTGCATAAAAATATTTATATTTACACTTTAAATGTCTTCATCATCACTGTCGATTTCAATCCAATCTTCATCACAATCAGGAACAATTTTTCTTTCCACTTCGCTTGAATATTGAATAGGGATCATTTTTTTCCTTGACTGAAATATAACACTTGTATCATTGTCTCCTTCATCACAAGAATTAAAATCACTTGCCGAATATTCAAAATTTTCACATATTTCACTACAACTATCACTGTTACTTTCCATATTGCTATAGTTTTCTTTATGCATTTTTGGAGGAATTAAATATTATAATATAAGTAAAATAATTGCTGAAATGTGACAGAACGTGTTATCTGCTATCGAGTAATAATTAAATTGTAGAAACATACAGTGTGTACATTCAGCAATGAGGACGTTGTTACTTGTTTAGTCTTGTCACCTCGCACGTGACATACGACTGATAGAGCAAAGTTGTAATGTCACGTCAGAGGTGACATACGACCGATAAGGGTTAATTTGGGATCACTTTTTTAAGTATGAAAACTAGACATCACTTAAAATGTCTTGACGACTACAAGTTGTAAAATTTAACAAGGAGTTTCAAATTAAACACTAAAAAAATTTTTTCAATCATTTTTGAGTCTCTTTTTACCATATACTTTTACTGTACGATTTTAACTAACTAACTGATTGATTTTGTACTAAAAACAATGAAATTTTTTATTATTTTTTTAAATTAAATTTCGTAATATTATTTATTATTAAATTTAATTTTAATACATAATCAAATATAAAACAATTTGTTTTATTAAAGTTATATTTTGTAATAAAAAGTTTTGATCAAAAGTTTGTTAAAAACTGTACAATTTTAAGTGACACTCACTGTACATATTTTACATGACATTTTTTCGTGTAATTAGATATACAAGTATTTATATTGCTATTCAATATTTCAACTAATTTAAAGTGGTTCATGTAATTACAACATATCAGATATTTTTATCATCCACTGAAATCTCATTTGAAGTTTTGGTCATTCATAAAGTACAATAGATAAAATATTTAAGTGAATTTTAATTGTCTAATCGAAATTTTTGATTAGACAGCGAATTATCATTTATTTTGTAATTAGTATCATTCAATGATGTTTGATACTCTTAATTTTCAATATTTTTGAACAATAATATTGACTAAATACATCACTTCTCATGATATATCACTACTATTATTTATTTATTTTATCTGCTTTAAGTAGATACATAGAATTAAAAAAGTCTTCTTGGAAGTGAACTATAGTTGAATGAATATAAAAGTTAATTAACGATAATTACATTTCAAAACGAGATGCAAAATAAAAAGTATTTATGAAATATTATTGCAGATAAAGTTTTTCCATACAAAAAATAGTTTTATAAATTTACATTATTTGTAGTAAATTGTATAATTGTTTAAATATCATTCTGTTTTTTTATAACAATAGAAAATGATATAATACTTTTTTCGCGTGTAGATAATAATATATTTATTTATCACGCGCGATATTTTTGAAAAATAAAAAATTGAACAAGTTATAAATTTACTAAACATATTTTATTATCCTTTATCTGTTTAACGAGACGGAGTATCTATTTTGATCAGTTAAAAGTTGTTTTCTTTCACACATTTTTAATAGTTACGTTTCATCCTTTTTAATAATATAGGGGTTTCCAATAAGAATGAATTAACGTATATCTATATATAATATAACATTTCTATGTGTTTAATAATTTTTAAAAATTTAATTGGACAGTTAATATCGACCAGTGACTTAGAGGAATGATTAGATTAGATGTTTTTTTAGATTTGATGTTATTCGCCTTCTTGTTGCGAGAGCTTCAATTCTGAGACGTGCCTAGGGGTGTACGATATACCCCGTCTATCGCTATATATCTTCGTATCATTTGTTCTAGTTCATCTTGTAAGATTTCAAGCTTTGTAATTGCCATCTGGGAAAAATTTCAAAAAACCCAGATATATTACTCTAACCGGAGGTTTAGACGCATGCATCACCACCTGACATACGACAGATTGATTGAATCCTCGATTTATTTTCGTTCACTTGTTAATTTCTATTGAATGACTACAAAGGTTCAACCAGTTTTTACAAAGAAAAAATCAAATCAATACAGTGCGATCAAATTAATTCTTTCAAAGATTTTTTTGAAGAGTTGAATTAATTACACTTAACCGTTATGTTAATATCCGGGTACACATGTATCATTTTCGATTTTGCGTTGAAGCTAATAAATTTCTATGGGAAGGATCGTTTTGCCCAATCAGATCCCCATTATTTGGGAAATTTCTAGAAGATTTAGGTATTTATATATTTTTTTTTATTAAAAAGATATTAATTCAAATGACATTTAACTGATACACCCCTCTAATTACTACCCGGGTACACGTGTACCCATAGGTATTTTGTAAAAGGCAGGAATGAATTAAATAAATAAAAAAATAAGTAAATACTACGTTTTAATTATAGGACTTTATTGTATCTTTAAAAAAAATAAGCCGAAAAATGTCATTTTTCGGAAAGTGATGTACAATTTTTACACATTGAATACGTCGAAGAATGTTCATCGTAAATAGGTTTCTGGCATTGTACACATGATTTGCGAGTCTTTATGCGGTGCTGCATGGCAAATGCAGCAAGAATCAACGAAATTTTGTGACCACGTATATCACGTTGAGCTGAAATAGTACTAGATGTAGAAGCAATCGACACAGAAGTAGATGCAGTTTGTATGCAGGAGATTGACTTCATTATCATGCTCTCGATCGATAATTTTGTAGATAAGTTTCTTGTAATTTGTACTTTGAGGGAACGGTCTTGAATGATTGGAAGATAAAACTCTTGTCCTAATTGTCTCGAAAATACTCGTCGTTGATTTGTCTTTTTCTTGGGCATACACTTATTTTCGAAATAAATAATATATGCTGCAAGAGCTGCAATATCAACGATATTGAAGAACATTCCTAATTTTTAGGCTCCTGAACATTTCCGAAGATTTGGCGTCCTATATTTGTAAAAGGAATACTTGAAGTTAAATTCTCTTCATCATCACTGTTGATTTCAATCCAATCTTCATCACAGTCAGGAACAATTTTTCTTTCCACGTTGCTTTTCTCTTCACTTGAATATTGAATAAGGATCAATTTTTTCCTTGACTAAAACATAACACTTGTATCACTGTCTCCTTCAACACAAGAATTAAAATCACTTTCCGAATAATCAAAATTTTCACATATTTCACTACGACTATCACTGTTACTTTCCATATTGCTATAGTTTTTTTTATTCATTTTTGGAGGAATTAAGTATTATAATATAAGTAAAATAATTGCTGAAATATGGCAGAACGTGTTGCCTGCTATCGAGTAAGAATTAAACTGTAAAAACATACAGTGTGTACATTCAACAATAAGACGTTGTTACTTGTTCAATTTTGTCACCTCGCACGTGACATACGATTGATAGAGAAAAATTGTAATGTCACGTAAAAAGAGACATGCGATGGATAACGGTTAATTAATTCTCGTATTCAATTAAATTTAATTTAACTAATATTGAATAATTGGAAATATTCAAATTAATCGATTTATTAATCGCTTAAAACGATTGATGACTAAAAAAATCAATTACGACTAACTATTAATTTAATTGTAACTAACAATTAATTTTATCCGACTAAAATTTCAGTCGTTAGTCTTTAATCGGATAATTTTTATCCTACTCTAGTGTGAAGTAAACATTTTTAGGTATTTTCTACACAATCTCTATTATAAATATGTAATTTGTCATTTATATAAATATCTAATTACAAGTTAACTGAATCAATATTTTATATGGTCAAAAATTGATTTTAAACTAACGAGAGATATTTTTCAAAAAAATATAAATTATGACATTTATATTTAAACGTTTAGAATTTTTTTCCACTTAATTTGTTTCACACGTTCATTAAAACGTCGTGCCAGTTTGATAAACACGTGTTTGTCAAAAAATCGTCTAGGTTTCTGACGCGCTACAGTTTATATTTAGTCGATCAGCCGAAGATTAACGAGTTGAAATATATTACTCTTTGTAAGAATTGTTAATTATTGTTTCTGAATTAGTGTATTTTTCTTGTAACTGAAACAAAGACGTTACCATATGTGACATTTTTTTTTGTGATTTTAATGTAATTTGTTCAAATATTGTTTGTGATTGAAAAGTATTTTTTTCCTTAAATATTACAAATGCGTGGTGAATTTCAGCCGAAAGTAATATACGTTTTTCCAGGTGTGTAAAGAACTATGTAGATTGTGCATGAATATACGTATATTCATGTATCTGTATATATATATATAGAATCTAGCAGATGAAGAATTGCATAATTTTTACAGGCCACATGTTTTCAATCGAGTTGTGCAAGTATTTTATGAATGATATATAGCTAATGCTAATTTTAATCTAAAAGGTTTCATAAAATGTGTTTGTTATTTGGAAATATTTGTTTTTTTTTCTTTACAAAAATACTAGTTAATAAAATCAAATTAATTAGTCTAAGTTAGTGCAAGAATTATAATTTTACGAAAATTGGAAAATTGCTTTTTTCATTACTAAAATAAATCTTGGTTAATAATTAGTGTTGTAAAATAAAAAAGTAAATATTTTTTAAAAATGCCATATATTCACAAATTCCTATTATATCATTCAAATTAATTATATAAAATGTTTTTGATTTTTTTGTATAAAATAGATAAATCGAATTGCATCGAAATGTGCATTAACCCATTATTATTATTATAAACAATTATTGAACACTTTATAACATATTTTAGTGTTGGGGGTGGAAATTCTTTGTTATATTCATAAAGTACTAAATCAAAAAAAGTATGTATAAGGTGTTTTTTTTAAGTGCGATAAAACTTTAAATTGAATCCCGATCTAAATTTTTATCTAACCTAAAAAAACACAATTCAAAAAATAAATTTATTAATTGGATTGTTGAAATGTTTGATTTATTTTACAGAAAAGTGTTATTAAATTAATGTAAATTTATTAATTTTTTAAAAATATTAAATATTTGCCTAATAAATTTGCACAGTTAAATCGAGTGTTCTTTTAAGAGTGATAAAACTTTAAATTGAATCCCTATCGAAATTTTTATCTAACCTAAAAAAAAACTATACAAATACTTGTGTGTGTGTATGTATATATAAAGGTATGATAAAGGTGTTTTTTATTTGGTTGTTTTGGAACTGTGGCTGATTCACTTTACACAAATGAATTTTAACCCCAACACCACAATAATTTAAAGTGTTCAATAATCACTTATTGTTCACTTATTAAAGAAAGGCTCTGACGATGATGGCGTCGCCATCGAAATGCATCAACTGATATAATTATATAATTATAAATAATAAGTGAACAAGAAGTGTTTATTGAACACTTTAAATTATTGTGGTGTTGGGGTTAAAATTCATTTGTGTAAGATGTTTTTTTTAAGTTAGATGGAACTTTCAATGGGGATTCAATTTAAAGTTCTTTCACATTTTTTTTAAAAAAACACCTATATATAGAATATGAAAAAGTGATTTATTTTAGTATACAATTTTATTTCGAATGATTTGTTATGTATGTATTGACGAGATAAGTAATATTGTTACATTTTTTCAACTTATAAAATCAATGTAATATGTTAATCAAAATATAGATATTAAAATTTATTTTCTAAATTACCCTATATATTGTACAAATTACATATCTAAATAGTTTTATTTTTATAATCATGCCAAGATGATTTTGAAATTATATATTTTATGTCTGTGAATTTATATATTAGGTTGGCAAGTATCTCCCTTCCGCTTTTTTTTTTTTTTTGTACATAGCTGCGAAATTCAAAAGACCAGAAGGCGGAAGGGAGATATTTGCCAACCTAATATATAGGCTCATCCAAATGTAACGCCTAGATTTGTGTTTTATTAAAAAGAAACATGTGTGTAGACTGGTGTATGTGGAAACATGTGTATAGTTTCTTTTTAATAAAACATAAATATAGGCGTCATATTTGGATACCCTATATATATATATATATATATATATATATATATGTATTCTATAATGAAAAATAAATATTTTTTATTTGACCTATGATCAAATAATTATTTAATTCACTTCCGTTTTGATACGAAAAGTAACAAAAATCATTTATGTTTTAAATTTAGTGAATGCTGACTTGTATGTAATTATAATTTATTTTTAAATCAGTAAATAGGACATTAAGTCTGTAAACAGTACATTAATCGTGTTAATTATTAAGAAAACTTTTCTAGAATGTTAGTATTATTTTTATATTTAACGTTAATTGAGTTAAATATAAATAATAATAAAAAGTATTTACTTAAAAATTAACGACTTTCATAATTGTTCTGTCAAAAATTAATATTGAATATTTTAGTTTACTTATATTGTTAAAAATAAATGTTTATAATGCAATGATTTTCCACAGATTTATTGCAAATATTAATATATTAGGTTGTTCGGAAAGTTCGTTCTGTTTTTGGCTATATTCAATTTATATATATATATATATATATATATATATATATATATTTATATATATATATATATATATATATATATATATATATATATATATATATATATATATATATATATATATATATATATATATATATATATATATATATATAACTTTAATGGCAAATATACATACCATTTTTATCAATAACATTTCATCACTTTTTGGAATTTTCAAATTCCATCCTTATGAAAATTCTTTGTTTTCTGAAAAATGATCTAAGGAATTTTTGGCAAGCTTCCAAAAATCGTTTTTTTTCTTTTAAGAGAGTTTTGTAAACACCAGAATAAATAGTAATTTCACGGGAAGGTTCGGTGAATGTGGTAAACGAGATAAAATAATCTATACAATCTTAAACAATTTTTGACAAAACGTAAAATAAACACTTTAGCATTGTCATGATAAAAGACAACATCTTTTCTGTGTTTAATATTGAACGTTTTTCTTAAACTGCTGTCTTTAATCGTTCCAATTGGATCAGTACTTGTCCAAATTAATGATATGTATGTTCGAAATAAGGTATAAGGTTTATAGTGTGTAGGGAAACATGTGTATAGTTTCTTTTTAATAAAACACTAGTCTATGCGTCACATTTGGATTACCGTATATTATATTTTTCAAAAATATGTTTAATATTTTTTTCAAATGTATAATAATGTAATATTTTTTTCTATTATATATATTTGTTTTTTACGTGTATACTCACACACTTGTGTATAAATATAATATATGGTATGTATATAAAACAGTTTTTTTAATATAATTTCAAGTACACATTAAAAAAAAATAAACTTTACAAATTTTTATTAAAATGTAGCTGGAAATGTTATGTATGAAAAAATCATGAAATAAAAGTGATATTAGTGAATTTAATTACATTTAATTGAATTCTATGCTAATTATCAAAAAAACAAACAATTTTTTTTCTATAATTCAATAATAAATAGTTGTTTTTAAGCGTGATAGAACTTTAAATTGAATCTCTATCGAAAGTTCTATCAAACCTAAAAAAAGCATTCTTTATATATATATTTATATATATATATATATATATATATATATATATATATATATATATATATATATATATATATATATATGCATGTTTTTATAATTCTTAAAATGTTATTTATTATAAAATTTCGTCAACGAAGAGTATTTTTTTAATATTTATGTTGTAGAAATGATCTGTGTTTAAAGAATAACAATTATAATTTAGTATAATAAATTTCATATACCAAAAACCGAAATATGTGTATAAAATAAAATATTATATACAGCTAACTGTATATTTTCTGTTACTTATTGACGACAAATGTAATTCGGACAGTCGAGTATCAAGCAGAACTTGGTATTACCATTCAACCAGTTGAAAAACCTCTATGATCGATAGATATAAACGTGAACATTATTCTTTATATTACTACTGAATCATTCATTTTTATAAAACAGTACCTTTCTTGCGAATTGCTTACAATAAATTGTACCGGTAGATCAGTTCGAAGGCTAAACTCATGTTTTATTTTCAGAAAGAACAACTATTAATATTGATGATGTATTAATATCGAAATAAAATAAAAACAGATTATTCGCTTGCTTATAATATTTTAAAGTTCAATAAAACCATACATAGAGGTGTTTTTAAGCGTGATATAACTTGAAATTAAATCCCTATCGAAAGTTCTATTTAAACTAAAAAAACACCTTTATATATATACATATGTATGTATATATAAAGGTATGATAAGGTGTTTTTTCAGGTTAGATAAAACTTTCGATAGGGATTTAATTTCAAGTTCTATCACGCTTAAAAAACACTAGTATATATTATATATTACAGTAAAAATCGAATGAATAAAAGTTTCTAGAAAACCAGTTATACTTATCTATACAGTTTATTACAGTACTTGCAGGTGCATACAAATTAAAATTTAACATTTACAAATTTTCAATTTTATTTATTTCGCGAATGAATTTGATGTAGTGTTGCAACAAGCATTGCTCATGATGTCAATAACCTACGAACTTGTTCGACGAATGTTGACCGAGTAATAAATAGTAATAAACCTTGAATAATAATTGTCAGAAATATATCTACCATCAGTCATCGAATTACTATTTACCTATGTAACTATTTCACAATCTTATGAAATCTTTGAGTAAAGATTTACATGAAATTCATTATTATAAATTAGTTGATTTCATTTTTGACTCGTAGGTAAATGTAAAGTACCTTTGAATTTTTAATGTTTTAGTAAATATTCCTTTTTTTAAAAAATATATCAATAAGTATCTCGATTCATTAAACTAATGAGATATTTATCGATTTTAACATGTGTTAATAATAAAAAAAACTTATTTATGTTTCTCTCTCTCTCTTTCTATATATATATATATATATATATATATATATATATATATATATATATATATATATATATATATATATAATTGGAGGATTCATAAATTTCCATGATGATTATGAAAACAATTCACAAAGAAAATAATTTTCTTAATACAATAATATTGAAACATGTTATCAGTATTTTGCATATTTTTGTGTTATATCAATTACTGAAAAATTTCAAACTGAACATAAGATTATAATTTGACGCAATTAATAACGCCATCCTATTTTTATAACATCTCGTGCTTAGATCGTACTTTTTATTTACATCTCTTATATATATTCGTATATAATTTTAACCTTCTAACATTTAATCTTATCAGTATTAATGAAAAAAGTGTGTACATCTTGATTAACTTTTTTAATTTTTGTGAAATAAGTGCAAGTTAATTGTAAAAATATTAGTGATTAATTATGAAATAAATGCATTAAAATACTTTATCACATACACTTACCGATTTTAAAAATGAGAATTAAAACAGTGTATTTTTTAAAAAAATATCTAATTAAAATAATTTTTATTGATTTCATTTATTTTCTATAAAAAAGAAATTAATTTATAAAATGTTATATGTGTAAAATTGAATAATTGAATAATCTGTTCTCAGAAAGGGAACTAGTAATTGAAAAAATGATAATTATATTATTGGTAATTGCTAGATTTTATTGAAAGGTCGATATGTTATTTGTAATTTTAATGAAATTGAACTTTAAATGATTATTAATTGAATATAATAATTTCTAAATTATTTTCACGGGAGTATGTAAAACAGTTAAGACAAAAAAGGGTTTCATTCACACTTGTCATCCTATTTTTTATGCGATGAAATAAAATTAATTTGGATTAACAAAGAAATTCATTTTCGATGAAGAAGCAAATTCGTAAGGAAAGAAAAAAATTATTTTGAGATTTTAGTCGTTTTTTTATTTTTATCCGATTAATTTATAGTTAAAAAAGTGACTAAAATGAAATGATTATTTTTTTAGTCAGATGAAAATTTAGTTATTAAATTTTTAATCATTTTTACAACTAAGAAATTATGATTAAATTTTTAATCATATTTTTGATCGGATGAAAATTTAGTCTGATAATACTCTACTCTGTGAATAAATTATAATCAGTAAAAATGATTAAATCGTTTTAATTATAATTTTTCTGCATCCAACTATTAATCGAATATTAGTCATATGATTAATGATTAATTACTAAATCAGTCATTTGTATAAAATTGTTGAATTAGTCAATTAATTTTTATTCTCACTAATGTTTAATCGTTAAACATTAATGAAAGACAGTTTGAATAACCATTTTCTTTTTCAGTTTTTAACAAGTTATCTTTAACGAATTTCTTGAGTAGAGGATTCTGCAAGTAGGTAATAAATAACAAATTAAGTGCCTACAAAGAGAATCAGCTAATATTGTCACAAGAGAGTAGGTTGAACTCAGTGTAATATTAGTTTAGGGTTTGGAATATATAGGTGTTTTTTAAGCGTGATTGAACTTTAAATTGAATCCCTATCGACATTTTTTTCTAACCTAATAACACCTTTATATATATATATATATATATATATATATATATATATATATATATATATATATATACATACATACATATATACATAAAAGGTGTTTTTTTAGGTTAGAACTTTCGATAGGGATACAATTTAAAATTCTATCACGCTTAAAAAATCATTCTATACATGCGAGAATCAAAATGTAAATGTGTATAAGGGTGTGTGTGTATTTTTGTGTAAATAAAAATATTTTCAACATTAGATCAACAAAAATGTTCTTTTTGTTTCATATTTAAAGCGTTTTATCATAACTTTCGGTTTAGAATATTTCTTTAATATTTCCTCTCCTTATTTATTTTTGCATTTACAAAATAATATTACATTTGCCAACATATTTGCCAGATTTATTTGTAGTTTTATAATAAAAACAACAAAGCATTAGAATAACAGTGGACATTAGTGTCAATCGAATTAAAAAAAAATCATATTGTGAAATATTGATACGTTGCCAAAATACTAACATTGATATTAAAACGAAATGAAAATTACATCAACAATCATATATAGTATATGTTCATGGATGTACGTGTAAAATGTATCGTTTAATCCGGAGTTTTGTTATTATACTTATGTCACAGACAAACATTTGTACCTGTTAATTATAATTTGTATGAAATTTGAACTGACTATTTACATATTAAATAACATTTAATTTGTTTGCGTGCTTATATAAAATCTAATTTAAAAAACATGTTTTCCAAGTATCATTTGCCGTAGCATGTCAACCGTAAATATGTTTCCGGTGATTATTTGAAATTAAAAATATATCTGTTTTCACCTTCAGAGACATAAATTCGAAATCGTTTATGTTGAAATATATTTCCACTTATAAACAAATTTTATAGAATTGTATTTCAACGGAGAGAATTTACAAATTGTATTTTTAAATTGTACTGAAGAACAAATATAGTTAATGTATGGCCAGTTTTCATATTTTTAATTTCTAGTCAAAAAGCCATCACTAAAGTCGATTTGTAGACAGATTTATTTATTTTTTGATAAACAATAATCCTTTATTTATTTAAATTCTAATAACTTTCATTTTATTATTTATTATTCAATCACTTTATTTCTAATTACTCTCTCGCATCTACTTTTCTCATTGTTTCACTAAAGTTTTCTATTTATATATAGATATATGCATAATATTTTTATTAGAAAAAATTTATTAGAAAATTATTGATGTCTGTCTGTTTAATTTTAATATCGACTGATCAAAAAAAACTTGTTATTTTTTATAAAATATTACTTTAGTTATAAATAACAATTATACATTGAATCTATTAACTTTATTTAATTTAAAAAATTCATAAATTATATCTTTTGATAATAAAATATTATCGTCTGAAAATAATTTATTACGTTAATTTATTTTCATTAAAAGTCTGTTATAAATTTTTTTCGTGACTGTCTTCATAAATTATATTTAATAATTAATTTTTGTAAAATATTTTAATTTTTTGTTATTGATTAGTATGTTTTTCTTTTTAACTTTTTAATATTTTAAAAGAGTTAAAAAGTAATTAAAATGTTAAGTTGTTAGCTAATTTGTCAACTTCCAAATACTTTCTAATTTCAAATATTGTCTTTCATTAAGAGAATTGTTGTTATTTCAAACAATTAACAAGCTTTGACTTTAATAATATTTTAATTGTATATATAGGATCATCCAAAAAACGTGCATAGATGTTTATTTTTAATAAAACACAAACTGTTTGGATTTTTTTCAAGCTGTTTTTTTTATTGAAAATATGATTTATTACAATTACATATGGAGCAGAATATCGTTCAAATGTCCACCACAATTGCATATGCAGGCATCAATTCGAACATCGAAATTTTCAATGACTTTTCGACATGTTGCTGGATTTATTTTACAAAGTGCAATTAGAATATTATTCTTCAAGTCATTAATTAACTCTTATCGGACGTTAGCATTTTGTACTTAACTTTCCGCTAGGCGGAGATATATTTGAGTGCTTATTATAAGAGAACAGTAACTAAGGTGATATAAAAAGATATATATTTACACTTTAAATGCAAAAAAATATTTATATTTACTCTTTAAATGTTTACATTTTATTAAACGTGGAATCTTCAAGCTTGAATGTTATTTATATTTTTTCAATGAGTGGTATTTTTGAAACATTTTCCTACATGAAAGAATGGTTTTCTGTTACAACTTTCGCAGAAGTATATAGTCGTCTTCCTTCCTCCAGATAACTTCCGATTGGAACATACAATGCAGCCATTATACTTCCCTTGGGAATGATTTTGCGAGATAAGTAGCTTTATCACAAGAATTAAAATCACTAGCCGGATATTCAGAATTTTCATATATTTCACTACAACTATCACTGTTACTTTCCATATTGCTATAGTTTTCTTTATTCATTTTTGGAGGAATAAAATATTATAAAATAAGTAAAATAATCGCTGAAATATGACAGAACATGTCTGCTATCGAGTAAGAATTAAACTGTAAAAACATACAGTGTGTACATTCAGCAATGAGGACGTTGTTACTTGTTCAGTCTTGTCACCTCGCACGTGACATACGACTGATAGAGCAAAGTTGTAATGTCACGTCAGAGGTGACATACGACCGATAAGGGTTAATTGTGGCTTGTTAGTATAGACTCCATTTTGTAAAAAAAACACAAAAAATTTAATGGTGTTAAATCGAATGATCTTGGAGACCAACTGAAATCTACATTTTGTGAAATTACACATTGACGATATTTCGATTGTTACTTTTAATCGTTTAAGTCTATTTATTTTTTATTATAATAATCAAAGTAAAGAAATTAGTTTTTCCTTTATTTTTGAAACATTTATGTTGGTTTTTATTACAAAATATTTTGAATATAGTTTATCTATTAAACCTATTTTATTGTTTTTTTTTCTTCTAAATTACACACGTGTCTGATGACTTTTGTGATTTATTGTATAATTTATAGAGTTTGTTACAATATTTCAAACAATATAAGAATGTATTAACTATTTTCAATATAAATATTTGAAATATTTGTTAAAAATATGAAGTATTAACTTGGTTTCCAACAATTAGATCTCTATTTTAAAATCTATCTCTGATGATTTGACTTAAAAGTTTAAAAACGCATCAATTAAACTTTAAATTATAATTAAAAGATAACAGTTTTTTATATGATTCAATTTTATGTTGTCATTCTTAATCAAGAAATAATTTGATGTCAGAATATTCCTAGCGTAATACAAAATTCGGAATAGAATATTTAGTAATTTGAAAAGTACACAAATCAGTAGATGCGGAACGAATATTAACGCACGTATTCATATTAATTCTAATAATTACTATTCATATCCTGTTTCGATGAATCACGGTTTAGACATGTCCTCAAACTAATTCTTCGAATTACTTTACGTATTTTTTTGAATAAATATAATTTAAATGTATGAATCGATCAAAGTGAGAAATAATTTGTGTATTAAATCACTTCCAACTTGTTTTTTTTACTATTACATATTTATGTCATACGTTCATTCAAAAAGCAAACTTTAATAAATATTATACACTTTCTTGTAATCACATAAATTAGTTAGTGTGGTCATTGTTCTTAAATGTCAAATTTATTCAATAAAATTATACCATTGTAAAAACTATATATTTTACAAATTCAGTATAAATACGTTAATGTGCTCCTATAAATTATGAGAACGTTACTAATGTTTATTCAAGAAGAGTATTGAAAGTAAAAATACTAATCAGTATTATTGTAACAATATTTTTCTTCTAACAGGCCCGTATTTTAAATTTCGGTTTGGATGTTGATTAATTTTATTTTTATAAAAAAGTACTCTCGCGAAATCTGGATAATTATTTTAAAATAAATAAAATTCACTAAAGATGATTACAAAAAAATATTTCTATTTTTTTAAAAAAAAAACCTGCATTCAATATTGGTAATTTTAACCTGTTATGAAAACCCAAAATTAATAATACAATTCAATACGATGGGACAAACCATGAATGTTTATTTTTATCCTCTTTCGAAAAGGAAATCCCCAAGACAACACTGGATAAAAACAGGTTATATAAACATAAAAAAAAATGATTGTGATTATTTTTTGAAAGGAATTTTGTCGTTTGCTTTCAAAGAAACACATGTCTGTATGTCTTTATCCGGGAAAAAAACTCAATGTGGATTGTAAAATGATGCTTTAACGTTTACCTAAACCATTTCAAACCCGGTTATACTCGAAAGTAATTTCAAAGAATTGAACAGTTCATCATATATTTCTGATTTAAATAAATCTGAGCAACCGGTGTTTGTTATAAAAATTGAAAGCGAGGAAACTACCAAGCATTGATTCAAAAATGGACACGTTTTGCGAAAACCGAAGTAATTCTCTGCAATAATGCCAAATTACATGTTGCATTGCTGACTCGAGAAATTTTAACAGAGCTGTAATGAAAAACCTTACACCACTTGCGTACTTTTCCGTTCATTGCTCCATATGACTTTCACTTATCTGGATTTTCGAGTGTATTGTTAAACAATTTTGTGGAAGTACGATAATAGATTGAGATTTTATTCCATCATAGGATTAGATTTTTTTACCGCGGTTTCCATCTTTTATCTGAAAGCCAACAAAAAGTGATAGACAATATAGAAAACTATATTGATAAAACATATTATTTTGTTTTTAAGATATTGAAAAAAATACTATTCAAAAAACGATGGAAAGTTTTTCATGCTATTTATAATAGAAATTTAAATAAATAGACTCTGATTTCGTGGTATAAATGCGGAATCCCTCGCACGGTAAAATTACAATTGAAAAATTTGAGATAATTATAGGAAGTGCTTCACAACACACCTACCTACTCTCGGAATCTGATTGCATTTACGTTTTATTTTTAAATAAATACAAACATTTTGCCAATACTTAAAGATAGAAATACGTATGATAGTATTTTTTTCTCTTTTATATAACAGAGAACTCTGTTCCCTACTCACTTTGCTCGTCGGCCCCCGAATTTTCTTCTATTTAACAATGTAATTAAGTTATGAAAAATTAAATGTTTAGAAAGATATGTTAATGCTTCTATGTAGACGATGTTTATTATATATATATATATATATATATAATATATATATATATATATAGAGAGAGAGAGAGAGAGAGAGAGAGAGAGAGAGAATGAATCATCCAAATGTGACGCCTAGATTTGTTTTATTAAAAAGAAACTATACACATGTTTCTTTTTAATAAAATAGAAATCTAGAAGTCACTTTTAGATGATCCTTTATATAATAAACGTCGTCTACATAGAATACAATTTATTTTATCCGAAAAGTCTGATTGAAAATGTATCCCTTTTTTACATTTCTTGTTAATTTTAATATTTCATAAAATTTGTAGTTCTGTAGTTACCGGAAAAATTCGGAAACGACATTTTCACATCAACCCGGAGGCGGAATTTTTTAAATATATATATATATATATATATATATATATATATATATATATATATATATATGTATGTTATCATCATAAAAGACTGTAACACCCATTATTGTGCAAGTCTCATTTGAATGTCATTAAGTCTTCTTGAATATTTTCCCGAGATTCTTCCATTGCTTTTTATCCACAGCTAATCTCTGTAACTCTCACATCCACAATACTTTATAATATCATCCTCTATCTTTGATGAGATTACTTTTTGGAACTCTTTTTGTTTCTTGGTCGTTACTCGTCTCTTTGGTCGTCTATTACCTTATATATATTTTTTAATTTTCCTTTATATTTTTTTGTGTCTAAATACATTCTTTATATAATAAAAACATTTGTCGATTTGTATCTATTTCTCTCTCTCTCTCTCTCTCTCTCTCTATATATATATATATATATATATATATATATATATATATATATATATATATATATATATATATATATATATATATATATATATAACACATCACATCATTAAGCCCATATCAATTCGAAAGCCTAAATGAATGCTACCATTCACTGGTATTTGGTCATATTTACCACGCTGACCAGGCGGATTGGTGAGGATTTTTTATTCGGCGTTTACTCCCTTATCTTTTCGACAGTTATTTTTTTGAGGTTGTCGGCCTTCATGCTCAACCTTCGAAAGTGAGGGACTCTCCGACTGAGAATCGAACGCAATCTCCCGCATGACACGCAGTGAAGCAAACCACTGTACTACCCAGTCTATATATATATATATATATATATATATATATATATATATATATATCTTTTATAATTTTCTTTTCTCCTATATATTCTGCTATGCCCATTTCATAGATTTTAATTGTTCTGATATATCAATTATCCTTTTACAGATTTTCTGATTACATTAAAAAATTAGTAGTATTCTTTTCATGCTTTGTTGATTGTCAAGATATATATATATATATATATATATATATATATATATATATATATATATAACACATGCATACAAAAACACAAATCATTATAATCATCATGATTAACACTTAAACGACAGGGGATAAATTATTGCGCAATACATAAACGGTGGTTATATTTTCGCAATATAATGTTGTCGTAGTTTTCACACTATTATAATAACATGGGTGCCACATCCCTTTGTAGGGGCACAATAATTTATTCTAATATTAGGTTGGCAAGTATCTCCCTTCCGCTTTTTTTTTTTTGTACATAGCTGCGAAATTCAAAAGACCAGAAGGCGGAAGGGAGATATTTGCCAACCTAATATATAAATATTTACTGGATGAAAGTGATAGCAACGTACTCTAGTTACAGAAGTCTCAATTTTGATTTCGAGTACAAAAAAGGTATTAATACCCGTCCCATCGTTTAAGAGTTAAATCGGTTTTCTACAGTTTTGTTGATCTTTTTTCAGTTTTAATAATACTTTAATTCGGGAATACAATGTAATTCAGGTAGTTTCTTATGTTTTCCACAATAACGTTTTTTTTTCTATTATAAAATGACACCATGCATGTTCTTACTTAATAGACACTGTATAGATGTTTTTTTAAACCTGATAGAAATTTAAATTGATTTCAATGTAAATTTCTATCACGTTTTAAAAAAACTTCTCTCTCTCTCCCTCCCTCTCTCTCTCTCTCTCTATATATATATATATATATATATATATATATATATATATATATATATGCATATTTATATATATATATATATATATATATATATATATATAAATATATATATATATATACATACATATAAATATAAAAATAATTTTTCAAGTCAAAATTTAGTGAAAACTATTAGAAAGTAACTATGTAAATATGTACAGTTACTCGTATTAATTTTTTAGATGCAGATTATTATATTTTTAATTTTAACATACATTCTTCATAAAAACATTTATCGATCTGCACATATTTATCTTTTTAGTTATATATATATATATATATATATATATACATATATATATACATATACACACATACACACACACACCATCACCATATACACATACATATATGTAAGTGTATAATGATAACAGCACTATGTGATTAAACATTCTGACATTTCATTTTTTTCTACTGATTCAGATTATCATTTTGATTGTTCTCGTAGTAACCCTACGTATCACACTTCCTGTATCATGTTTGTCTGTACCGTAATACTCACATGTTTAACATCCTCTCTCTGTCCTCTCCATTCGATCCACAAAGTTCGGTTTAGATTCATTTTTTATTTTTGATAATCCTTAACTCAAACCTTCCTTCTCTTTTTTGTAGCTTCAGATGGAATTTATTTTATATTATTGTTATCTAATATTTAACTCTAAACTTGCATCCTTTTTACATATCAGATTGTATGGATTATAATTAATTTCTTTGTAGATCCTAATTAATCCTATTCTTTACGTATATTGAATTGTTTTTTCGAAGCTATAATCAATCTCAGTGTCGATTTCAGACATTGGTAATAATTTATTACACTGACGATTATTAATTGATCTTCTCGCTAGTATGTATATATATATATATATATATATATATATATATATATATATATATATATACACAGTAATATCTCGATTATTCCGGTTTAAATTAGTCCGGTTTCACTATAGTTCGGTTTGAAATTTCCAAAAAAAAAAAAATCTTTACTTGAAAAAATATCAAAAAATTAATACATAAAATTATTTTTATACCCACATTTTCAAGTTTTCCCCTTTATTATGAAAACATAATAAAAAAGAAAACCGAAATCGTATATGCACATTTTGCGCAACGCATGCGCAGTTCTAGTTTTGTGATCTTTTTTCTTTTGCTATTAGTTTTCGATTTCCAACTCCAGAATAAAGTCGATTTTTTGATAATTAAATTTTAATAACCCATTTGAAAATGAATTTAAAATGTATTTAAAATGAATGTATAAACCCCTGATTTTGTTTTGTTGATACATACAAACATTTGAATATGTTATCCTCGTTTTATTTACTGAAAAACAGGGAAAAAAATTTGTTTGCAACCAATTAACGTTTTTTGTATTTAGTTAATATTTCGATTAGTCCGGTTTCAAATAGTCCGGCTAATCAGTGAAACCGATTAGCCGAACTATGTGAGGAATTCCTGTATTTATATATATATATATATATATATATATATATATATATATATATATATATATAGAGAGAGAGAGAGAGAGAGAGAGAGAGAGAATATAGAATATATAGAATTCCTGTATATATATAAAAAATGTATTGAAAAATGCAAGCAAATAAACATATAAGTTAGAAAAAATTATCAAGATTTGAAAAATTGTTATTAAAATAAACTAATAAAAGATTTAAAGTATTTGTTCATAAAATAATTCGTCATAAATTCCAAAAACTATCCTAAAATATATAATGATATTCAAAAATTTTGTTTTGAACATTTTTTTAATTCAATAATATTTTTTTAATTCAATAATATTTTTTTATACAGTATTGTTATTTCTAGTAAGTGAATAGTTCTTTGGAAATTACGTTCAAAATGAGTTAATTCCCTGTATAGGTTTTTTATCTTAACATTTAGATAGTCTTGTGTCAATAAAAAAATCAGCATAATAAATACTTTCAAAAAAATCCACTGGTATTGTTTTTAAGTCATTATCTTAGAATTCGTAAGGTTATTGAATGTTGTAAAAAATTTATAAAAAAATGCAAAGTTCTCTTGCCAGTTTGAAATGTATTAATGGATAATAAAGCATTATTAAAAAGTATAATGCGTTTTAAAATAATCTGATAGTTGAAAAACAACTACTATAAAAAAAATATTGTGAATGAAATGTTCCGTGACATAAAATTGCGTTCAATTATTGACAACAATAAAGGTGTACGAAAGTTACACGTCTTTTTGGCACGTGTACCGGCCAAATTTCATCAGTCTGGCGTATATTTTTCATCCCACGCGCACAAATAATGTACGACCTTGAGCGTAGTTCGGTGAAATACCGTGAGTGACTGTGAATACCGATAATTTTACGATGCTGCCACAAGGCAGCGCACAGTGCACGCTGTCAACATGGCAGCCCCAACTCGTGTCAGTTTTAAAGTAGTGGAGCAACACGTTGTGTCGCCTTCCAGTAATAGTGAAAATACAGGTGATAGCAGTCAAACACGGAAAATGGACACTCGTTCGAACCACAATGGACCAGATATGCACCAGCTGTACAAACGGTGCGCTTCTGTCAGAATAGGTGCAGAATTTCATTTTTTTCTTGAAATGTTTTATTACTGTTTAATATTTTTAATTAGATGTATTTGAGAAAGTAACAATTTCTCGATAATTGTTGTTAAATGTATCATCGGAAATCGTCATTTCTACTGATAGAGTGAAATTGATGAGAAAATATTCATTTGTCATACAATTACTTGTTTTTGTATGTTAATTTTTTTTTTATAAAAAAAATATTAATCAAAATATGCCATCTTGGCATTATTTTCATAATTCATACAATTGTATTTCCAATACTAATCAGTATTTTACATATCAAATTTAATAACTTTTAATGTAAAAAAAGAATAATGATATTGCAAACAATTTTTTTATATTCATATTTGCCCTTGAAATTTACATTCTATTTGACTTTGTACTTTATATTTTTGAATTGATAATTTAATCAATTTTAACTGTACCATGTATATATATATATATATATATATATATATATATATATATATATATATATATATATAATCTATTGTTTATACATTTATGTAAATAATTTTCTGATCAGTTATTGAAAAACATCATTTATCATTTAAATGAATTATAATTCCTTATATTTAAGCCAAATTGTTTTTGACTGAAATGTACATTTACATAAATGTTTAAAATACTCATCAAATATTTATTTACCAAATCTTATAATTATATAATAAAAAATGATATGTGATAAATTTAAAAGAAAATGCATATTTAAAAAAATAATCAGAATTTAAAATTGTTATATATATTTAAACAAAATAAAATAATTAAATTAAACTAGATTTTTTTAATTCAATGATAGAATTATCTTTATTCAATTATTATAAACGTATAACTTTACAAATAATAAACTTTTATTATTCAGTTTTTATCATTTCTCGTAAAATAAATCATAAACATATTATCGAACGAATGTTTTTGCAATAGCTGGATTTTTTTTTATAAAAAGGTTGTGTTTATCGGAAAAAGTTGTTTTGTTGATATAATTGTATTGTATAGAATAATAATAGGTATTGGTTTTTATTTTCTCACTGTATAAACAAAGCACATATATCGTTTTTTCTCATTTTGCAGGAAATGAACGATGCAATTTGTTGATTAACTGCGGTATATTTTTGTAATTCAAACTGTTTTTATAACTGGTTAGGCTTATTTCTTTACAACTTATCGAATCAGAACTTTTTTTTAAAAAAAACTTATTTGCTTTTGCACGTTATATTTTATATTTGTGGGAAATTTGCATTTATTGTTTATATTAATTGCTCAACAAAACAACTAAACAGAACTGAATTATTTTTAAATAAAAATTTGTAAAAAAATGTTTACGGAATCAACATAGTTTTATAGTAGTGTTTTTTTAAGCGTGATAGAACTTGAAATTGAATCCCTATCGAAAGTTCTATCTAACTTAAAAATCACTCTTTATCATACTTTTATATACACATACACATATATATTAGGTAAAGCGGAAAGAAATGTTGTTTTTTTGTGTCGTTTTGAAACCGATTTATCGTGTGGCTGCCGTCGAGTAAATATATCAATATTGGTATTATTTTGAAGCTCTGTTCATACTGTTACTTTTTTCATTTCATTTTTACTGATAGTAAAAATGTTAGGGCCGGAGATCTCAGAGATGCAGTTACGGTGTATTTTGTTATTTTTGTTTGATAAAGGATTAAAGCCCAAAGAAGCTACAGAAAATGTTAATGAAACTTACGTCGAAATCTTGAATATCCGTGAATGCCAACGCTGGTCAAACAATTTAAAAACGACGATAGAAATCTTAAGGATAATCCAAAATCGGGAAGACCACAAAAAATCGATGACGACGTGTTAAAATCATTGATGGAATCAAATCCGCGCAAAACCATTAAGAAATTGTCGCAGGACATCGCCTGCCCCTGGTCGACTATAAAAAGTCATTTAAAAAGGATCGGCAAAAACACAGACGGGGGGTTTGGGTTACGCACGATCTATCGCCGTCGGCTTTAGATTAGCGAGTAACCATTTGTTCTTTGCTGCTGATCAGGTATGAAACCGATCCGTTTCTGAAAAGAATTGTTACTGGAGACGAAAAATGGATCCTTTATAGCAATTCACATAAAAAACAATGGTTTTCTCCAGGTCAAACACCGGTTTCAATACCTTAACCATCTTTGACTTTAAAAAAGGTTATTTTATGTATCTGGTGGGATATTTCGAGTGTGATTCATTATGAATTATTAAAACCTGGTCAGTCTATCACAGCCGAGGTCTACTGTTCGCAATTAGAAAGATTAAAAAAAACGATCCGTTCTGGTGAATAATCAACGACGCATCTTGCAGCACGACAATGCGAGGCCGCATGCAGCGAGAATTACCCAGGAAAAAATGAAGGAACTGGATTTAGAGCTGCTACCTCATCTACCTTACTCTCCCGATATTACGCCTTCTGATTATCATTTATTCCGAAGTATGGAGCATTCGCTTTGAGATAAAAAAAATAATTCAGATAATGATATTCGGAAACACTTGGATGCCTTTTTTAAGTCAAAGCAACCAGAATTTTATAAAAGAGGCATCAAAAAATTGTCTAAATTGTAGCAAGATATTATAAATAACCATGGAAATTATCTATCAGAATAAATATTCTGTATTTTTTTGTAAATATTTTTTTTCACATTGTAAAAAAAACGACATTTCTTTCCGCTTTACCTAATATAAAGTTCTATCACTCTTAAAAAACATCTTATATAACTGTTCAAATTTATTAGTCAAATATTTACTATTTAAAAGCAATTAATAAATTTACATTAATTTTATTCTACTTTTCTGTAAAATAAATCAAACATTTCAACAATCCAACTAATATATTTATTTTTTGAAAAGTTGTTTTTTATTCATAATTTTTAATACTTGTTATTTTGTGTGCTTATTTATATATAAATCACATGATTTTTATATGCGAATTTAATTTTAATTAGACGAAATATTTTATACTTCAATGTTTCGAATATAATTAAAATAATGAACTGATTGATATACTGTTTGGTTTGAAACAGCGGCAAATTCATTTTAACACAAATTAATTTTCATCCCCCACACCACAATATGTTATAAAGTGTTCAATAATCACTTATTGTTCACTTTGTTAATTATAACAACGGGCTAATGCACATTTCGATTTCGTCGGTCTTTTCCATCGAAATGCGAATTTACCTACTGTTATAAACAATAAAGTGAACGATAAGTGATTATTGAACAGTTAATAACATATTGTATTGTCAAGGATGAAAATTCGTTTGTGTTAAACTAATTGATATATTTGTTTCCGAAATCTCTGTACATGAAATATTAATTTTCTGCTCTTAAAAGAAGTTGCATGAAAACAATTCATATTATGACCGATGAAATACTATTCAAGTTATTAAATTACAGCCATGATATTTGTTCTGTTCACTGTTAAACATACACTTTCATTGCCATAAAATTTATATTTCTTTTTAAAAACAGCATCATTTTTATTCACACTTTATTATTTTCCATTGTATTTTTATTTTTCATGCCTTCGTGACCTTACATATTCTCTTTTTACTTTACGATTATATAATATAATATATATATATATATATATATATATATATATATATATATATATATATATATATATATATATATATATATATATATATATATATATATATATAAGGACATTCAAATGTGAGGTCTAGAGTTGTGTTTTATTAGAAAGAACCATGTGTATAGTTTCTTTTTTTAATAAAACACAAATTTAGGCGTCACATTTGGATGACCCTATATATCCAATTGTAATCAGTCACAGTTATAAAAAAAAAAGTGGAAAATATTTTCTATCAGTGAAAAAGAAAGTACTTCGTCAATTTTTAAATGAACCTTAATTAGTATTTTATTGAACACGTTCACTACCAGGGTCGCATATATGTGACGACCCGATTTTCTTACCTGAGCCAGGCGTCACAAATATGTGACGGGTGTTCATTTCAGTTTATGATAACTGTTTGTACCAAATCGTGCCGCAAACAGATGGGTTATGTTAAAAAAGAATAAAATAGATACAGGATGTTATTGGTCTGTCGATAATTACATTTTCAATCATTTAGAACGTAATAAATATATCGCAAATAATTAATGACAATTTGGTATCATATTTAAATAATAAAACGTCTAGGTTGTGGTGGTGGATTTTCTCCTGAGGCCCTGGTTGCGAACGGGTTAATTGTGGAAATAAAAATTAGTTGTATAACGAAATATTCTAATAAATTTTGTGTTCATATGTGTATGTGTATTCATAAAGGCATTTATATATTTATATATAGGTGTTTTTTAAGCATGATAGAACTTTAAATTGAATTCCTATCGAAAGTTCTATCTAACCTAAAAAACATTATATATATATATGTGTGTGTGTGTGTGTGTGTGTGTGTGTGTGTGTGTGTGTGTGTGTGTGTAAAAGTATGATAGTGTTTTTTTAGTTTAGATAGAACTTTCGATAGGGATTCAACTTAAAGTTCTATCACGCCTAAAAAACATCATATATATACATAATATAGTCACGCGCATTCTTATTTCGACCCGCATGATTGACTGATTTAACTCGATGTAATGCATCTACAATTATCTATTTAAATTACATCTCGAACATTAATCTTTGTAAGAACTAAAACTAGACGCATTCAACTTTCAAAAAAAAATAATATAAGTAGGGGTTGATCCCACGTAAATCTAAATATAGATGGATTACTTAACTAGTTTTTCATGAAAATACAGGTCAACGGTAATTCCACATTGTTTCTGTATAAAAATTTAAATTCAGGACAATCATACATACATACGAAATAATATTAATTAAACAAGGTAAATAACAATCATATAAGATACGAAATAATATTAATTAGAGAAGGTAAATAAATTCCTATTAATATAAACGTAATGTACACGAATTCGTGTACGTACGTGTGTTTATTTAAAACTGTGGAAAGCAAATATACATAAGATCAATTGACGTAGTTGCCAATAAAGTAAACGTGAATTTGGTTTTAAAAGATAAATATCTTTGATAATTAATATTAACTTCTGTACTATCGTACGTTTTGTGCTAATCGCGTATTAATTTTGAAATACATCATTTATTTTCCCTATATATCTACCAGTTATCTTACTAGATTTTAAACTACTTTCAGTTTTTTCATACAAATCATAAACCTAAAGATTTATCATAGTTTCTGATATTACTTTGCAAATAATTTAACCTCTAGTTATCATTTAAATAGTTTTTTACGCATTTGTCGATAACATTAAGTATGTATTAATTTCATAATTAATTTACGTTACATGTTGCAAATTTAATACAAAATGTTGACAAATAAATGAAATGTAATTAACTATGTAAAAAATAACCTAATAAAAATATACGCTTACATACATGTGTATATTTAGATATAATTGTTTTTGTAATATTTAATTGAAAATCGTGTACAATAAAATCAATAACTAATTAAGCACATATGAACATATAACTTATCAAAATATTTCTATGTACAGGATTATCCAAATATGACGCCTAGATATCAGCACTGTATTTACACGTCATGTTTTTTTTCAAATGACAGGTTACAATTTTAACCATGAATAACTTATACATTGTAGTAACGCATTTACATTATTCAAACTTATTATGAAAATAGGCGTTTTTTGAAAAATACCTATCTCAAAATTCGCGATTTTTTTTGGTGTAAATAATCGACCAAATCAGTATTCAATTCAAATAATAGTGAAAAAATTCGAAGAAACTGGTTGTGTTGTTGATAAATTGAAAAATGGAAGATGAAAAACTACGCACAAATGAAAACATTACTGCTGTAAGTGAAAATGAACCCACATCAATTTCACGTCGTCCACAAGAATTGAACATATCTTATGGCTCTTTATGGAGGATTTCGCATAAAGATTTGCATTTACACGCGTACAAAATTCAATTAACTCAGAAAGTGAAAGAAAGAGATCATTCACAACAACGTAATTTCGCTAGTTGAATTCTTGAACAACGAACAACATTCATTGTTTTCAAACAAAATTTTCTTTAGTGATGAAACTCATTTCACAATGGATGGATTCGTTAATTAAGCAAAATTGTCGTATCTGGGGTGATGAAATTCCTCGTGTTATTCATGAAAAATCTCTACACCCACGAAAAGTCTGTTTGGTGTACATTTTGAGTAAATGGAATCATTGGACCATTTTTCTTCGAAGATAATACTGGAAATGCTGTTATTGCGATACCAATCAATGTTGAGTGACTTTTTATGACCATAATTAAATGATATTGATGTGGCTGATGTCTGTTTCCAACAAGACGGTACTACATGTCACATAACTCGAGAAAACATTCAGTTTTTGCAATCGAAATTTCGTCAACGTGTAATTTCACAAAATGTAGATTTCAATTGGCCTCCAAAATCATGCGATTTAACACCATTAGATTTTTTTTTTTGAGAAGTCGAGTCTATGCTAACAAGCCACAATTAATTAATGACCTAAAGAACAACATTCAAGTTGTAATTCGTGAAATAAATCCAGCAACATGTCGAAAAGTCATTGAAAATTTCGATATTCGAATTGATGTCTGCAGACGCAATCTTGGTGGACATTTAAACGATATTCTGTTCCATGTATACTAGTAATGAATCATATTTTCAACCAAAAAAACAGCTTGAAAAAATTCCAAATAGTTTATGTTTTATTAAACAGAAACATATAGGCGCGTTTTTTGGATGACCCTATGTGCCATATGATATACATAATTTTCAAATTATTTCCTTGTATTTGTTCTCATTAAGTGAATCTGTAATTTAGGTCAGTTAATTAAAAAAGCTAAATACACACAAGAAATACACCTTTAATGTAAATATGTTCGTGCTGTACTTTTATTTAGTAGACATAGTTTTGTAAGTACCGTTAACAGAATTTGTCCAATGAAATTGTTATATCTTTATTTGTCTTCGAAACAGGTAAAAACGAGACACGTTTTGAAAACAACTTGTAAACCCTTTAAGTTTGTAGTTGTTAACATCACAGTCACATAAACGATAGAAATTGTAACATATAATATTTACGAAAAGGCCTTTCAACTTTCTAGTTATTAAACATTATTGATTATTATTTAAACTCAGTTTATTTTTTAGTATATAATTCTAAATTAATGAATCTGTTCATTTTTTTATTGATATTCAATGGCAATAATTCTTAATAGTAAATGTGTTCTTCAAACAATTAATTAAGTAATATTTAATTTTTCACATTTTTAATTATAATTTGATTCGTAAATTGAATATAAAATTGTATTTTATACAAAAAATTGATTACTTGTTCAGTTATTAATTTTTATTGAGTGACTATTATAAAAGTTTAACAAATTTTTATAATGAAGATTAAAGTTTTTTTAGTAATTGTTTGACTTACAGTTAATTAACGTATATCTTTATATAATATAACATTTCTATTTGCTTCACAATTTTAAAAAAATAATTTTGAAGACAGTATCGACCGTTGATTTAGACGCATGCACCACCACCTGCATACGACAGTTTGTGTTCAATCCTCGATTTATTTTCGTACAGTTGTTAATTTCAGATATTCATGAAATAAATAATTTATTCAGGACATTAGTACTTTATTCTATAAACTTATTTTCATACAATGTATAAATTAAAATAATATATATATTAAAAAAATGCGAGAACTTTTTTATCCATCGATTTTAATTTCAGTTTTCCACCTAAATTTCTTAAATCGACTATTAATTTTTCTATATCTTTGTACTAAATCAGTGTGTACAATTTATTATTTTATTTTGATTTTTAATTTTTTATGATGATTTTTAAAAATGATTCAATTGTAAAACATATAAACATGTTTAAAAAATCGTTATAAAACAATTCTAAACTACAATATTATTGAAATATAATGTAGTATGACAATAAAAACAAGTTATTATAAAATTATAGTTTTACTAATAGTTTTGTATATTAAATCTATGTATTATTTTTATAATAAATATCAGTATTTTGTAATTTGATCAATACAGTACTTTTTTAAATATAAGATGTATTCCAGATTAAATTAAATGAAAATATATATATATATATATAAATATATAGGTGTTTTTAAGCGTCATAGAACTTTAAATTGAATCTCTATCGAAAGTTTTATCTAATCTAATAAAACACTTATATATATATATATATATATATATATATATATATATACATATACATGTGTGAGTGTGTATGTATAAGGTATGATAAAGGTGTTTCTAGGTTAGATAGAACTTTCGATAGGGATTCAATTTAAAGTTCTATCATGCTTAAAAAAACATCTTATATATGTATAAGAAATTGGAAATTAGTGCATAATTATATTTTTATAATTCTATTATAAGTACTATTAATATGTTGTGATTTTTAAACTATGGTTTATATAATTATTTTGTTATAACATTAAGTATGAGGGGGTCGTTTGATAAGTATGGTACAAAAGTAAGAAAAACTGAATTGAAAAATTTAATTAAATTAAACAATAAATAAATTTACCATACTTATCAAACGACTCTCGTATATTTTAAAAAGTTAAGAAATTTCATTAGTTCGAAAAAATTAATTGCCATTAATTATTGTAGGTGAACGTGCCAATTACGTGAATAGTCCTCATGTCATCGCCATGGTTGGTTTGCCCGCACGGGGCAAAACCTATATATCAAAAAAGTTATCTCGATATCTTAATTGGATCGGTATCAATACTAGAGGTAAGTGTCACGAAATAAAATACAAAATAGATTAAATTACAATTAGTTAAAAGTTACAGTCAGTACAAATGAAGATGGGCTAAAAGTAAAAAAAAATCTTTTTTTTTTTGTTCTGTATGTTTTTTAGAGTAGATAAACGCTAGTCAGCGATAAGTACGTAAACATATTTTGAAATTTCATTGAGACTGAAAAAAATTGAAAATATAAAATAAACCTAAAAAGCAAATGTATAATTAAAAATGAACTAAAGAAACAGAATGAGCACAGTTATTTTGTCATTTACAATGTAAAACGTCAATATTTTAATGAAATATTTTTAAGATTGGACTAGGCATGAATTTTATTTTTCTTCTTATATTGAATGTCAGATATATTGAATCAGTATATTGAATTGATATTTTTATAATTATTTTATAGATTAATTTTTTATGTTGAAAATAAAATAAAAATTCTATTTAAAAAGAGTTAAGAACAAAAAGAAACATTTTATATTACCAAAGTTTTATTTTAGCCCGTTTTTATTTGTACTGTCTGTATGTAAAACTATGTGTAAAATTGTTGAACATGAATTTATTATTATGAATCATTGGAGTTGATCTTAGTGATAATATCGCCCTTCTGTTGTCCCCCAAAAAAATATGAAAGAACACCACCAGTGACGTTAATACATTTTTTAAAATCAATCACCGCTACTTTTTATAAAAAATTATACACCCTGATAAACAAAAAGTCATATGTGACATTTCATCAAAAAAGTTAAATAATAATAATTTACTTTATAATTATATTTGACATTTTTAATACAATATATAACTTGTTTTAAAAAAATGTTTTATACAATAATTTAGTTATTAAAAAATATGTTTACCAAACTAATAAAAGAGGTACTTATTATCCAAATCCTTAATCCAATATTATTTAATTAAAACTTAAAAATGCAATTAAAAAATAACACCATTTTAATTTTGTTAAACCAAAATACGTCTACACATAATTTAAAATTAAATTGTGTAGATGTAATTTGTTTCAACATTGATGTATACAAATTTCCCATTATCTTTCTATGATATCTTTGAGAAGATGTCAAATTGTTAGTTTCGTATCGTGGATCTTTTTTGGACCTTTCCGACATTCTCTATAAAGTTCTAATTGAGTGAAAGATTCTATGCTTTAAAGTCACAATTTGTTGAACAAGTCAAACAATTAATATCTTAAAAAAAACTCTAGGGTATCAAAAAGTATTAATTATTCATATTTTTGCAAATTGCAAAATTACCTTGGAAAATTGAACTTGTTATCTTGACTATTACCTCTTCCATACTTGTTACTACACCTCCTTAGATGGTATTTTTACTGCGTTGCATTGGCAGAATCCTCTAAAATAAATAATATTTCAATTTCTTATGATTTAATTCGTTCGTAGACTTTATTATACGAGTATAAAGAATATTTTATATTATGAGCAATGCATTTATCACTAGCATTCTCATTTTCTTCAATGCCCTATTTAGTCATCATAAGTTCCAATAAGATTAAATTTAGACTAATTGGAGAATATAGTTATCGCTCAATCTTAGATCTTTTTGATCAGTTTCGGATGACGTTTTCACATTTTCTTTAACTCCAGTAATTCGTACAAGTTCAGTTTTCAATTATAGCTTTATTTTAAATCTATTTTTCAGATTCAGTTTTTCTTAAACTCCAGCACATTTTTCCAATCCTGTATCATTATTTCTGTCCAGAGAAAATACCAGTGATATTTAGTAAATAATCTTCTTACTGACTTATAGAAACTAATTAAGACAATTTCTTAGAAAATATAAAAATATTTTTTTCGAATTTTTTGTTACATAGGGATGTATACTATTTTTTTATTTTCTGTTAACTAAAATTGAAAGATAAATATAACTTATTAACAACTATTATACTTCAGACTATCGGTGTTTATTATTTATAAAATCATCGATTAATTTTCAGATAAAAAGTTATATTAATACAAATTAATTACATGTATTTTTAAATAATTAAAAAAAACGAAATATTTTTTATAAAAAAATGTCTACATAATAATATAATAAAAATATTGTAATAAAATTAATAAAGCATTTGAAAAAGAACTAATCAGTAAGAACAAGATAACAGAAAATTAAATTCAGATTCACTTTTATAAGAAAAATGGTACAAACAATTTTAAAGTATGAATAGTAACTTGAAGAATTATTTAATTTTAATTATAGACTTTATATATATATATATATATATATATATATATATATATATATATATATATAATATATATATATATATATATATATATATATATATATATATATATATATATATATATATATATATATATATATATATATATATATATATATATATATATATATATATATATATATATATATATATATATATATATATATATATATATCAATAAAAACGTAATTAAATACTTATCTTATGTAGTTCGACGTTCAAAAATAATTTTGAAAAATTTGTATGAGATTATTCTATTATTTCATGTAATGGAGAAAAATAGTAAATATGAAATTATAGAAGCATATTACTGTATTGTTTCTCAATCGTTAGAATTTTAAAAAAATAAGTCATTTTTGTTCAATAATTATTGAAACAAAAATTTAAAATTAACTACATACAGTGGCTGTTTAATAATTGATAATCAGCATAAACATTGATACTTTTATAAATTTATATTTTTTTTAAAAAAGTTATTGAAACTAATCATTAATAAATAAATATAACGATACAAATATATCTATCAAACATATAATAATTATTCCATTTTTCATGATAACGTGTTAAACTTGTACAAGAAGTTTCTTATCTATTATTTTTTATAGTATCCTTCACTATCTATTAATCATTGTTTTCAGATAAAAAAGTTGTTATAAAACTTTATTAAAAAAGTCATCAATCATGCTGTTTACAATGTTTTTTTAGGATCCTATTGTATGTAATAAATCAATCAGAAAGCATATTATATATTCACACAAATATATTGTGGATTTATTTTTATTAACACATTTAAAAATCAACGGAACCCTCGCTGTTTTAATAAAATTGATTTTAATATCTGACCTTGAATTTATTAATAAAATGCGCTTTTAATTGAACTGTCATATGTACATCTCATCAGATTCTATCTGGAATGTTTCATGTTCAAAAACCAAATATGAAATAAACAATTTTATTTAGTTTTTACATATGTGTGTGTGTGTGCACGTGTATGCATGCACGCATCTAAAGTACATACATTCATACATACATATTATATATATATATATATATATATATATATATATATATATATATATATATATAACATAACATAACATAACATAACATAAATAGTCATAATCAGCCACTTTGTATCCACTGTTAGATGAAGACCTTTCCCAAAAAACTTCACTTTTATCGATCCAAACGTCTTTTTTCTACTTCACATCAAAGAATTTTTTCATATCTCTATTCTATTTATTCATGAGTCTCTTTTTTTGGACCTTTTTGTATTTTTGGGTTCTCAATCAACAGTTTCTCTTGTTCATCAGTACTCTTCTCTTGCTATTATATATATATATATATATATATATATATATATATATATATATATATATATATATATATATATATATATATATATATATATATATATATATATATATATATATATATATATATATATATATATATATATATATATATATATATATATATATATATATATATATATATATATATATATATATACATACATATATATACATACATACATATACATACATACATACATACATACATACATACGTACATACACGAGGGTCGTTTGATAAGTATGGTAAATTTATTTATTGTTTAATTTAATTGATTAATTAATTTAATTAAATTTTTCAATTTAGTTTTTCTTACTGTTTTACCATACTTATCAAACGATCCTTGTATATATGTATACACACACATACACATAATATTGTTTATGTGCATATAATTTGCCTCAAATTATTGTTCGTGACTTTTAGTGAACATCAGTGTTGATAGATTAAACTAATATATCCTTTATCACTAACGTAATTAAGTACTTTAATTGTAATAGATAAAAATAATTCTTTTATGTTTAGAGTGCATTTAAATTTAAATTATCAGAAATTAAAGTTTTAGTTTCCATAAAAAATTCAAATTAACGATTTTTTTTGAGTGTTCAAACATATTTATATATTTTTTTTGTAATAATGTTATTGAAATAAAGTTTCAGTTATTAATAATTGTGTACGTTTTTAAATTTTAGTATTCAACTTAGGAGAATACAGAAGACATGCAACAACTGCATACAAGAGTCATGAATTCTTCCGGCAAGACAATAAAGAAGCGATGGCATTACGTACTAAATGTGCTGTAGAGGCACTGCACGATGTATGTTCTTGGCTAGAAGGAGGCGGTGAAGTCGCTGTATTCGATGCTACAAATTCAACGATGGATCGTAGAAAAATGATTCGTGAAATAGTAGTCAACAAAATGGGATATAAATTGTTTTTTGTCGAATCGGTGTGCGATGATCCGTCGATAATCGAACAAAATATCATGGAAGTGAAAATAAGCAGTCCGGATTATCGCAACATGAACACAGATACGGCTTTAGCAGATTTTCTATTACGTATACAACATTATCAGGAACGTTATCATCCGCTCGATGAGACGATAGAGAATGAACTGTCTTTCATGAAAATATATAATACTGGAGAGAAGGTCGTCGTTCATAAACACGAAGGACACATCCAATCTCGTATAGTTTATTACTTGATGAACATTCATATTACTCCGCGTACTATATATTTGACACGACACGGTGAAAGCGAGATGAACCTCGAAGGTCGTATCGGCGGTGATTCGAACTTAAGCCCTCGTGGTCGTCAGTATGCGGGAGCGCTCGCTAATTATATCCGCGAACAAAATATCGAAGGATTGAGAGTGTGGACGTCGTGGTTGCGACGCACGATTCAGTCTGTAGCGGACGTGTCCGTACCGCAGGAACGTTGGAAAGCACTTAATGAAATCGATGCTGGTATTTGTGAAGAAATGACTTATGAAGAGATTCGTGCAAAATATCCGAACGAATTCAAAGCACGCGATCAAAACAAATTCGCTTATCGATATCCACGTGGGGAAAGTTATGAAGATCTTGTAGCAAGACTTGAACCAGTTATTATGGAATTGGAACGTCAGGGTAATGTTCTTGTAGTGTCTCATCAAGCTGTATTAAGATGTCTTTTGGCTTATTTCCTCGATAAATCAGCGGGTAAGTTTTATTTTCACTTGAAAATATTGTATGTACGTATATTTATATACATACATACATACATACATACATACATACATACATATACATATATATATATATATATATATATATATATATAAATAAATGTATACGTACATACATTCATACATTTATGAAATCTCAATTCAATTTCTGTGTTTTTATATGAATTTGGAACACGTTTGTTTTTTCTTATATGAACATAATTGAAATTTAAGCAAGTATTTTAAGAAATTTGTGAAAATATTCATTTTAAAAATGATTATTATTTCAAAAGATTTTTCAGCTGAAGGTAATGTTTTAAAATTTTTCATGATATTTCTTTACATATATATTTCAAGTTTAGCTTAAACTTGATTGAATTCTCTTAAAGTTTTAAAAATATAACTTAATTTTTGTCTTATTATTAAGATCATAACTTTTATTTTATATATTTTGTATATATTTAATAATCTTTATTTGTTTTAGATGAATTACCTTACTTACAAGTTCCATTGCATACTGTAATAAAATTAACACCAGTAGCTTATGGCTGTCTTGTTGAACATATAAAATTGCCAATAGATGCTGTTGATACACATAGACCTAAACCTGATGTAAGTCTTGTATTTATTTTTTTTTTTGGATTAATATTAATAATGAACATACGTATGCAAATAGTGTGCTCTGTGATGAGGAACATATTTTAAATTTAAAGCTCAGTGTAAATTTCATAATTCATATATGAGTAAATATGAATCAGTTCATTGATTTTACACAATTTGTATATTAAATTTGATAATTGATAACAATGCTTTTAGATTTGTAAATACATTTTTGTTCCAGGTTCCAGGAGTTCTAGATGCTAAATTTAAAAGAGATCCATTTGCACAACAAAAAAAACAATTGGAAGAAATCGCATTATCGAATAAAAACTTGTCATGTGATAATTTAAGAAACAATGTTAATCAAAATGAAATACTTGAAAATCAAAAAGAGCAGCTAAACGAACCGACCATATCAAACCGTGAACAATCTGGTGATCAAGAGCCGATTAAAAATGTATCTTGATGATAACTGTCAAAAGTATATTATTACAGAACATTCTTTATTGTATATTATTAAGATAGGACACGATGAAAAGATTACTATTTTATTGTGATAAAAGAAAAACCTAATAGTGTTTTTTTACATCTCAATCGAAAAATTGTACAAAACACTGAAGTACGATTTTAGGAAATGGATTGAATTTTATATACATAATCAATATGTAATATTTTTTGATGTGATGTATTGTGGGAAGGGAGAATTACATTTATTGATTTAAAGTAATTGTAACTCCAAAAAAAAAGTTTTATGTATTTATCGATTATATCTTAATGTTGTAAATATCAAACAGTAATATTTTCTATTAAATTTATTGTGTTATGACTTAACAAATCATTATTGTTATTATAATTTGTTAATGATAATTTATTATATTACTAATATCTGTATATTTTTACTGATATTTTTATTATTTCTGTATGTTTAAAATTTGTAACATATATAATAAAGATTAGAAAAACCATTTTGTTTCTAATTTCTATAGTTTTTTACTTCATTATTAATGTGTATTATTTTATACTCAAATAAATCGAATTTTTTATATGAAATGTTCACAGTATATAATGTTCTTAAATATATATATATATATATATATATATATATATATATATATATATATATATATATATATATATGTATATATGTATATATGTATATGTATATGTATGTATGTATGTATAATTTGCCAACAAATATTGTTTGTATTTCATTATATGAATAAATCAATAAAGTAGTTTGTCTTTAAACTTAGTATTTAATTTTTTTATTAAATTTTGAATTAATTTTTATCATAAATCACTTAATATTGTAGAGTAATTGATGTATTATTAAATATTAACAATGCAAAGTGAATATTTTTCCAATAAAATTTATATTTTTAAAATTTTAGATAATTCATTTACATCTGCCTTTATTAATATGAAAATGTAAATATACTGTATTTTTTCTTTTATTAAATAATATATAATAATTTTCCATACTAATAGCGTTCTCGAGAAATATAAGAATAGATCAAAATATTTAACATTTTCCTTTAGGGACTTGAAGAAAAAATGTTTGAGTACTGGAGAATAAAAGTAATAACAACCTGTTTGAATATTTTAATTAGATAAATAAGTCGGTAAAAACGCTGTCTATTAACACATGTGATAACTTGAGAGGAATTTTTTTTTGCTTATTTGATTGTAATTATGAAATATTTTAATATGTATATAAATGAAAATAACGTACGAACGATAATTAATTATTTATACGTATTTCTTCAAACAGAGCTTTTTATACATTTTGTAAATGCTATTATTTTTTCGTACGAAATTTTAAAGTGAAGTTTCATTTAATTTTCTTCAAGGTGTATTTTAAAGTTTTGGCGGTACAAATTTAATGGCCGGGCTCCGACGCTGATTATGATTTGAATTCGTTTTAAAAAATATATATCTTTAAATATTGTCAGTATTGTTTTTGTTTAAAATTAGTAATATTAATTTAGTTTTTTTAAAAAATAATTTGTAACGTATATAAATAATCAAAACGAATAATTATATCGAATTTATACATGAGATTGACGTACAATTAGTTAGGTATTGCTGTAGTGATGCTATCAAAGTCAATTGTGAAAAGTAACGCTGAAAACACTTCAAATGGACGATTATTAAGTAAATTTTAATTACAAATATCGTATGTTCGATTTATGTATTATTTAACCTAACATTACTTTGTAGATCAAGTGTGTTTAATACGTGGTGAGAAACCGTTGCAAAAATATAAATTTTATTTAGACATAAAGAATTATGTTACTTCAACAAAAATTCAAACGAAAATACACGATCTCGGTGGGGTAAGTATGTAAGAATATTGGATTAAAAATAAATATTAACTATGCTTGAAAGTTATTTTATATTCAGTTTTACTATATGGTTCTAGTTACTTAAATTAATGAAATCGAATTAAATAATGATATTAATTGAATTGTTAAAAGTTTATTCTTTATTTTTTCATAAACAAAACGTGTACTTTAATACAAGTAAACAGTGTAAAATAATGTTGTGTAAGTAGCATTCAACATACATCGGTATGTGTCGTGATACGAAATATAAGTATGTTAACCTCCTATAGATATTTTTTAAAACTGGTTCATTTCTCCAAACAACTGTGTTTGGCAACTGTACTTAACTAATAACGTAAACCTAATGTTGGATATTTATTATTTGTCTTAGTTTGTCAAGTAATGTTATATATATGTCGCTCTCTCTTTTCGTATATGTTAAGCTCGTTTTATAACTTGACGCCCGACAACGCTTTAGTATCCACAGGCCATTTTGTGTGACAGATCATTTTAATATATTCTGTTGTTTTTAAGTTTTTATCATTATGTATACATATTACAATAGTCGTTTTGAATGTGCCGTCATTTAAATTGCGACATAAAGTAGACGTCCAAGTAGATATTCAGAAACAGGATGGCAATGATTTTTTTTATTTATCCACCCAAGCTGTATGTGTACAGTCAGTTACAATAATATCAGCTGTCAGCGCGACCGCTTGAAAAGGTTTTGTATTCACAGAAGCATTCTGTAGCGTAACATCTTGTCGTACGTGTATAGTATAAAGTGAAATTGTCGTGTCAGCTCAGTTTTTGATGATTAATACGCTTCGGTTGTGTTTTTATTAACGTGTACAATATGAAAGTAAATTTGGAGGAAAAAAAATTGTTTTTAACCAGTCAAAGATCCGTGTATATTTTTTATATGAATTCTGTCAAGTGACGTGATACGATTTTAAAGGTTGTAGAGCTGTTTTTGATACGAGAGGTAAATATTGTTGTGAGCGATCGACCCGAGCGGTGCCAGAACCGAAGTTCCGTCGAAGGTGGTGGCACGTCTAATGATTCGATCTCACCTACGATCAATCCACCGACGATTCGAGAGCCCCGGCGACTCTCTGTGGCCAATCAAAGGCCTGTAAGAATCGATTTTTTAAAGTTCATTAAACTTTAATGTGTCGGACGTACTGTACGTGATTATCGTTTTAGAAAACTCGTACGGATGCCATGCTGCAGAGGGCTCGTCTACTTCCTACTCACAACTCGCTCGATCCGCTTTACAACGCTCGTTTATGGAAAAAACCTATTTGGTCGGTGGAGAAAGTAAGTTAGGTTTGATCTTAAAATATAATTAACTGAATTTAGATTTGTTTTTAAAATATAAACTTTCTTTCATTGATTACTGTCGAAAATGCCATTATTTATTTAAAAATAAATTTCTTAAAGTTAACATGCTATTTTATTCTTGAGGTTTTTTTAATAGAAATAAATAAAACTATAATTTATTGTATTTTTAAAATTCTGTGCAACGGTTAGATGTATATAAACTAGTTAATTATTTAAGAATGATTTTATTTGCAGATATTAAAGTGGCTTGATAAGGTTTCAGCGTCGATTGTCCTCCCGAAGGAGGAACTTTGTTTGTTAAACGGAAAGTCGTGTATTAAAGTACCTGTAAAGGAAACTGAATTAAAACCGCCGTTTATAAAATTTGAACCGTTCAATAGGTAAAGTTTGTTTTGTTTTTTTAATTTAATTCGATTCGAGTATTTTCTTTTGATAATTTATTGTCTTTTTTTATTATTTTCAGAAGCGCACGCCCTGTTTATCAGCGACTCTCTACTTGGCCTACGATTAATTTAGACATCGCTCCGGGCGAGTCGCCTTTTCGCGCCGCACCGGAGCGATTTTTAGAAAATCTTTCTACGAAATCTACGATGCGCCGTAAGACACGTGCCCGAGTGCGTGAACAACGTGGTGCACATCAACCGGGCTATTGTGAAATGTGTCATGTCGAATATACCGATCTTGCAAAGCACGTACGGTCCGAAGAACATATGACGTTCGTCCGCAACGACGATAATTATCTTTCGCTTGATTCTCTTATCGCAGCCGGAGCGAGCGTAGAAGCGTTTCTTCGTTTGAACGGCACGTCTTCGACGGACGATAATCCATCGGCAGGAACGAACTGTAGGCGATCGGCTCGAAATTCTACCGTTTCGCTAGAGGTCAGATGTAACGGAGATTACGGATCGACTAAAGCCGATAAACGGATTTCTAATATCGATGGAGGCGGAACATTACGAATAACACGCTCTAGCTCGGCATGTGAAAAAACACCGAAAGAAACGCCGGCTCCGATGTCTCCTGCTTCTAGCGATCCAGGACATCGATTACGTTCCCGTGGTCAGCTTTGGCTTCCGAGTAATTTACTCGGTACTACTGCAGAAGATGATGGAAATCCTGCAAAACCCGGTCCGAAAGAAAGTGCAAAACATGAAAACGAACATGAAAGAGAAGAAAACGGTATTAGCGAACGAAGTAGTAATGAACGAGAAGACGAAAGAGATCGATCGTCACGCCGTATACCTGTAACGACCGAGGTCGATGAACAAATCTTGAACAAAAATTCTCGTCATCCAAAAGATAAAAGAAAGTGTGCAACTAGACCGAATGCTGAAAAGACTAGAAATTCTTTACTTAAAACAAGTCGTATTTCTGAAGATCTTGAGCGTGGGTCAGGAAATAAAACTTACTATAAAGTCGAAGTTCTCGGTTCAAAAACACATCTTAGCGTATCTGATCTGAGAGATACGGACGAACCTAAAACCGGTACGTTGACACGTAGCGCAACAGCTAATAACGGAGCGTGTGAAAGTAGTTCGTGTGCTACAGATAGACTTGTTGTTAAGTTTAAACGTGTACGCCGATCAGAATTATCTGTATTAAGTGACGAGGCAGAAAATTTTATGTTTCCGAGACGAGATGAGTCGTCCAGTGAAAACGATGAGGTAGACACAGACGATGAACGAACTAATGTATTAAGTGCATCCAGTGACTTAAAGTGTGATGAACAAAATGAAACAAGAACACCTAAAATTATAGAAGAAACTGATGATGCATCATCATCTGCTACTGACGCTGGTAGTCATTGTTCAGCAGGCACCAATCAAGGAAGCCGAAAACGAAGACGGACACATGCAGAATTGTTTATTAGTGATAATCAAAAATATTATAAATTTGAAACACCTGGATCAAGATTACGTTTTCAGGGGAGTTTCCTTCCTATGATTTCAAGACATGATATAATCGGTGATTCTACTGCAACATGTGTTAAAATAAAAGATGAAGAATTACTAATTGAACCAAAGGATGAAAATGCAGATGATGTTGTGTTGCCACCAATTGAACGACTTACATATTCATTTGAAAGGTTGACAAAAAGTGAGCCTTTATTAAGAGATGAAATTATTGTTGACTACTGTCATTTCAGTGATACAAGTAATTATATTTTGTGTTATAATTTTTTTTTCTACAAAAATTTTTCTTAACAATATATTCAGCATTTTAGTGTGAGTGTGTATTATATGTATATATATATATATGTGTGTGTGTGTATATATATATATATATATATATATGTGTGTATGTATATGTATGTATGTATGCACGCAAGTATGTATGTGTGTGTGTGTGTAAATAATTAAAATAATTCAAATGCTGAATTTAAAGTTATAAATTATTATCTTTTTATGGCACTATTTCTTTTTACTATCATTACTTCTTTTTTTATCAATATTTCTTTTTTAATTTTTTTTTTTTTATATAACAATTTGAGTTAATTAAAATATGAATGTATTTTTTTAAAAAAAATGTATGTGAATGAATTTTTTTCAATGCAAGTAAATGAATATACAGTAATTATATACAAAAAATATGCATAGTTATAATTAATTTTTCTCTTTATTTTTGATAGATCGTGCAGTACCTTTTGTAATGCCATATGAAATGAAACCGCTTCCTCCTCTCGATCCAAAAATTTGTAAAGAAGAGTTTGAGAAAAGACTTGAAGCCACGAATAGTCATTTAATTTTAGATGAACCTGAATGTGAAAAGTCTGAATCATCAAAACAATCTGAATCTTCTACACATGCAGATTCTGCAATTAATGTATCACGAAGAAAATATAGAAAACGCCGTAACCTACTTCATAGTTCAAGTAGAAATCCTCGTAAATCACCGCGGCAGCATGCGTCGACCCTTGCCATCCTAAGCCTTCTTCAACAGAGAAAACGTAGAAATGATAAAAATAAATCTATAACGTCTTCAGAAACAAATGATACTTTATCTAGTATACCAGAAGAAAATTGTGATGTCTTGACAATTATTAAACCTAAACCTGTAGAATTGCCAGAAAACTTTGCAGGAAATACAGATATAGAAAAAATGGCTCGTGAAATTGATGAAATGCTCTCTCAAGATCCTTTATCTAACGATGAAATTCCTGTTGTATCAGATAACACTAACTGTTTCAGTAAAGAAGTGAATATCGTCGATTTATTTGAGACTTACAGTGAATGTACTGCAATGGAGGATTCGATTAGTGATATTATACCTCGTCGTAAACGTTCTCTTCTTTCCGGTAGTCCTTTATTTGCACCTAAAGGGGTCAGAAGGAAAATGAAACGTAAAAAAAATCGAACTGGTTGGCCAAAAAAGAAGCGTATTTTTAATAAAAAAGGTTTGGATAAAAGTGAACAATGTGATGATAATGAGTCAGATGTTGCCCCTAGTGAGAGATGTGCAGGTAGTAGTGTTGATAGTGATATGTGTAACAGTATGAGTAGAGACTGTAGTGAAACTCGTGAAGAAGATGAACCGAAAGTGCAACCGCGTGAAATTTGTAGCAGGACACGAAATCGTGAACGTTGCAAATCTAGTGAGCTAAACAACGTTGATTCACAGCACGAAACCACAAAATTAGAATCGTTAATAGTACATGAAAAACACGAGCGTACATGCAGTCGGTTGGATAAAAAAAGTGTGGATCGTGAAATGAATCAGGATGTGACCCATATCAGTGAAAAAGAATTCAAAAATTCATCTGATCATACTAGCACATTGTTTAATAGTAAAGAAAAAGCCGGAAATTCTGTGAATGTAGATCTTGACAAATGGGAAAATGCTGAAAAATTACTCAGTATAAAATATATCGATTCTTCAGGAACTGAAACATCTGGTTTTGAAGGAAGACGAGCTAGTTCAGATTTACAACCGATAGTGAGAGTGCAAAAACTGAACGTGATCGAAATGTCGCATAAACGCCGTTTACGTAACTCGTCTTCACCGATACGATGCATACCTGCGAAACGATCGCGACGTGAATCTCCTATATATAAAAATCACTCACGGTCATGGCGGGATAGATAAGACTGGTTAATGATTTTAATATGTGTCGATAATATCTGTGACCTAAAGTAACGGATATACTTCTTTTATAAGTCTGAGCCATGTAGTCCTTGATTGTATTATGTGTATTCATTTTATGATGCCATTATTTCCAGTTATATAGTAATACTGATTTTTATATTTTCAAATTATTTTTAATTTTGCGTATAAATTGTGTATATGTAATTATGTACAAGAACTAAATTATGAGTTTTCTCATTTTTAACTAAACATGAAGTTAATTATTTAATTTATTGTAATATGCCCGGATTGAATTTGTATTTTTATTGATCATATTTATTTCTAATTTAAGAATAACCTCAAACTTATCAGTATTTGTTTTTAATTATTGTCTCGCCATAAGTAAGTCAACTATGACTAAATTATTGTCTACTATGTGTGGAAGTAGTAAGTTGATAATAAGTCAATATCAAGTAAGGTGATTTATTCTTTTAACATATCATTGTTCTTTTGTGTTTGTGAAATTATAACTATGCTTAATGCTAAATGCAAAGATGTGCTTGCTTCATAATATTAAAACAAGTTGATAGTACTATGAATGCAAAATACTCATATCATTACCTTACAAATGGCTATGGCATCCATGATTTTATTTTCAAAAATTTTAATATTTAAGAAACAACTACATTGTTTTTATAATTACTGATTTGAAATGCTTATAAATAATATCTATGTAATATTACAAAATTTAAATAGGATAATCAGATATTTAATTAGACACAACATTGACAATATTATTGTTTATCGAATATTCATGTTATTTAAGAATAGGAAATTACTCGAATATTTTTATTTTTAAATCCTTAAGGGAAAGTATCAATTGAAATTAATTCAGAACAGTACTACTGATCTTCAGTAGAAGCAAAATTGCAATTTGTGATCTAATTGATTACTATAATTAATGACCATTTACTTATTTATATTTTTTCTCTAATCTTTATCAAAAACATGTATAACTGAAGTTGATCTAAAAAAAATTTTATTCCAATTTAAAAAAAAAATGTATTGTATGGGGTTATGAAATGAAAAATATAATATAACTGGTAATTAATAATGTATTGTAAAATGTTACAATTTTTAGGTTGAAGAAAATGCATCAATCATATTTCTATATGGCTGATAGAATTGTTTTTGTTTTTTAAAATCGTGTTAGTTATGTCATAAGGTATTCGTTACTAAGTTAACAGTTGATCTCGACAACTAGTGTAAAAAAAAACTTGTCAGTATTTTTCGTGCTAATTTATACTTTTTTATTTCTATAAAAACTTCAAAATATTTAAATAATGTATATATTATATATTATACAAATTTTGTGCAGTTATTTACACTTGACAATGTATTATATATTTGTTCATTGAATCAAATTGAGTTTTTTTTGTTTTTAAAAGTTAATTTTATATTTTTAAATGTTTATAGTAAGTGTAAATAACTACATGAAAATATCAATTTATATAATGAAATCCTGTATATTGTATGATTAAAGAACAAAAAATAATGTTTACTATCTAGAAAGCTCAAAAACATCATATTTACAAAATACATTACAAGATTTTATCATTGAAACAACTAATACGTATGATGTATAATAAAAGCTAATTTACTTTGAGCAAATACAGGGATTATAAAATAAACTTTTCAATGGAACATTTTTATTCAAGTCCTTCCCTCTCTTTCCAATTTTGTTTCATTTCATTAAGTATTTTTTGTTTATTTTGAAGACGAAAATATTTACTCCTTTCTAATTTTTGTTTTTGGGCTTCGACACTATTTTCTTTATTAAATAAATTATCCAGTTTAACGATTAATAATTCACGAGCTTTTTTTCTGTTTCTTTCCAATGATCTATCTTCGTGGCATTTAATGACAATACCGGTTGGAACATGTTTCAAAACCACACAGTTTGATGTTTTATTAGTTGCTTGTCCACCAGGGCCGTTTCCACGAACATGTTGTTCAATTAAGTCACTTTCTATAAGTTTTGGAACTTTAGAAAAATCTATATATTTTAATTTTAAGGGATATTGTAATAAATAAATATTCCGAGCAAAAATGTAATCCGTTGGTTTCTTGAAGCAACTTGTGAACATAATGAAAATTTATACTACTGTTTTTTTTTCAAGTAGGTGACATCCTTTCTGAAATTGTGTCATATAGTATATATTGCTTATTATTCCAATTAATACTAAACTACATGATAAATTATAAAACAAAAATACAATCAGTATAACTGATGAATACCTTATAGTAAAATTGAATATTTTCAGTATTATCTAATGTTCTGTTGTCTTTAAACTCATTTTTTATTCTTCTATAGTAATAATTTTTGTCAGTGTATTTCAATGTTTGACCATAACGTAATAAATTTTTATATAATCTCAATATTTCAGTACTAGTTGGAACTTTCATTCTGCATGTCTCGTCAGTAGGAAAATATAACCTTTTATAAATTATTGTCTAAATTAAAAAAAAATATTTGAAAACTTAAATATACCAGAATGAAAAATATAGTGAATTATTATTATTTTACGGACGAATATTTAATTTTATAGATTAAATTTATTTGATAAAAGTTAAGAAGTCTTAGAATTAATATTTTGAAAACTTCTGGTGTAAATATATTTTTTTTTTTTTTGTATCAAGCATATTAACACGTTAAACGCCAAGCCTATTTTGTCTTGCTTTTCGTTTAGGCCGAGATTTCACTGCGAAATGCTATCAGCCGGTAACTGACGCGGCCTTAATGGTAAGTTCGGTGTCAGTCACTGGTGACTGACATAGCGTTTAACGTGTTAAAAAACCAATTTTTATGAAATACCGGTTGAATTTTGCTGTCCGGAGTTTGGTTATAAAATAAAAAGTATTTTCAATAATTTTTTTAATTAATATTTCTTAAAATGGCTAATGGTCCTATAGCTGAACGGAATCAAGGTAAAAGATATAAATATATTTTACTAATAAAATAATAAGTAGCAGTAAGTTTGAAAAAGCGAAGTTATTTTATAAAAGTTAATATAATTATTTAATTTCCACGAAATTATAAATCATTTCATTCATATTGGTTTTTTTTTAATCATGTAAGTTTAAATTTTAGATGCCACTATTTATGTTGGAGGATTGGATGATAAAGTAAGTGAATCTCTTATGTGGGAATTGTTTGTTCAGGCTGGACCAGTTGGTGAGTTTTAGTTCTCAGTATTTAATCGAGCTAAAGTAAAACGCAAAAATTATTATGTTATTATATTTTTTTTGTTATAGTTAATGTCCACATGCCAAAAGATCGTGTTACTATGATGCATCAAGGTTACGGTTTTATCGAATTTATGGGTGAAGAAGATGCTGATTATGCTATAAAAATTATGAACATGATAAAACTATATGGGAAACCTATAAGAGTCAATAAAGCTTCTGCACACCAAAAAAATCTCGATGTCGGAGCAAACATTTTTATAGGAAATTTAGATCCAGAAGTAGATGAAAAATTATTGTACGATACATTTTCAGCTTTTGGAGTTATTTTACAAACACCCAAGGTACGTTATTTTAATTTAATAAACGTTTCAATTATATTAATTCTTAGTATGTTCTTAAACTGTCTAGAGTAATATACAAATATAGAATATACTTGTAATAAAATTACTTATTATAGATAATGAGAGATCCAGAAACTGGAAATTCAAAAGGTTTTGCATTTATCAATTTTGCTAGTTTCGAAGCTTCGGATGCTTCGATCGAAGCTATGAACGGACAGTATCTTTGCAATCGTCCGATATCGGTATCGTATGCGTTTAAAAAAGATGCGAAAGGAGAACGACATGGTTCTGCAGCCGAAAGGTTACTAGCAGCCCAAAATCCACTATCTCAAGCAGATAGACCTCATCAATTGTTTGCTGATGCACCTCCAATGGGCATGATGCCACCTGTTATGGGAATGGCACCACCTCCACCTCCTATGGCTATGTTAGGAATGGTTCCACCTCCTCCACCAACACCTTCGATGCATCCTCCTCCTCCTCCCCCTGTACCACCGCCTACTTCTTTTCCAGCAAGTATTCCACCACCTCCTTTACCACCAATGGCTATGCCACCTTCATCACATCCACCTTTACCACCAGGAGGTCCTCCACCATCTACCCAACCACCAGGAGGTGGAAGTGCGCCACCACCACCTCCGCCTCCAAGGATGATGCCACCTCCACCTCCGTGGGGTCAGTCAGCTGGAGCTCCTCCAGCTGGAAGTTTTCCACCTCCTCCTCCACCACCTCCAAGTGGAAATGCTCCTGCGTTTCCTGGTGGTGTCTTTCCACCACCTCCTCCACCAGGAGCACGGCCACCAGCTGGATGGAGACCTCCACCTCCAGGACCGCCTGGTGGACCACCGTTTGCAAGACCACCGTTTCCGCCTAGAGGTCCTCCTCCTCCACCTCCTCCAAGTAATTATGGAAATAATCAGTATGACAATTCTTATGGAGAAAACTATAATTATTAATTTGTATTCAATGTAAACATTTAAAAAAATTGTTTCATTTTGTTCTTCATTTTATTTTAGTGTGGGTTAATTAAAATTTGAAACTTTAATTTACATCTGAATTTTAATTAATTTTATTTATGAAACATATTTGAGTCTACATTTAAATATAATAATTTTATAGTTCATCATATTTAAATATATATATATACACACACACACACATATGCACATACATATCAAATATAAATAGTTACATCATTTTTATTTTTAATTTGATCTCGTTTATTAATAAAATACTTTAAAAAGGTACAACGTGTCTTGTACTTTATTTAACATATACTTTCATTCTTATTTTATAAGTAAATGAAGTGTATGTAATAATTATGAAAAAAATGCAGCAAAACCAATTTATAGTATATAATAGGAAAATTGTCTATATATTTATTTATCAGATAAAAGAATAAAGATGAAAATTAACTAATAAAAACAGTATAAAGTACTGCAAAGAGTTTAATTTATTTTTATAAAAAAATTGAAGATTGTTAAAAAATCTCAATTAATCAAACTAGATATTTGATTAGGAAAATAAAATCAGAGATAGAAAAAGTTTGATGCTTATATCAATGAAAAGCATTTATTGAGGGAAATAGCTTATGAAAGTTAGTATTAGATTTACTTGTAAGCTTGGCAGACTGAAGTTTAGGGCTCCCAAATTTAAGGTGCCTCTGGCCAAGGTGTATAATATTTTTAACACTTAATAAACCTTTTATATACAAGCAGTCCCAGGGGCCTCACAAATGAAATAATCTAAAGCCTCTTTATCCAAATCCAGCTCAGATGAAAGTATTTATTAATGAAAAAAATAAGGATTATGCTTTTTGGAAGAATGTCTATTTCTTGATAAATCCAAGTTTAATATGTAATATTTGATAGTAGACATTGATGAAAATTAAATAATATACTGAGAAAAATTGAAAGTTATTATAAATTAGAATATTTATTTAAACAGTCAAAGATTTTGTAAAGAAAATGGGGATTGAAAATGTATTTAGATATTATTAAAGTAACATCCAATCACAATGCATATTGGTATGTGTTTATAATTGTCTCCATTTCTGATCATGCAAAAAAAATTATAGAGTACATTATATGAGGGTTGTTTGATAAATATGGTAAATTTATTTATTGTTTAATTTAATTAAATTTTTCAATTTAGTTTTTCTTTTTTTACCATACTTATCAAACGACCCTCGTATATAAAAGTATGAAAATAAAGTTTTTGATAGAAATAACATCATGATGGAAGAGCGACCAAAATAAAGCCTATATATTGTAAAAACTTGATCCAAATAATATCAGAAACGCATCCAGATTTGTTAAAAATATTAAAATATCAAATAGTATTTGTAAATAATTTCGGTGGAAATATTTAAAAATTAATTTCATATTTGAATCATTTGGAAACATTAATGGAACCAAACAGTTTTTTTTTATATAAAATCATAACAATAATAGAAAAACTTAATAAAACAAATATATTAAATACATGACTTAATAAATAATTGTAAATTTGTAGCAATTTTGTGATAAATATTTTTTCAGACACTATATACTACAATAGTATTTTTAATTTTTTTGTTAAAAAATTGTCGAACATTCAAAAATTATAACGCAAATAATTTTTATAAACAATTGTTTGTGTATTTATAAACATTTATAATGAAAATATGCTATTTCAAAGTAATTAAATATACCGTTACTAATGCTATTACATAAAATAACGTTGATGCCTTGAAAAAATAATATTTCTTTGTATAACTGTGTGTATTTCAATAGTATGTTATCCTTATGTAATTTCTAGTGAAGTACATTATTATTGTTTGTCAGTGTTGAGAGGTACAGTTTAGTTGAATTGTTTAATAATTATGATTTATTTACTTTCAAGTTTTTTTTTTTCAAAAAAATAGTGTAATAGATCCGATGAAAAATTTTAAATAATATAAAAAGATAAAGCAATATTCTCTATAAATTGTCAATTATTTTTTGTAGATAATTGTAAAAATGTATTTGATTATATGAATATAAAGAATTAGACTGATTTTCTATTATAGCTTGATGTAGAAAAATATAAATTAGTCGCTATTTTATATTTTACTACTTTTATTCAGATCAAAAAAAAAAAAAATATCACAATTAAGATTTTTACAAGTAATTTTTTTTACTACGTTAATTGGAAACTAATTTAGTTAACATTTTCTACATTTTATATTTGTGTATGTATTCTATACTTGGTAATACGAAAATTATCGATAATTATACAATATATTATTTTAAATCATATTTATTGATAATGCGATTTTTTACATCTTTTTATAGAGTGTATCTTATAAATGTTCAATGAGATTTCAATTATAATATTATATAAGTAAGTATTTAAAGTGCGAGGAATTTTATATAATGCCTATTTCGAAACTATACGCATGGTACGTTTGAGATCATCGACTTAATAGAAATCATTTGCAAGATTCAAATTTTTAGCAATTTTTTAAACTTACTTTTCAAAATATCTATGTAAATAATTTTATCTATATATTTGTTAATAAATACAAGCTTTCCAATTTCAGATAATAAAGTAATAAAATACTATTGTCCCATTACTTTTATGTATTAGAGTTTAACTTATTGATAAACTTCCATTATTAAGTTATTTAGTTATAATAATGAAAAAATAATAATTTCATATGAAAATACTATTTTATTTAAATACTCAGTATATTTGTTCATACTTCTCTTTAAAAAAAATCAATTTCAATGATTGGTTTTTATTTATGTACGAAATTTCCTTACTATATTAATGTTATGATTAAATGAACAATATTTTGTGTAGGTCCAAAGGTAACATTTTTATTGGAATTTTCTAGCGAACTCTGAATTATTCATTATTTCACGTAGTTATTTGTTAAATAATGTTCAAAAGTATTTTTATAAATTAAGACAAATTTTACTAATCTTCATTACTAATAAAGATCGTGATTGAATTAAAGATTCTTTAGCATTTATTTAAATATTCATGGTTTAATTATTTAAGCATCGTATATTTCTAGGAGTTAATTTTTTTAGTTACATAATTGTTCACTAAAACGAAATTTAAAAATTTCTTCTTTGTTATTGTTCGTTTTGGAACTGTGGCGGATTCACTTTAACACAAATGAATTTTTATTCCCAACACCACAATGTTTATAGTGTTCAGTCATCACTTATTGTTTATAACTATGTTGGCTGATGCGCATTTCGATGGCAATGCTACCATCGACAGAGCCTTTTTGTTAAAATCTAGATTAATTGTTTAACTTATATATTCAGAAAAAACTTAGCATAGTCCGGCTAATCGGTTTCACTGATTAACCGAACTATTTGAAACCGGACTAATCGAAACGTTAACTAAATACAAAATACGTTAATTGGTTCCAAACAATTTTTTTCCTGTTTTTCAGTAAATAAAACGAGGGTAATATATTCAAATGCTTTTATGTATCAACAAAACAAAATCAGGGGTTTATACATTCATTTTAAATTCATTTTCAAATGAGTTATTAAAATTTAATTATTAAAAAATCGACTTTATTCTAGAGTTGCGAATCGAAAACTAATAGAAAAAGAAAAAGATCGCAAAACTAGAATTGTACATGCGTTGCGCATAATGTGCATATACGATTTCGGTTTTCTTTTTTATTATGTTTTCATAATAAAGGAGAAATTTTGAAAATTTGCGTAGAAAAATAATTTTGTGTATTAATTTTTTGGGATTTTTTTCAAGAAAAATTTTTTTTTGGAAATTTCAAACCGGACAATAGTGAAATTGGACTAATCGAAGCAGGACTAATCGAGGTATTACTGTGCAGTCATTTATTATAAACGAATTAGTTAACTAAAACCTTTAGTATAGTAATTTAATAGTTAATAGGAAATTAAATTAAAGCATAAAACAAAAAGTGAACAATAAGTGATTATTGAACACTTCATAACCATTGTGGTGCTGTGGATAAAAATGATTTGTGTTAAACTTAAATGCGATTTTAATTACTTTAAACAAATAAATTGCAAAGTTAAAGAAAAATGATTATTCAGAAGGATTAACAATATTAAAGATAAACGTATTTCTCTTTACTGGATTCTTAGTCTTTCATGACAAAAAGCGTTTAAATTTATCAACTACAACTCGACATAATTATAATTAATATTATATAAAACCTTTTTCTACCCATTGCTGGATGAATGCCTCTTATAAAATTTTTCATTTCAACAAATCTAATAATTTTCTCTTCCAA
>CP092090.1:49546067-49548567 GCA_029203775.1 Neoneuromus ignobilis
TTTTTACGAGATATGGGTGGTTATCAGCCCCATATCTAACCCTTAACATGCAGGGGACTCCCCGACTGGTAATCAGAGGAAATTTTCCGCATGTTAGACAGTGGTACAATACATATGTTGTACATTCATACACAACCTTGAACAGAATTATTAAGCTTTCCTATATTTCTGTTATTTTTTATAAAATTTAAAGAATCCATAAATCATAAATATTTAATTTCCTTCAAAATTTATTACATTCTTTAGTTCCAATTACGAAGTAAACATCTTATTAGTGTATTTCCTCTCTGATAATATAAGTCTCATGAAATTTTTCCCTTTCATCGATTGCACTCTGGATGAACATTTCTGTTTCTTAAGGATTTATTTCATCTCATGCTACATTTGCTAAACTAGATTTAAATCCGGTTATTGAGCAGGTTATTCCAGAATACTAATGCTTTTTGAATGTTGATAGATTTTTATGTTTTGATTTGTATGAAGATAGTATTCTTTATGGAGTAGTTTTATGGTTCTTCGTAAAAGATATTATACTGTTATTGGTTTAAATTTTAACATGTTATATATATATATATATATATATATATATATATATATATATATATATATATATATTATCATCTTGTTTATATAAATATTTTTGTTCACACCCTTTTTGTATTTGTTATCTGCGGCTCTCTTTATTGTGTGTCTTATGTGTATTTACAGATATAATAAATTCTGTTAAAGTGTAGTTAAGTAAAAAAATATATTCAAAAATTATTAAACATTTTCAAGAGAACATAGACGAAGAAATTATAAATTTCGTTTAATCCAAATTTATTAATTTGTTATTCTGCTATACTAGAAGTAAAATAAAAAAAAGTAGTAAATCAATGTTAATATTAATGTTGATTATTTAATTTATATTTTAACATACATACATATGTTTGTTTTTTAATGGGTTCGTTCCTTTTTTTTTGTACTGAGTTGAATTTTTTTTTTTGAAATATTTTCATTTTGTTAAATTAGAATCTTGAAAATGTAAATTCAAGTTTCTTTTTTACTATATTTTTATAATTAATGTATTTATTTATAGTACAAATTAATATTTAAATGCATTTAACAATAAGTATGTTATTATCAAAAGTGATGATCTAATTGACTCCTTTTAATTTAGTCTTAAATTATCAGGATGTTAAAATAGTTTCAAAGATCATACATTTTGTCTTATTGTATATAAAGTACTGTATTGTATTGATAAATGAGAATTTAGTTTTTTATATAAAATATATATTTATATAATAATATGCTCGAAGGCAATTATAAGTAAAAAAAATGCTTTACATTTTAAGCAGTTGATTTAAATATGGAATGTTCATAATGATGTAAACTTTGCTACTTGATGGTTACTATTCTTGAAACAAGATGCTCAAATGCAATTTAAAACAATTTTATATAAGCTTATTAGGATGACACTATTAAATAACCCATTTATTTTTATATAATATGTTTTGTGATATTTTCAAGTTTACTTTATTATTTGGTAGTTCAGTAATTTCCATATTATATATATATATATATATATATATATATATATATATATATATATATATATATATATATATATATATATAACCCTACATTATGTGATAAATTAGAATTATTCATAGTTTATAGCAAAAAATCGGCAGTAGAAAAATTAACAATGAATTATTTTTATTTTAAATATTTTAGTTGGTATTTGTTGCCAAATTATATATAAGAATTAAAATAGCGAATACAACTAAAGTTTATTATTTGCAATCATCAAAAAAAAGATAAGTATTTCCGTTTCGTATTCACTGTCCTAAATATGATATTTATTTTAAAATTATACAATACTTGTACAAAAATTTTGTCCATAATTATAATTAATTTGACAATATTTAATGACTTTAATTCTGATATTTACAATAATTTTTAATTTTTTAACGACGATTAGAAAAATATTCAATTATTTCATTAAAGAATGTTTTCAATTGCACTTTTTAGATGTACTGAACTTGAATGTAGATTTTTTTTGTAGAAATAAAAAAAACTACTGTACACATGTTTATTTTTAATAAAACACAAATCTAGGCATTACATGGGATGATCCTATATTAAAAATTTCATGCAAAGTATTTCAATCGCATATTTTTATTGTCCTAAAATCATTGGTTTCTGATAAGAATTCGACTTTGTTAAACTGGTGTTGGTTACGAAAATAATTTATTACAAACTGAAATAAAATGTGTTTATGTATATATATATATATATATATATATATATATATATATATATATATATATATATATATATATATATATATATATGTAATATATTTTAATACATGTGTTAGCTTGTTGATTTGTAATTTAAATTACAATTATCTTTAAAACATTAAGTATTTTATGCGTAACATTGATTTTTTATATAGGGCTATGACAAGTTAGTTGTTCAGAAAAGGTAACAAGAAACCAGTCATGTAAAGCGTAGG
>CP092090.1:49553567-49708567 GCA_029203775.1 Neoneuromus ignobilis
TTAAAAAATCCCAAAAAGAGACTTATAGATGAATGAGACATAGATGGATAAGAAAATTCGTCCAAATTAAATGGATGAAACTTTTTGGCGTTTCATCCAGTTTCTTTCAATATATAAAATAGAATTATTTTATCTACATCACTGTGAATAAAACTCATTTTCATATTCCTGCATGAAAAATTTCTTTCGAGTGTTTAATTCATTAAAAAAATATTTACTATTATTAAGATATGTGGAAATGGTTAATCTACGATTTAAGAGTTGTTGAAATTAACGTGGTTGCATAGATAAATGTGGAGGCGAAAGAGTCATTTGTATGAAATCATACGATGTATATGAATTTTTTACTTGTCTTCATTTCTCATTGTTTAATTTTTTTTATTTGCCTTTTTATAAACATACACACGTATATATATATATATATATATATATATATATATATATATATATATATATATATAGCATTAATTTAGCATTATATAAATATTTATAGGTATTTAAATAATATTTTTTTAATATATCTAAAATAAAAATTTAAGAATAAAAGTAAAAGAGAACTTTCATGTTTAATATATTTTTATTAAGATATTTAGTAAAAAACTATATAAATAAATTAAAAATACTAGTGAATCTTCTAATTAAAACATAAAAATAATTATTTAGTTAAGAATGTAATTTTTAGAAAATATTTTTCTACAATTGTAGATTGTTTTTCTACTTTTCATAAGTAAATAATACTCGAAATATAATCAATTTTTTTAAAGTTGAATTCGGTGAATTTCGGTAATTAATTTATTTGTAAAAGTGAATTTAGGGTTGTCAAATTGCTCTAAACGTATTTCGAATAATGATATGGATTATTTTTTATGACATTCCAATTTTATGATTTTGATTAAATATATTTATTTTTCTAGTAAAAAAGCAAGTGTGTATGTGATGTGCTAGCAGTTTTATTCTGTTTGATTGACATATCTTATTTCTGTTGAATAGGATTTTTTCCGACTTTATATAAAATATATCGCAAGAAATATTTATATATATATATATATATATATATATATATATATATATATATATATAATTGTATACATGTAGATATAAATATCTTTCATTTTGCTGTTCACAAAAAATTAGTAGTTTATACATAATACATTATTTATAAAAAAATAAACTAAGCAGTATATAGCCAAATATTTTTGTTGTGTAAAAACATAAATGTTTATTTCTATGATTATTTCATAAATTTTTTAATGTTAATTAAAAAAAGATATATTGTCAATTGTATAGTAATTTATTTTGTAAAAAATTTGTTACAAAATAAAAAAATGATTTAGATAGTTTGTTTGTTTTAAAGAAACTGACAATATAATTTTTGCATGTTATCAATTTTGATTTAATCAATTTGACTTTAAAAATACAGGTGAATCCCAACTTATAAACATTCGAAGTAACAAATAATTCAGGTTTACGAACGTGAATATAATATATATATATATATATATATATATATATATATATATATATATATATATATATATATATATTAAAAATATAGGGTTATCCAAATGTAACGCCTATATTTGTGTTTTATTAAAAAGAAACATCTGTATAGGGTGGTTCATAGGGAAACATGTGTATAATTTATTTTTAATAAAACACAGATCTAGGTGTCATATTTAGATGACCCTATACAATTCCCAGCTAAAAAGTTTAAAAATCAGTTATTTTTGATTTTTTAAACAGATGTTTAAATAAAATTAATTAGTTGTATATAAATTAAAAGAAACATTGATACGATTTAAAGAAGTATTCTTAAAATATTTGAGTTTAATTTAATTTTCGAATTAGTTTTGATTTATTTAATAAATGTTTATTATATAAATTATGTCCTTGGATATTAAATCCAATACTTTTTGAATATCAGTTTGTATACTTTATTGTTAATAAGTTTATATGAATATAGAATTATAATTTACAAATTTAAATTTATTGTAGTGTTTAAAACATAATAATAATTATTTTTAAAATAAAATTCTTTTTTTTACATAAGAAAGTCAAAATCTATATTTTTCTTTTAAAATCTATTAAATTAGATTGACTTTTTTATAAACTTCAATATATTGTGTGTGTGTGTGTGCGTATGTATGTGTTTTGTACTTATAGTTTGTGTACTCCTCATCCCTGTACAACATTACTTCAGCACACAGATGGTTGTGTAGCTAACACTATATAAGATAAGGTCAAGTATGTTTCAGTATGTGCGACACCGATTCTACGAAATAAACATCCCAGATGTGCTATTTGTATTAAAATGGTTCTAATGCCACGCATCTTAGACTCTGAAAATGTATATGAATCATTTACATTTATAAATATCTATGTATATGTATATATATATATATATATATATATATATATATATATATATATATATATATATATATATATATATATATATGGTCATCCAAATATGACGCCTAGATTTGTGTTTTATTAAATGGAAGTTATAGGAAACATGCATATAGTTTCTTTTTAATAAAACATAAATTTAGGCATCATATTTGGATGATTATATATATATATATATATATGTATATATATATATATATATATATATATATATATAATACATTATAAACACAATTAACATAAATACCTTTATTTAATATTAAGAATCTGAAAAAGTGAATAATTAAAAATAAAGTAACAACTATTAAAGGTGTAATATAATGAGTTATATATTAAAATAAAATAGTCAACTTAGGCATGTTTGTGTAAAATGTGTATTTAAAACCAATATGGTCATAATTATATACAGCAAAATGTGTATTTTGATGCCTGTGTCTAGACAAACAGTTATATAACTTGTAATAAACATTTTTTCACAATTGCAGCCGGTATCAAATAATGTTTCTAAATTATTTTTTCTTTCAGTGATTCCAAATTAAAAATATATTGAAATGAAATATATTTTTAATTATATATATATATATATATATATATATATATATATATATATAACGTATTTTTAAAATTAATATAAAAAAGCTTACTATTTTATCTTACAAAAATATTGACTTAATCTATCTCCAGTCAAACATAAAAGTTATGTTTTACAATCGGTATTTAAATAAATATTCGTGCAGTTACACACGACCTAACAATAAGAACACATAATTACTTTTAAATACACGATTATCTATCATCATTGTTATTTTAATAATTCTATTAATTTAAGTAGCGTGATTTATGAATAATGTCATTATAATATAATAAATTATTTAATGTTTGTTTTGATACTAGTATTAAAAATAATTATAAAAATTCGTATGATGAGAGAAATGAATGTTGAAAAGTTGTCGAAATTTGGATCTCAAAAAATTATTGTTTGTATTTATATAAAAATACCTATTAGAGAACAATAAATTTTTAATTTGTAGGAGAAAAGAGAATATTTTGAATGTTTTTTCGCATTGAAAATAAATCATTTGAAATTGTAAATAAATTATTCAGTAATATTGTTTTTGGAATAATAATAGTGACTTAAGTGGTGTTTTTTTTAAAAAAAATATATATTTGTTGATTTATTTGAACTGATTTATAAATTAAAAAGTCACTTTATTATTTGAACAGAGAAGTATTGTAGTGTTGGGGGTGAAAATTTATTTGTGTTAAATTAGTGAATTTGGAAATTGATGATAAAGTATTTTTGAATAAACAGAACATTATTGAATTTACTGTTACGTTTTATACTTTAGTTTTATAATTTTTTGGTACAATCTGTTTTAATTTATAGAAATTTCTATCACTTAGTTTAGATTTCGTGCTATTGTTTATTTTAGTGTATATATATATATATATATATATATATATATATATATATATATATATATATATATATATTGTCTATTATATTGTTTATTTTTCTATGATTAGTGTTTGTTGTCATAATTTTGGACACTGTTGCTCTGAACACACATAATGTGATATCAATTTTTGATTACGGGGATGCTCCATTTACACATATGCCGGCAATCTGTTCTATTTAAAAATCAGTTAAGACACTTATTCTGCAACACTTACATGTGAACTGTTAAGTAACAAAATCTATAATGTATTGAGAAAGTCATTAAGTATTATTAATGAATGAAGTAATACATCAACAACTAATGCTTTTTTCTAGTATAGTTGTTTTTTTAAACGTGATAGAACTTTAAATTGAATCCTTATCGAAAGTTCTATCTAATCAGAAAAAAACGCTATCATACTTTTATATATTCATACACACACCTGTATTTATATAGATATATAAAGGTATTTTTAGGTTAGATAGAATTTTCGATAGGAATTCAATTTAAAGTTCTATCACGGTAAAAACACATCTATATTATGAATACAAACATTTTTATTACAGAATTAACTAGTGTTTCAATTATTTTATCAATCTCTTGTATTATGTGTTGTGTTTGTGTAATTGCTTCTCGTGACTGTTGCATTATAAAAGATAAAAAAATAAAATTAAATTATATACCAACTTATACAAAAACCAGAACTAATGGGTTAAAAGTATTGCTTTCTTGGAAAGAATAGTTATTTGCGATAAAAATGGATTTTTTATAGCTAAAAATATGTTAACTATGTCGGTAGTGAAGTCAGTGCCTCATATTAAATTGATTATATAGGGGTTTCAATAAGCGATTAAGAAATTTAAGTGGAAATAAAACAAAAAGTATTTAATTAATTAGTTATTTTTCAAACATCTTGATTTCTTTCTTCAAAATAAAATATTTATAAATCAAGAAGTAATAGTTGATGCAGTTACACATTTTATTTCTTCCAAAGATGCGGAATTTTATGAGAGATAGACCTATAATTTAGTATCACTTGCCAAAAAACCCTTAATGCGACAAATGGTGAATATTTCGATTAAATAAGGTATTTTTTCCTTACAATATTTTTCATTTCATCATTCAAACTCGGACATTTCATGTGGTATAATCTAATAGGCCCATTCAAACTAGTCAATATTATACAGTATTCACGGCCCATTGCCGCTCGTCTCACACCCTCTTTCCTGAAATCCTAATTTTTTTTTAGGTGGGGAATTTTTGGGATAATAGGGTATGAGACGAGCGGTAATGGGCGTGAATACTGTGTGAATGTTGACTAGTGTGAATACCCCCAATGTGTCTTTCCACACTAGTCAGCATGCATACAATATTCACGCCCATTACCGCACGTCTCATACCCTCTTATCAAAAACTCTCCCACCTAAAAAAATTAGTTTTCAGGTAAAAGCGTGTGAGACGAGTGGTAATGGGCCATGAATACTGTATGCATGTTGACTAGTGTGGGAAGGCTCAATATGAGGTCATCCAAATATGACGCCTAGATTTGTGTTTTATTAAAAAGAAACATGTGTATAGGACAACATGTGTATAGAGTTTCTTTTTAATAAAACACAAATCTAGGCATCACATTTGGATGACGCTATATAATCCGTTACGTTTCTAAATCTATTTTATTTTTTTATTACACGTGTGGTTAAAAATAAACTACATTTTTGCTGAAAATACATCGTTTCCATTCTCATTAATAAAATTGTAAAATTATAAAAAAAAATGATTGAAAGTTTACCGACAAACGTCAGTAATAGCGAAGTAAAATTGTATGAGCATGTTTGTATCATATGACTGTAATAGTATTTTTTGCTACTTTTTTTCATCTTTGAGTCAGCAAATACACATTTAGTTATGACATGACATTTATATGAAAAGGATTACAACAAAAATAATAATTATTTTTAGAAAAAGTTAAAGTGCAAAAAGATGATAGTATTCGAGCAATTAACATATCGCGCTGTTATTAAACAATGGTTTTTTGTAACAAATGTGCAATCAATATGTCTAAGTTCGAGCTTTATTATATATATTTTTTGATGGGAAAGTATAATTAAGTTTTTTACAATAAATTTTTGTTTAATTTTTAAAAGTTGAATCGAAAAAGTTTAATTCTTATTATTTTTTTTTTAATTCATGTAATGTAAATATCATTTTTAGATATTATATAGGGATGTTTTTTAAGCGTTGTAGAACTTTAAATTCAATTCCTATCGAAAGTTCCATCTAACCTAAAAACACCTTTATATATATATATATATATATATATATATATATATATATATATATATATATATATATGTAAATATATATATATGTATGTATAACACACACATATAAAGGTGTTTTTTTAGGTTAGGCAGAACTTTCGATAGGAATTGAATTTAAAATTCTATTACGCTTAAAAAACACCTATATAATATCTGAAATTGATATTTACATTATATGAATTTATAATTTGTTTTAATAAGAATTATGTATGTTTTAAAAATATTTTCTAATTGTAAATAATCATGTATACATATAAATAAATAAACATAAATCGAAATAAGTATTAACAGTTGGGATTTTCAGAAAAAAAAATTTTTGTATTTAGTTAATTAGAAATATTTGACGACATGCAATTTTTTATTTCATGTGATGTGAAAATTATAACCAATAGCTTGAAAAATTGTCATTGACAACTGATTTTTTCCATGAATAAAATATTAATGCATTTAAAATTAGTTGTCAGTTATAAGAAAAATATTTAGAATATATTAATAATGAGTTACTATTTATTTTGAAACTGTAACGAATTTACATTTATTATTTTTTTTCTTTAGCGCTTTGACAGTGATAATTGATTTGTGCAAGAATGAGTTGGCAATCGTTTTCTTATAATCACTCTTTTCATACTGTTTCACATTGATTATTTTTTTTCACTTTTGATCTTATATAGGGGTTTTCAATAAAAATGTCAAAACTTTTACAGCTGTTGGCAGCCATGTTCTAATTATTTTTTACGCTTATTTTGATATTTAAACTCAGTATAGTTTGGCAAATTATCATAGAACGTTTAACACTTTAACAACACTTAGAAATTGTCAAAACATCAATAGATTTATTGAAACACAAGTTTAATTAGTCCATTATTTCACGAAATGGACTCATCAATTGACCTCAAAAACATTTAATTTAATTCTATTGGACTATGTGAAATAATTGGTTTATGCTGATAAATCATAAACAACAGAAGCATTAAAAATAAATATTGAACGTGTAATTCATGAAATTGGATTACAATTATGTGAAAGAGTGACTAAAAATTGGACTAAACGAATGGATTGTGCCAAGCGAAGTCTGATGATCATATGAATGAAATTGTGTTCCATCATTAATGTCATAGAATATGCCTTGAAATAAAAAAATAAATAAATAACTAATTAATTAAATACTTTTTGTTTTATTTCCATTTAAGCTTCTGAAGCGCTTATTGGAAAAACTCTACATGAGCCGTTTATTTTAAAATTGGCCCAAGTAAATTTTAAAAAAAATTTAGTTAGCTGTTATAATACTTACAATTTTACGTTCTTTTCATTTTTTTTAAAAAAAATCCGTTAATATATTTAAAATCACTAAGATTTTCCGAACAGAAAATAAACCAGTTAATAAAAATGATCAGAAATTTATTTTGAAGTGGCCTAAGTCCATTTAATCATACATCGAGATATTATGTCACGAAATGGACCCATTAATTGGCCACCAAGATCATGTGATCTAACTCCATTGGATTATTTTCTGTGAGGTTATGTGAAATCATTGGTTTATGCTGATAAACCATAAACAACAGAAACATTAAAAATAAACATTGCATGTGTAATTAATGAAATTAGACCACAATTGGAAAATTCAACATTTTGAAAAATTCAAAATTTGGGAAAATTTGAAATTTTGAAAAACTCGAAATTTTAGTAATGAAGAAAGAATAAGTTTGTTAAAAATATGTTGGATACGATTTTTGAGAATTGATATTTTTTTTATCTACTTTAAAGGTATTTTATTTGTTTCAATGGACTTTTAAGCTCTCTTACAAATTAAAAAAGTGATTTCATTAATTTTGAAAGTGGCTTAAGTCCACTTATAGCCATCGAAAATATGTATTTTCTTAAAAAATGTTTATCATACTAATTGGGTTAGTAAATTACACACCCTTAGAAACATAATAACAATATACTATCATGTTATCAGTTACCAATACTTTTAAATTTATTAAAACGCAAACCATTAAATATTTCGATTTAAAGATAAATTTAAGCCACTTTCAAAATAAACGGCTCATATATACATGTAGTTTGTGTGCAAGATTGTACAACCGCACAAATAACAACGTGTAATTTGCATATTAAAATGCCGAGAATCGTATTGTACTTTAAGAAAAAGGCGCCGTACAAAGTAATAAATTTCGCTGACAACTTAATTTTAACGAGACGAGTGTCGTGCTCAAATGTCAGCTCAATATCATCTGTGACATCATCCGGTCAGATAAGCGAATTATATCGAGTAGCTATATAAGTAAAAAGGGCCTGCGGAATGAAAGAAACATTCCGCCGTTTACATCACCGAATATGTCATCATAGTCTTATAATTATATTATTAACTTATACCATCATAGACGTTTTATCTTGTTTTTAACAACTCCTATTAGGATTGTAATTATGTTTATTTAAAATGTTTTCATTGAAGAAAAAAAACACACATTAAAATTTTATTTATAATCGAATTTGTTCTTCGTGTGATGTTGAACATGTTTTTTTACTTTCGTATTCTGCTTATCGTAGGAATTTAAATAACTTTTTTATTATAATTTTAATCAATTTTTAGTGTCAAATCGTGTCTTAGGTGAAATATTTTGTTAATTACTTTTATGGTTTAATTAATAAAATTATATTGTAAAGATTATTTACCTGACTAAATTATGCCATATGTTTCTATAAATATTTCAATTATTATTTAATGGATATAAAATATATTTTCTTTTCGTAAGAACAATTGTTATGGAATAAAATTCTGTCTAAATATAGGGTCATCCAAATGCTACGCCTAAATTTGTGTTTTATTAAAAATAAACTATACACATATTTCCCTATACACATGTTTCTTTTTAATAAAACACAAATCTAGACATCACATTTGGTTGACCCTATATAATGTACAAAAATATTTAATTGCAAAAAGAATATTATACCAGTAAATATTTTATTGAATTTAATAATGTACAGTGAGTCAAAGTGAAACTCATGAAGAGTTATGTTTCCAATAATTTTACACATATATTTTAATATAATAACAATTTTCTTTATTTTTCTTGGTTAAGTTCTTTATTAAAGTTATTTTTATTATATTTGAAAATTTCAATCGTAAATCAATACTTCTACTCCAGAAAAAGTAACCATTTCTGAAAAATGAATAAAAAATACATCAAAATGAAACTCGTACAACGAATTACTCTCGCTTGAAAACTGCTGTGATAAGAAAGTGTCTTCAAATATGTGTTTGGTCACTTTGGTTACAAAGAAAAACCTATTGTTAAGTCGTTTGTAATCATTTTGTAGAAAATATAAGTTGGATTTTCACTTTGAGTAGACAAAAGGGACAATCATCGACCGACGAGCGAAAGCTAATGATTTTTCATTACAAAAATGGAAAAACTATGGGAAATTGGGAAAGTAGTTAATAAAAGCCACGCTATAATGCAATCTGTAATAAAAAGATTTAAAAGCAGCCAAAATGTTGACAATAAATTCAGAAAGAGTCTCCGCGAGATTTTTAATGACTATGATGAGGGTTGGATTCTACGAAAAATTAAAGAAAATTCGAAAATTAGCGCGCCCAAATTGACTTTAGAAGTTAAAAAGTATCTAAATAAAAAAGTAAGCCACCAAACAATTCTAAATATACTAAATAAAAATGGGTTTCATGCTCATATTACCAAGAAGAAACCTTTCATAAATCTAGCTAATTGCAACAAAAGGTTAAGTTTTGTTCGGAAATATGTTATGTTAATAAGAGTTTTTATTATTGAAAAGATGTTTTGTTTACGGACGAAAGCAAATATAATTTATTTGGATCCAATGGGAAAATTAATGTATGGCAGAAACCAAATACAGAAATGTCTTTAAAACACTTACGTCCTACAGTCAAATATGGTAGCGGTTATGTTATGGTATGGGGGTGTATGTCTGCAAGAGGGGTTGGAAATTTAATTTTATAGATGGCATTATGAATCAAAATGTTTATATTGATCTATTAAGACAAAATTTGAAAGCCAGTGCTCAAAAATTTGTGATTTTACAAATATTTAATTTCTATCAGGACAACGACCCCAAGCACAAAACTTATAAAACACGTAGTTGGTTGTTATATAACTGCCCCAAAGTACTGGAAACACCACCATATTCACCTGATATAAATGTGATTGAAAATCTATGCAATCACTTAGAAGTTGCCATTAGAACACACACTATTAGTAATAAAAATGATTTAAAAAACCGTTATTAGAACAATGGGAGAAAATGATATAGCTTATTGTGAAAAATTAGTTAAATCCACTCCGAATCGTTTAAAGGCTATAAAAATTAATAAAGACTACTCTACTAGGTACTAAAATAATTTAATCCATTGTAAATTTTAATTTAATAAATAATTTGTTAGTTGTAATGAGTTTCATTTTGATGTGTTTTTGAATGATTTTTTAGAATTCGTACTTTTCTTCTTTGGTCTTTAAGTATTATTTTATGATTTATTTATTTTTATATGATAAAAATATCCTTAATAAACAATTTAAGTCAAATATTAAAGGGATTTTTTTTATTTAAAAAATTATATACAAAAAATTATTGAACATAATACTGTATAAGTTTCACTTTGACTCATTGTATATAAAGTAATTTAAAAAAAATTAGAATTACGAGTAAACAATATACTGCAATAACGACTTAGCAGAAATTAATTACATTTAGCTGTCAAATTCTAATTTATTCAATGAATGTCATTGTTATAGATTACTATTTATTTCAATCATTGTGGAATTATTAGTGAAAAATTTAAGATTTAAAATCGAAAATCTTATAATAATTTTAAAATGTCCAAGCAAAACGACTAATTTTTCTTTTTTGAAAAATCTAAACCACCAGATAATCACTGAAGCTTGGTAATGACCTTTTTTCATCTTTGAAATTTTCAGAAACTTCCTGAAAGCTATGAGCGTACGCTCTGCCATTTTAGCAGTTGAGTTTTTATTAAACAGATTTTTTTTCTATCTATCAAGAAGATTTATTGATAGATGTCATTCGCGTGGCGCTTCGGCAACCTTTTTGCTTGTATTAAGGTCATCTTTAATGAAATGGGACATTGTTCTAAGCAGACTTTTTATTTCCCAGACATGATTTTCTGTTTACGATGTTGATTTTTACGATTTTTCTCCGCTACTGTTTTAACTAATGATGTTTTAGATATAAGATATCTTCTTGTATTGATTAATAAAGTGATAAACAATTTTTTTTGTAATTTTCAAAGGCTAAGGAGATTGAAAATCTCAGTTGACGATTTATCAAATAATAGAGTGATCTAAATGAGACTGAAGAGTTTAGATATATAGGGTTTTCCAATAAGCGCTTCAAAAGCTTAAATGGAAATAAAACAAAAAGTACTTAATTAATTAGTTAATTATTTATTCTATTTTTAAGTATATTCTATGGCATTAATGATGGAATACAATTTCATTCATATGGCTACCAGGATTTCGCTTGACATAGTGAATTCGTTTAGTCCAATTTTTAGTCACTTTTTCACATAATTGTATCCGATTTCATTAATTACACATGCAATGTTTATTTTTAATGTTTCTGTTGTTTATGGTTTATCAGCATAAACCAATGATTTCACATAACTACAGAGAAAATAATCCAATGGAATTAGATCACATGATCTTGGTGGCCAATTGATGGGTCCATTTCGTGAAATAATAGACTCATTAATTTTTGTTTAAATAGGTCTATTGAAATTTTTACAATTTCTAAGCATTGTTGAAGTGTTAAACGTTCCATGATAATTTTCCAAACAATACTGAGTTGAAACGCCAAAATGAGCTTAAAAAATTCAAACATGGCTGCCACCAGCTGTCAAAATTCTGAAATTATTATTGGAAAACTCTATATATTTACTTTCTTACTATTATTTATTATTTTTTTACTATTCTTTAGTTTTATTTGGGCCACCTATATAATGCAAGATTATAGCAATACGGTTTTTTTTTGGTACCTTATTTCATGTCGATTCTTCGACTTATAAGTACTTGCTAAACTGATTTGTTTATAAACCTTGAGAGTTTATTAAAGCTTTCTTAAAAAACAAATTAATAAATAAATTTTACATATTCATAAAAAGTTACACTTATTCTATTAAAGATAAATTAAATAATAAAATTAATTATCTTCAACAAGAACACAATAGCAAATAATATTTGATAAATAAAACGAACAAAGTAGTATTTAAATTAAAATATTTGAAAAATTAAAAAAAGTACTTAAATTATCTGTGTTTTTTATGTAGTTAAAATATTATTTATTATTTTATTGCAATTAATTGTCATATAAAAACGTTTTTAAATATATTGATGCAATTAGCATTTTTCTCAGAATATCGAAGGCCAAAAATTATCGTTGATTGTCTATATTTACATACTAGAATAATTAAAGAGATGTATTTATATGACGTTATGATGCCATCATTATCGATATAATTATCATTAGTGTCAAAATCATTTTTCTATTTAAAATTAGAGGTAAAATATTGAAATTGATAATTTCCGTTAACGGGTAAGTTGTGTATAACGTCTTGTTTTACTTACTTTCATTTTTGTTTAACTGTTAATATGTCTTTAATGAATTCGAATCTAATTATAACATTGCTTTTAATTAATCCAATTACATTATTTTTTTAATTGATTTAAGTAATTATATTTTTCGTAGAACGCTGAATGAGGGCAACAATTTTTGGATTCTCTTTAATTTTTTTTTTTTTTTTTTTTAATCCTTTATGACTATGTATTGGACATAGTGATTCACAGTAAATATGAGCCACAAAAATATCTTTGCTCATAAAAGTTTAATGCATAATATATTATTTTTAAGAATAAAACAATACTTTTTCGTATTGATTCATAGTTTATTATGTAATATATATATATATATATATATATATATATATATATATATATATATATATATATATATAAATAGTAAAATGTGTAAATTAAATTATGTATTATAACAAAATCTGTGATAAAAAAAAATCCCAATGATAAAAAATATGTTGCAGAAAATGAGGCATTTTTAGAAATTGAAAAGAATACACATTATATAGGATTATTAAAATGTGGCGTCTAGATTTGTGTTTTATTAAAAAGAAACTATACACATGTTTCCCTATACACCACCTTATACACATGTTTCTTTTTAATAAAACACAAATCTAGGTGTCACATTTAGATGAGCCTACTGTACGTATAAAATAAGAAAATTGAGTTTATAGAAAATGTATGAAATTTACTTTTTTACTCAATAGATTTTATGGGCCATCCAAATGTGAAGCCTAGATTTGTGTTTGATTAAAAACAAACATGTGTATAGTTTCTTTTTTTTAATAAAACACAAATCTAGGTATCACATTTGGATGACCCATTGCAATTTCTATTCTGGTACTGTATTTTAAGAAGTTTTTTTTTCATCCTCATAAAACGATATTGGATTGGATACACATAAGTCCTCTATAAATAATATTTCTTCGTACAAATTAGTTTATCCTATTAATGTAATTGTGTAATGATTGGAATAGAAGAAAGTAATCCAAAGTTGTAATCAAGTGAATATGAAGGATGTAGAATTTTAATTGATTGATTTTATAAATGCATGTTATTAAGTGACATTTCTCAGTTTTTAATTTATACCTTTTTATTATATATTTTATATTAGAGTTGAATCTTGTTTGGTCAAGTTTATCATATTTATTAGACATTTGTAAGTATACTCATTGTTGTTTATAAAAAGTAGAAAACTATCGTTAGAGTGAGTTGCTATGTAAGATAAAAAAAATGTTTTATTTACGATAATTGAAATCATTGAAATGATATTGAATATTAGTGAAATTTCAAATACGAGTCTAACTTAGTATCATATTTTAATTGTATTATAAACTACAAAGGAAATTTATGTGATTTCTATTTTCAATGAAGTAAAATAATTACAAGAAAATCATATTAACAACAAATCCATTTTATCTATAAAAAGTTTAGTAATGAATTATCAATATTTGGCAAATAAATATGGATTTATTTTATTTCTTGACCTTTTCTTAATTTTTTACATTGTTTCCTGTCTGCGCCTCATCTTATTCAATCTGTATCTCCATATCATCTTTGACAGGGCCTCATATATATATATATATATATATATATATATATATATATATATATATATATATATATACATATATATATATATACACATGTATATGTTTTATAAATTTATCTACTAAATTTTTCAAAAAATCTTCATTTTTGCTCAGAATTGTTATTTTTTTTATAAATAAGTTTTCAAACTACATCAAAAGACTTCGGTCAAAACTTTTGAGTAATATATTAACTCCCCAAATATATTATTTCATAAAAAAGTATATTTGTATTGTTATTTCATTGGGAGTTGGAAAAGATCGACTATAATGGATTTTAAGTTAAAAATATCCAAATCATTTGTCTTATGTTAGTAACTCGATATTATAATGTAAGATTTATTTCTAGTTGTATTTAACTAAAAGTATTAAATACAACTTTAAGTGTATATAAATTGAAGAAATTGAACTTATAATTGTAACAATGTAGTGTATATTTTGATTGACGAAATTTTGTTTTCTTAAAAATTTACTGTTTAAATTCCCATATACCAAATTTTTATATATCTTTTTTATTTATAATTGAAATAAATTCTAGCTCAAAACCATTAAATGTAATTACTTATTATTTACTTAGTCAGTCATTTGAACCAGAGTCGGTTCGTAGCCTCACTCTTGAGCTTTTTCTTTGCTTTTCTAGCATACACTTGATTCCCATTCACTGTAGCATGCTAGTTTGGGTTTTCCTACAGATTATTTCCTGTAGTTTTTATAGTAACTATTACATCTCCTCCCTCAAAGAGTACTTAAATCTCCATTTTTTTTTCTTTTATTACTCTGTATGTATATTAATAATTTTTATGGACAGGTCTAAACATTTTTCCGAATACTTTGTTTTTAAAACTTAACAATCTATTTTCATTTTTCTTGCTGAACACCTTTGTTTCAGTTCTATATCACCGTTGTTATAAATCCTTATTTTAATGTTTCTGAATATCAGTCTTGAAGTAAACATTTTATTTAATATTATTTCATCTTCCAATATGTTACATCTCATTAAATGTAATTATTAAATACAAAATAATTGTTAACCGTGTGAATTATTTGACAGTATTTTATAAAAGATGTGTAATGTATATTTAATTCTTTTTAAAATTTTCAATTAACCGAATATTTGAAGCAAAATAACTAAATAAATATTTTTAAATAAAAAATATCTTAACACATTAATGTTTTTGTTTTAGAGATGTATACCGGAATTTGAAAATGCGGCATATAACTTATTAATGGAAGCTACAAATACATGTGGTGAAGAAGGAGATATAGAATATTGTGTACAAACTGGAACAGGTGTAAAAAAGTCGTGTGAAACATGTCGATATGGTGATCATTCAAGTGTGTATCTAACTGATTTTAATTATCAAGAAGACCAAACTTGGTGGCAGTCAGAAACAATGTTTGAAGGAATTCAATGGCCAACGAGTGTCAATTTAACATTACATTTCAGTCAGTGTAATTTTTTATTTTCAATATATTTAATTTTTTTTTCTTATAAATATATATATATATATATATATATATATATATATATATATATATATATATATATATATATATAAATGAATACATATACAATATAAACTGAATTTAATACATTTTATTACAGAAAAATCTTTTGATATTACATATGTACGTATTTGGTTTCATTCTCCAAGACCAGAAAGTTTTGCAATTTTTAAACGTACTACTGAAAATGGGCCTTGGGTACCATATCAATATTACAGTGCTACTTGTCGTGATACTTATGGTTTACCAGATTTATCAGATGCAGCAGTAGGAGATGAGACTCGAGCACTATGTACTTCTGAATATTCAGATATTTCACCACTTAGTGGGGGTAATGTAGCTTTTTCAACATTGCAAGGTCGTCCAAGCGCTTATTATTTTGATTCTAAGCCAGATTTACAGGTAATTTAATTTATATACATTATTTGTGTAATTGCAACATTACAGAGCAACATTTATCAATATTATCATATTAAATTTTTGTGATTCATGAAAATTCCATTAAATATAATATTTAGTATATGTGAATAAATATTTTGTGAAATTAGTTTCTAACATAAATACACAATATTCTTATTTATTTTTTAGGAATGGGTCACTGCAACAGATATAATGATTTCTTTAACCCGTTTAAATACATTCGGTGATGAAGTATTTGGCGATGACAGAGTATTACAGTCATATTTTTATGCGATTGCTGATGTAGCTGTCGGTGCAAGATGTAAATGTAATGGTCATTCATCCGAATGTGTATCTTCAACAGGTATATATTCTTTTAATTTTACATTTAAGATACAAAGAGTATTTAAAGTATCATTTAATTATAAATACACATCAATGAAAATGTAGATAAAGCATTTTTATTTATATTTTGTTATAGGAAAAGATGGTACAGTAAAACGTGTTTGTTCTTGTGAACATAATACAGCAGGTCCAGATTGTAATGAGTGTTTACCTTTTTATAACGATGCTCCTTGGGGAAGAGCATCAGCTAATAATTCTAATGAATGTAAACGTAAGTATTTATTAATATGTGAAGTTTAAATTATTAATAATTAAAATTGTAAGGTAAATCTGTATTAGAAAGTCATGTTTAATGAAAATACCATTAATTCAAAAAAGTAGTTTGAATGGGGGTGTGCTCATTTGAAATTACATTATAGAACAAAGAGCTAATGTAAAATTGATTTTTTTTGAAAGATTTTTAATATTCCCTCATTTTTTTACGTAGCATGTAACTGTAATGGATATTCATTACGTTGTTACTTTGATGAAAAATTATACCAACGTACGGGTCACGGAGGACATTGTCTCGATTGTGCTGCTAATCGTGACGGACCTAATTGTGAACGTTGCCGTGAAAATTATTATCAAATATCAGACGGTCGTTGTATACATTGTGGTTGTAATGAAATTGGATCTCGAAGTTTACAATGTAATAGGGAAGGTAAATGCCAGTGTAAACCTGGTGTAACAGGGGATAAATGTGATAGATGTGAAGCAAACTACTACGACTTTGGTCAATTTGGTTGCAAGTCGTGTGGATGTTCAAAAGCAGGTTCATATAATAAGGTTCCTCTTTGTGATCCAGAAAGTGGAATTTGTGTTTGTAAAGAAAACGTAGAAGGCCGTATGTGTCGAGCATGTAAACCTGGTTATTTCAATTTAGACGAGGATAATGAGTTAGGCTGTACTCTGTGTTTTTGTTATGGTCATTCATCACAGTGTGAGTCTGCTCCTGGTTATTCACAAATTACTGTTAATGCTCATTTCGATAGAAATGATGAAAGGTGGACTGCGAGCGACGATAGAAATTACAAAGTACCGATCGCTTACGACGCTATAACGCAAAGAATACGTGTCAAAGCGTTAGGTCGTGAATCGGTATATTTTGAAGCGCCGGATAGATTTTTAGGAGATCAGCGTGCTTCGTACAATCGATTTTTAATATTTTCATTACGCATCGGTGAGACTGGTCCTTCTCCTACAGCAGCAGATATTTTCTTAGAAGGAGCAGGAACATATGTTGCCAATACTATTTTTGGTCAGGGTAATCCTATACCTTCAATTACTGTAAGTGATTAATAATTAAAATAAATTAATAATCTGTTATTTTTAACACTTATTATTTTAGGGGCATGACTATTACTTTCGTCTACATGAGCATCCTGACTACGGTTGGCAACCTTCTATTTCACCTCTTGCATTTATGACAATTTTATCAAACCTCACAGCAATAAGAATACGAGCTACTTATACCCCAGAGGGTGTAGGCTTTCTCGATGATGTCAAACTTGAATCTGCTCAGCGTGGTGCAGCCGGTCAACCTATTGCATCAATTGAACGTTGTGAATGTCCACCTGGATATGTAGGACAACATTGTGAATCGTGTGCTCCAGGATATAGACATTCCCCAGCACGCGGTGGACCATTTGCACCTTGTGTTCCTTGTGATTGCAATCGGCATGCAGATATATGTGATTCTGAAACAGGTCGATGCATATGTCAACATAATACAGGCGGAGACAATTGTGAACTTTGTGCTAAAGGATATTATGGAAATGCACTTGCTGGAACTCAATTTGACTGTAAACCATGTCTTTGCCCAAATCATGGAGCTTGTATGCAATTGCCTGATAGTACACTAGTATGTCTTGAATGTCCTGTTGGTTATGTTGGTATGTATACATATTTATTGTGCGATATGATTTGTATGTATATTTGCATTTGTATATATATATATATATATATATATATATATATATATATATATATATATATATATATATATACCTACACATATACATACACATACATATATACACACATACGCAATATACACATATATTCACATAATTATAATTGAATAATTAGTACGATACATATTTTAAATGATATATCTAAGATTATTTAAAGTTTGTGGACTATTTTCATTTCATTAATAAATTTATTTTTTAAATGCTTAATGTGTTTAAATCTTGATAGTGCTTACAAATAAATTAAACAAATGTCAATTAAGATTATAAGTCAGTTAATATAGTCATTTATGTTAGTTAATATTTGAACAGTTGTAAAATGTTACTTTTTTAGGTCCTAGATGTGATCTTTGTGCAGATGGTTATTTTGGAGATCCAACAGGTCGATTTGGCCCAGTACAATTATGTCAACTTTGTGAATGTAACTTAAATGTTGATCCTAATGCAGTTGGCAACTGTAATAGGACAACTGGAGAATGTCTTAAATGTATTCACAATACTGGTGGAGCATATTGTGATCAATGTCTTCCAGGATATTATGGAAATGCTCTTGCTTTTCCAAAAGGTGATTGTAAACTTTGTGAATGTAATTATGCTGGTACTGAAGAAAGTATCAATGGACCACCATTGTGTGATCCATTATCTGGTCAATGTCGTTGTAAACCTCATGTTCTTGGTCGTAATTGTGATCAGTGTGAAGATGGTTATTACAATATAGATAGTGGAGAAGGTTGTCAACCATGTAGTTGTGATCCTACAGGATCATTGAATCATACATGCGATTTATACACAGGACAGTGTTTCTGTAGACCCGGAATTACTGAGTGAGTAATAAATGTGTTAGTTAATTTTTAACTATTTTATAGATAAACGTGTGTTTGTATATAGGGGTTCCATCAGAAGCTCACATTCATTAATGCTTAAAAAAACATCATTGCTCACTTAAAAAAAGATGTGTTCTATTTAAAAATTAAGTTGTGTGTTCCTGATGGGACACAGTGTGTGTGTGTGTGTGTGTGTGTGTGTGTGTGTGTGTGTGTGTGTGTGTGTGTGTGTGTATGTATATATATATATATATATATATATATATATATATATATATATGTGATTTTTAAATGCACTTATATTATCATTTATTTGTGCAAAGAAAAATTTTAAATAAAAATATTTACCTTTTTTATACATTTTTAAATTAATACTATATTATTTTAAATTTAAGTTCCTCTGTAATTTAAATTCTCCAATTTTTTTAAAAATTTTTTTTGAATTACTGATTGTGTTCAAGAGTAAAAAGTAATATGTGTAATTTATAACATTTAAATTTTTAATTTAGAAAATATGAAACAAGTATGTATTCGCATTAATGTTGTAATCACATTATTTCAATTTTTAGTCTACAATGTGATCGATGCGAAATTTATAAATATGGATTTTCACAAGAAGGTTGTAAAAGTTGTGAGTGCGACAGTCTTGGATCATCTGAATTTCAATGTGATTCATCTGGTCAATGCCCAGTGAGTATTATTGTTCTGTTATGAATTTGAGCTTTTTTATTAAATTTATTAACTTTTAAACTTAAAATTCAGTATCCTGGAATTTATCTGTTTCAGTGGATATTAAAATTAATATATCATTTTTATTTTTTATTATATATTGTGTACTTATAAAAAGTAACATTTAAAATATATTCAATATTTTTACAAAATTGGTAAAGATTTGATTTATTTTAGTGTTTACCTAATGTAGAAGGTAGAAAATGTGATCGTTGTAAAGAAAATAAATATGATCGTAAACGAGGTTGTATCGACTGTCCGGTTTGTTATAATCTTGTACAAGATGCTGTAAATTCACATAGAAATAAGTTGGTTACATTATCGAAATTATTAGAAGATATTGCAAATAATCCCACAGTAATTGATGATGATGATTTTGAAAACAGATTACGAATAGTACAAGAATTAGTAAATGCTTTAACAGAAAGTGCAAAAATTGCATCAGGAAGTAGGTTTTATTTATATTTATATTTTGGGTTTATTCTATTTTAATATAAATAAAAAGGCTGTGTATATAAAAAATGTATTTTTAGGTGATGACTTAAGTTTAATAGAAAGATTAGATGAAATACGAAAACGTTTAAGTGGCACTGAACAGCTTTTAAATAATATAACTAAAGTAGCTGCTATAGTAGAAATGCATACTGACCTTACACGTTCAAATATATCAGAAGCAAGAAGAAATACAGATTTAGCTAAACAAATACTTGCAGTAAGTTTTTTTATATACATACATAAGTAGACACACTTATATACACACGTGTGTGAGTGTGTGTATATATATATATATATATATATATATATATATATATATATATATATATATATATATATGTACATGTGTGTACGTGTGTCTATTCATGTGTACATACATGTCTTTAAATTATTCTTTTTTGTTTTTAATGAAGACCACTTTTGATTATTTAAATACTACTGGAAAAGAAGCATTAGAACGTGCACGACAGAAATCTAAAGAATTTGGTCATCAGAATACACAAATGAGTCAGGTGGCACATGAAGCACGAACAAAGGCTGAAAGTCTTAAAGAGGAAGCACAACGTATACAGGAGGAAGCTATAAAAGCTCAAAATGTTTCTGCACAAGCTTATGAAGCTGCTAAAAAAGCCATAGAGAAACAAGTGAATAATAGGTCTGTGATTATTGTTTCTTATATCTGATTTTTTTTATTTGTCTCTGTATTAATTAAAAATTTTAGTGACAATATTGGTTCATTAAAAAATGTTATTGTCGGTGTCAAAGATAAGTTACATAAAACTAAAGCGTTAACAGAAGATGCATCTAATCGTGCAAATGAGGTTTATAAAGAAGCTTTGGATGGATTACAAGAAGTCAATAACATTCCGATACCAGAAGTTAATATTAAACAACTTAAAAAAGATGCTGAATGGAAGAAAGGAGATGTATGTTATAATTTTAGTATAAGATTGGGCTTTTTTTGTATGTTGTTTATTCTTAGAAATGTTTATTATATGTTTAGGCCATTTCAATAATATCAGATATCAATCAACTTAAAAAAGAAAATGACCAAATGTTGGAAGATATAAAGGATCAAATAGAAAGAGCGATTTCTTTATCAAATCAGTCTGTGATCCAACAACAGAAAATTGATGATTTAATAACTACTGCTGATTTAGCAAAAGCTCAAGCAGAACAAGCTGTTGAATTGGGTGATAATATTCTTCGTGAAGCTCAAGATACATTTAAAACATTGAGTGAGTTTGACGACCAAGTAAAAGCCAGTAAAGAATCTGCTCGTAAAGCTCTTGATAAAGTAGATGATATACAAGATTTTCTTCAAGAAACTAAACGAAAAACTTACAAAGCTACACAAGATTTAAGTGGAGCTGAAGAAAATGCAAAAAGAGCTAGAGATACAGCTCAGGATGCTCAAAAGAAGTATGCAGAACAGGCATCATTAGAGGCTGAAGAAATAAGTAAAATAGCACAAGAAACTAGATTAGAAGCTAGCAAATTAAAAGATGAAGCAAAAGATTTAAATGATAGAGTATCAGAAACAGGCAAAAAATTACAACAATTGGAAGATCAAGCTCAAAATGATAATTATCTAATAGCAGAAGCTCAGCGAAAAGTCGGTCAAGCACAAACAGACTCTTTTGAGGCTAGTAAACAAGTGAAAAAAGCTCTAGAAGATGTAGAGCGCATTATGGAGACTTTGAAACACTTACCAAATATCGATACTCGTGAGTTAGATGAACTTGAAGCAAAATTAAATCAAACCGAAAGAGAGTTTGAAAATGCGAATTTAGATAGTAGAATCGAATTTGTACGTCAAGAAAAACAAAGGCAAATCAGTCAGATGGAGCATTATGAAGCACAAGTGAAAAGGTTACAGGCTGAAGTGGAAAATGTTCGTGATATAAGTGAATCGTTGCCAGACGGTTGTTTTAAACGACAGAAATTGGAACCATAAACATTTGAGCTGATTACCAACAAATGCTACTTAAACTGCCATAGATTTTAAATATAGACTTAAGAACTAGAAGTTAAGTTGTAGAGAATATTGTATATTGCATTTTTGAGACTTTTGTACTCTCGTAATTATAATTTTGTACGATAATCCATTGTTAGCAATGGGAGTGTTGTACGTTAAGTGTCATCAGCATAATATAATATATAGTAATTCGTATTAAATACGATTCGTAATTATTAGTGTTTTTTTTTAGTTAAAAAATCTCTCAATTTATAACTTCATGGTTCTAAATGTATTTTTGTTGTTATTTGGATATCTAAAATTGTGCAAAATTAATTGTTGAAATAAAGAAGTCAAATTGTTCATGCTAAATTTGTTAAACTTGGAAATATGAAAAGCAATCGGAGGTATTTATAATATATTTTATAAATTCTTTGTAAGATTTTGTGTTTCTGATTATAAATTTATAGTTTGATTTATTGTCACGATATGTAGAATATTTGTAGTTGTTGACCAAATTGACTACACAAAGGTGTAATTTATTGTAGGTATTGTTTAATATTATATATATTGTGTATTTTTCAGATTTTTAAATGTTCATTGATACTATGACTGATTATTAGTTACTGAATTTGATTAAGTGTTCGTAAGTGTATATATATATATATATATACACATACACACACATACATATTAACATATATATTACATACATATACTCATATATGCTCTCACTTTGACTATATATACACATATTGATTATATATTTATTTCTAACTATACCATATTAGATTGCATAAAGATTAAGAAAATAGTCGAAATAAGTATGTAATTTGAATTTATTACTATTTTTTTATTATTATTTTTTCTTCAAATTTATTAGACTTTTTAAAATGTTGCTGTCGTAATTGAAATAGTATTCTCCATATTTTTAAAAATGGTTGATACACTATAAAAAGTCGAACTGTTCCTCAAATAGTGACTGAATATTTGTTGTATCTATTTTGAAATTTGTAATTAAGTGTTTCTATTATATCAAATATTAAAACATGACATTGTATTTTTTTTAAACTGAACATCCTAATTGATTATAGTTAGTTATTACATGAAAATAAATGATTTTGTGTGTGTGTATGTGTGCGTTTTTTTTTTATTAAAATTTGAATTTTAGTAAATGTTTCTTACATTTACTAATATTAAATTTCAAGTACTATTAAAACTGATAAAACTGAATGTTAATATAAGAAAATTTTCTTGTGTTAAGAACATGCATGATTTAAATTTTATATATCATATATTAATAATAATAATTTTATGTATATTGTATTGAAGTTACTTTTTATTTTAGAATCAGTTGTTTAGTATATGAAATAAAATTTAAAAAACAAATTGTTAAAGTAAAATATTTTTATTATTAAAAATGTTTACATTAGTAGAAGATAGATTATTGAAATAAGAATGAAATTGGAGAAATGTTACAGTAAAAGCAATATGGTGAAATTGTAACAAATGTAGAAATCGAATTGTTTCACATAGAATTTTACATAATTTTCTTTATGAAATAATCATTAAATTCTAAAAAAATTTTTTTTTCTTTTAACATTGAATTATAATGTTATCTGCATACAATTATTTATATTAATAAAATGTAAATGAGCCAATAATAGGCAATATAACTATTCAATGATTCATGTTTGAGTTATCATAAGTTGATTATTTGGGCATGAATAGGTATTTATCAAAAGTTTTTTTTTTATTTTAATGCTATTTGATATGGTGCAAAAATAGAAAAATGTAGTTTATTTATATCGATTATTTTTAGATGAAATAAAAAAATATTTACTATAAATGTTACAGTAAATATATATATATATATATATATATATATATATATATATATATATATATATATATATATATATATATATATATATATATATATATATATATATAAAAGCAATTATATAGACAAAAATCATTTTGAAATTGAGAGAAAACAAATATCTCAGTTACATTTTTATATTTTATATGACAATATGTCTAAATTACAATCGTGTAATTTACAATTAAAGCTGTACTGAGATTCACAGTGAAGTGTTGCATTGTATGAATTGTCTATTTAAGACTTCATGGTTCATCCAACTATAACATTAAATTTATTATTCTTTGTAATCACCACTTGATTCTGTTTTTGTTTTTTCAGATGTTTGATCATCATTAACATTCTGAAATGTATTTTTTTCTTGAGAATTTGATTTAGAATTTATTTTATTTGTTTTACTTTTCAAACTCCTAATTGCTTTAGTCATTGGAGCATATTTGGGTAATTCACCTTCTGTTTTAGTTTCAGTTTTTTTTTCTTTTGGTTTTTCATTAGTATAAGATTCAAATACATTTTCATTATTATCATTGTATTTTTTATAATTATCATTATATGTTTTATTAATATTTTCATTGTTGTCACTATTATTTATTTTTTTTTTATTTTCAGTTGGACTTTCCAAGATATTTTCAGAACTTTCTGTTTTACTGATTGTTATAACTGGTATATTTTCTGAAGTCAATGAATCTTGTTTGGTGACTGGATGATGTGGTTCTGTTTTTGATGCATCTGTTAATTTTTGCCAAACATCATGTTTTGATTTACCGTGTTGTTTAGTTTTATTTTCATCATTTTTATTCGTCACAAAATTATCAGTCAAATCCTTGGATTTATTTCTTAATTCTGTTTGTTGTTCTGGAAGCGAATCATGTGGTTCCACATCTGATTCATGACCAATAACACTGTCATCTTCTGAAGTAGCAGAAGGGTTGCGAAGACGTTTTATTAATCTGGATAAAACTTCTGTAAAGTTCAATTTATGTCTTTAGTAATATATTTGAATAAAAATATCAATTTTATGTTGTTTTTTTTTAAATATATATATATATATAAATAAATAAATAAAAATATAAGGGCCCTCCACTAAGGTATCGGCCGTCCGTGAGTGAAAATATTTCTACCGCCCCCATTCTCAAATTACACTTTTTCCATGGCAGATTACTGAATGATATTTATTAACTTCAAGGGAAAGGATAATCGAAAATTAATGCCTTTAAAAATAGACAAACTTAAAGAATGCGTTGTTTCACATATCTAAAAATTAAAGGTAACCGAGTGTTTTTCTTGGAATCGGCCGCCCTTAAAGTTCGGCCGCCAGTGTCCATTGCACATATGGAAGAAGGGGCGGGCCTGTGTGTATATATATATATATATATATATATATATATATATATATATATATATATATATATATATAGTGTGTGTGTGTGTGTGTGTATGAAACGTTAATCATTTTGATCTAATTTATAATTTACTTATATTATCAGTATTCTGTATAATAAATTTATTTAAAAAATTATATTCAAACTGTCTTTAGTTTAATAACAGTATTTAGACTGTATTCATTACATCTTTCGAAAAAATAATCAACTGATTGTGCAGAATAAAAATTAAAAAAAAACTACCTTGTTTTCGTGCATCATCTTTAGTCTCATTTTTAAAAAAGACTTTTAATGGATTATTAATGTTGTTTGTATCAGTTGAATCTACAGGTTTAGTGGTTGGTATTGTTGGTAAAATTTTCTTCCATCTAGAAAACGGTGTATTATCTACTTCAGCAGATCCATGTTTTCTTCGTCGGTCTGCCAGTTGGAACATTTTTCGCCTTTCTTCTGTTCGTTCACGACGTAGTTGTATCTAATCAAATTTAAATATATTTGAATAATGTAATATGCAATATGTATAAATATTCACATACTCACACACACACACACATGTTTACATTTTTAATTAAATTATAAATTACCTTTAAGTCATGATTGGCTTCTCTTAGTGCGTTAGTTAATGACATTAGATAATAAATTATAAGAATTAACAAAACAAGCAGCGGAATAACAATTCCAGGTGATGCCATATAAAAGAGTACTTGATGCGAGTCTGGTGGTACTATGCTAAGAAGTGTTTTTGTGAAAATTTGTGAAATACGTTCATAATCTGAAAATGGACCACAATGCCATGACGGTTTCACCCAAACAATAGCATAACCGACTGGGAGTACACATAAGAATAGCATAATAAGTAGTAATCCCAAATAGAAATTGTTTGATCTCGACGCTCTAATAGAAAAAAAGTATTAGTATTTTTTTTTAACTTTAAATGTTTATAATTAATATATTTTAATTCTTATTCAATTTTTAAATATTATAAAAATTAATCACACCTGAAAACCACTTCATGAGGTACATTACAAGTGAGAACAGTCCATGAACGAAGATACATTATAAGAGCTAATTTTGCTAGATTGATGAATGCTAATCCCGGTGAGAAAAATAAACCCATCCATACCATTCCTTGATTATTCACCAAATGTAAAATATTTTCTGCAATTTTGAAGTCACCATACATTGGAAATTTTTTCTCTAGATCCCAACACCAACATCTGTTCATATAACGAACAAAAAGTGCCCGAAAGAAATCCATTAACAAGGTTTGTAGGATTGTCATAAGCTGCAGACAAAGATTTTATTGTATAATAACATTGTAACAAGTATATGAATAATATATGAATACAAATAGATGTGTAGAATATATTTCAATTACATTTTTTTGAAATAAAAAAAAATCATTTTGGAAGCGATTCTAAAGTGAAAAACATTTATATTTATATTCTTTATCAACAAAATTAAAGAAAGAAGAAACCTTTTGAACTAAAAAGGCGTTTAAGTATGATACGAGGTATAAAAATAATTAGATTTATAAATAATTTGTTTAAAGTATTGCTTTAAATGTAAAGTTGAAAATAATTAACAGTACATTTTAGTTAAAATAAAGATTAGTATTTAAAAACGGAATTTTTAAAATAAAGAAAATGTTACTGTATGTGTAATACTTATTGTAATTTTGATATTAATTTAAAGAATAATTATTAGAATGAATGAAGTAAATTTATTAATAATGAAAATAATAACTACAAAAATAGTGCATAAAGATACAGATTAAAATGTAGTTGCTTATTTGGAGAAAATACTATACTGTTTAAAATGTGAAATAGACAAAAGTTGAGAAGTTTGAGAAAAATAATAATGATACATAATATAACATTATTATTATTAGAAGTGGGATGCTATATACGAGGATTGTTTGATAAGTCCGTGTAAAAATAAAAACTGCTTCATTTTTTTGAATAAATCGTTTTTGTTTTTCATCATAGTGTCCTTTTAGGCTTATACACTTCATCCAACGCTGCTCTAGTTTGTTGATCCCTTCCGAATAATAGGATTTGTCCAAGTCTGTAAAATAGTCATTCGTTCCTGCAACCACCTCCTCGTTCGATTAAAATCTTTTTCCCGCGAGCCATTTCTTCATATTAGGGAACAAATAATAGTCCGATGGAGCCAAGTCTGGAGAATAGGGGGGATGTGAAACGATTTGGAACCCTATTTCCATTAGTTTTGCGGCCACAACTGCTGAGGTGTGAGCTGGTGCGTTGTCGTGATGAAAGATGACTTTTTTGTGGGCTAATCGGGGACGTTTTTCTTGCAACTCGGTTTTCAAACGATCCAATAACAATGAATAATATGCACCTGTAATGGTTTTACCCTTTCCAAATAGTCGATAAAGATTATTCCTTGCGAATCCCAAAAGACAGTCGCCATAACCTTCCCGGCCGAAGGAATTGTCTTCGCCTTTTTTGGAGCAGATTCCCCCTTGATAACCGATTGTTTAGACTGCTCTTTGGTCTCAGGAGTGTAGTGATGTATCCATGTTTCATCTACAGTGATGAAACGACGCTTAAAGTCCTGCGGATTTCGCTGAAACAGCTGCAAACCGTTCTTGCAATACTTCACACGACCTCGTTTTTGGTCGATCGCGCCACCCGCCTGGTGGATAGCTTTTTCATGTCCAAATGTTGGTGCAAAATATTATGTACCCGTTCACACGAGATGCCTACAGCACTAGTAATCTCACGCACTTTCACTCTTCTGTCATCCAACACCATATCATGGATTTTATCAATGATTTCTGGAGTGGTGACCTCAACAGGGCGTCCAGAACGTTCAGCGTCTCTTGTGCTCATATGGCCACTCCGAAAATTTTGAAACCACTTATAAACCGCACTAATCGAAGCTGCAGATTCACCATAATGTTTATCAAGCTTCTGTTTAGTCTCCTGAGGCGTTTTGCCTTTAATGAAGTAGTGTTTAATCAACACGCGAAATTCTTTTTCGTCCATTATTTGACAATCACTCGATTTCCTTGATTCCAACGATTGTCAAACACAAAGGAATAGACCGATATGGCTGAAACTTGAAGTGTGTTCTTCCAAGAGGTGCTACTAATTAAAAATAACCTCGATATTCACCAGTGGTGCCATCTTTCGGAATTTACACGGACTTATCAAAGTCCTCGTACTTACATACATACGAGTACACTATCGAAGTGAACATCAGTGAGTGATTATGAAAACATTTATATAATACTGTGGTATTGGAGTGAGTAATTCAGTTGTGTTAAATAGACTTCATATGTTTGAATTTAGTTTAGAAAATGTAAATTTAGAAATGCTATTCATGTATCTATGTATATATGTATGTGTAAACATTAGACATTATAGTGATTTGTAATGAAATATATATTTACTATAGATTATGGATATAGATTTTTATAAATAATTCGGTAAGAAATATTTAGAACAATATCTGTGCTGATAACGTTTTTATGTTTTGAAATTATAAATCTGTTTAAAACTAAAAATTCGATAACTTTCCTACATTAACATATTACGGTCAGCAGTATTTCGCGCTAGACTTCATCTAGAGTCCGGCGAATTTCGTAAAAAAATGCACAAAAATAACTTCTTCATAAAATCAATGTAATTCTTAAACCAATGAACATTTTGAAATTAAATTTCATATCTGCCTATAAAACAGTTCGATGCATAGATATATGTAAATATAATAGTGGTTTTCAATCTGCAATGAGTGTACCAGCGTGATAAAGTACACAAAAGAGATGCTTTATAATAAACATAGTTTATTATAAAAAAAATCTAGAAGGGATAAAAATATGATAAATTACGTAAGGTATATATTCTATATACAGAATTTGTTACAAAAAAATAAGAGAACCAATTTCGATTTTATTCCAAAAAAACTGAACTTTGCTAAGAATATAGATTACTTTATTTAATATATCTGAAATATTTTTTATAATTTACAAATATTTTAAATATATACATCACTATATTTTGATAAAATTAGAAAAAATATAGCTTGTATATATATATATATATATATATATATATATATATATATATATATATATATATTTAAGTCAAAAGTTCATACAACTAAACACACGTTAACGCGTGAACGGACTTACAGCAGTCTAACACGAAACACGCGTTTAGACGTAGCAGGGCGGCAATGTGTTAATGAAATACAAATCTAGGCGTCACATTTGGATAACCTATATAATTCAATAAAATATTAATAAATTTCGTGCTATATTAAAAATGGATAAAAAATATTTTTCAAATTCTTTTGTCTCTTAAATTTTAATAAGGATTTGATAGTAGTTTGTTGTCTTATTGACTAAAGTCTAATTTGTTGAAATTAAATTCTATATAGCATTCTATTTTATATATAAACAACTACATGAAACTATTTGGATTTACTAGGTTATTTATTTATAAATTATTGATAATTTATACCGTAATATGTTAATGAATAAATTAGTTTTGATTTGAATAATATATTAAAAAATATAAATAAAAAATCTAAACTATTACTAAATTTATTTCATTTGTAATAATTACCTGTAGTATAAATTATCTATGTAGGATCAAGATTAAATATCTTGTTTAAAATTAATTATAATAATAATTAATGTTTTAATATTTACGAATGACGAACTAAATTCAAGATAGGAGAAAACATATTTACCATATCCATAATAGTCAGTTTGACTAGTTCTTGACCAAACATTGTTTCCCAACAGAGATCTCGTAATTTTCTTTTATCTTCTAAAGTAAGATGACGAGGTTTACTTGAAAAATTAGTATTCGCAGGTAAAGTTTTCATTTGCTCGGTAGTCGTAGTACTCTGTGTAGTTGTTTTTGTAGTTTCTTCAACAACAATTTGTTCAGTAGTCACGAAAGGAATTGTGATTTCAACAGTAATATTTTCACATTTTTCGATAATACATAATTCTTCGTACTCGATTATCTCATCGATGGTACTTCTGATTGTTTCAATCGTTGTTGTTTGTTCCGTTTGTGTAGTAATTGTTGAAAGTATTTCAGTTAAGGTACTTGCGGTAATAGGCGTTTTACTGAAATTCAATTCTTGCGGATGTGTGCTAGTATGAAAAGTTATATTTGGGGAATCTGATGTAAAATCATCGTAAAAATCAATCAACTCTGAAGATATGTTAATATTTTCCCATATCGGTTCAGGGTATTTATATTCAGTTTTTTCTTTTTCTGTTTCATTATTCAAAAGTATTATTCCCTCGTCGCCAAGCATGAAATCTAAATCATCTATTTTACTTTTGTTCGTATTTGAAAAATTAAAACCCTCCGAAATGTTAGTCATTTCTGTATTATTGTAGTAATAATCATTCGATTCAGTACCGTTATTAAATATTAAAGTGGTTGGACCAAATTCACTTGGAACTGTTTTATACTCTGTAGATAAATCAGATGTATTCGATGTTTCAAATATCGGCGTATTACCTAAATCTGTCACATTCGTGCTGTTTGTAAGCAGCAAAGCGACAAATAACGTAGTAAGGTCCATTTTGAAATCTGTACAGTTTATTGTAATATTTCGGCAAACGGTTGTGTACGATATCTCGTTTCTAAATTCGGGTTCTCGTTTCGATTCAGCAGTAGAACTGATTATGTAGGGTGTTTGGGTACTTTTAAAACTATCGATACTTTGAAAGGGTAGATTGGATGTCGAATTTAATGAATTGTTTTTGTATTTTTCTAAATCAACACTCTGTAAAAATATTTGATTTTAAATATATTATGCTATTGTTAGATGTAACAATAGTCTTACCATTTTTTCGATTTTTACAAAAGATGAAAATGTCAACGAATATAAATTTAATAAATTTAATACCATTACTCTGAAAATAAAACAATACCTTTTATAAATATATATATATATATATATATATATATATATATATATATTTATATATATATATATATATATATATATATATATATATATATATATATATATATATATATATATATATATATATATATATATATATATATATATATATATATATATATATATATATATATATATATATATATATATATATATATATATATATATATATATTTATATATATATATATATATATATATATATTTATATATATATATATATATATATATATATATATATATATATATAAATAAGTGGAAATGTTTGGAAAATATTTAAGAAAAGCCATATAGGCATTCGATGAAGTTTTTGTTTAGTAATGAGCTGATATAAACTTTATATATATATATATATATATATATATATATATATATATATATATATACATACACATGCTCGAAAATGTCTACATACACTTATCAATACGGATATATTTCTCAATAAAACAACCTTATTAATGTAAATTTAAAAACAAACATATTTTTTAATAATTCTACAAAGTACTAATTCTTTATACGTGACAATTCAAAACATTTAAAATTTATAACAAATAAAATAAAAAAATGAAATACACAAAAATTCATACAAATTGAGCAGACAATGTCTGCGTACACATTTTATTAAACGGTAAATCATCGATTTTTTTGCAATATTAGCACTTATTGTTGTTTTAAAATTATCACAGTTTTATGTCCCAGTTCGTATATTGCAATTGAAACGCTAAAATATTATTTTTAGTAACTAATAGTAAAGTTTTTTGCAAAAAATAAATAAGATGGAATTCAAAAAAAAGGAAATTTCTGTTAGTGAGTGTAAAATTATTTTAAAGTTAGAAAAAGAAGGAAAAAGTTTTCGTGAAATAGGAAAAGGTGTTCGAAGACAACATTCTTTCATTCAAAGGGTAGTAATCAGTTTTAAATTCACATTTGAAACCGCTTTCTGGCCAGCCGTCGAAGTAACCATTTAGATATAAGCGTAAGATTGTAGCTTCAGTGAAAGAAAACCCCGAATAACTGCACCCCAAATTGCTAAAGATATTAAAGTACTATTTAAAAAACAAATGTGTGCTTACCCTGTGCGAAAAATAATAAAAAAGGGTGGGTATCATAAACGTGTTGCGTGTGAGAAATCATTTACTTCACGTATCAATAGATAAAAATGGATTGCATATGCAAATGAGCACATTAATAAACTAATCCAGTTTTGGGAAAACATGATTTTCTCAGCCGAGATAAAATATTGCATTTTTGGAATAAAAGGACTCAAAATTGTATGTACATTACTGAATAAAAAAAATCTTGTTCCTGCTGTGGTAGAGTAATGGTATAGGGGTGTATGACAAGTAAGGGCGTGGGACAAATGGAGTTTTTCGAATCCACGATGGAGAAATATGCTTACTTAAATATTTTAAAACGAAATATAAAGCAAAGTGCTGAAAAATTAAGTCTAGGTCGCGATTTTAATTTTTTGTATGACAATGATGCGAAACACACGGCAGAAGTTGTTAAGCTATAGATATTATATAATGTTCCAAAACAGTTGCATACACCTCTCCAATTTCTAGACCTAAACCCTATAGAACATATGTGTCATTTTCTCGAACGTAAATTCGCCAACTTGGCATAATTGTAAAGGAAATGTTGAAGAAAGTTATAGAAAAAGAGTGGAATAAGATTAGTGCTAAAGAAACCACAAAAAATGGACCATTCCATGCAAAAACGATTATAAGAGGTTCTTAAAAAAAGAGGCTATCTAACCAGTTACTAATTCACTTGAAAAGTTTATTTTATTTTATATTATTTTCGATTTTCATTTTTTGTATGCAGACATTTTCTGTTCAATTTGTATGAATTTTTGTGTGTTTTATTTTTTAGTTTATTTGTTATAAATTTAAAATGTTTTGAATTGTCATGTATAAATAATTAAAAGTTTATAGAATTATTAAAAAATATGTTTGTTTTTAAATTTACATTAATAAGGTTGTTTTATTGAGAAATATATCCTTATTGATAAGTGCATTTTCGAGCATGTGTATATAAAGTTAATGCCAATAAACTATTTCAATCATGAACGATTACCTCCGAAGATTAACAATTGTAATTGTGGAATTATGTATGTTGAAATTTTTACATTATTCCGCAATTGCAATAGTTAACTTTTGGAGTAGAGTGAGCATTAATAACATTAATTTTGTAATGAACTGTTTTATATATAGAAAGGTAGAGAAATTTCGTTTTCGAATTTTTCCGTAGTTTTTCGAGAATTACCGAAGTACAAATTTTATGACATGAAAATTAACAAAAAATGGAAAAAGATAGATTTTTAAGCAGATTTTCAGGTCGGATAAGACAAATTTTAATTGTATTGGCATTAGATTTGAATGCACATCAGATCATAAATCTATAATAAACATCATCTATACAGTAGCATTAACATAGTTTTGTAAACGTTTTATTTTTTATAACTTATTTAAATTGTTGGAGATCAATAAGCAAGTTTGGGGGTCAATAAGCGAAGCGAATAGAGGGCAGAGTCTCCTAGTATTACATTTAAAATATGAACTGTATTTTTTTTACAATCTTACCTCGCTAATTGTAATCTCAGTTGTTTTCTCGGATGGTAACATTCAAGAAATCCAAGAAGTTCAAAAAATATTGGAAATATTATTGATATAAGAGATAGAACAACCGTAGTTTCGTTTTGTTCCCATAAAGTGCTATTCGCTTCTCTTTCAGTTGATCGTTGTACAACTAATACAACGGCATATGCAGAAGCTATGAGAAGTATTAAAACTGTTAAGTTCACAAATATTCGAGCTGCAATTATTTTCCAGCTAAAATTAAACACAAATTGATATTATTTTGTTGTTTTCATTCTTATATTAAATAAGAGGGAGATTGATAGTATTTTTAGATGACATTTAAATCAATGAAAATGAAGTATTAGATTTTTTACTGTGCCAATGAAAAAATATTTCTGTCTATTTCTAAATTATAAATATTTTACTTTTTATAATACTGACATACGATTATCATTAGAATGTCTGAGAAAGGTATAGAAAATAAGAGAGATTGTCTTATTAATGAAATAAATAATTTTGTGTACAAAAAAATAGTTATTTTTATAAAAATTTTTGATTGTATCCAAAATTGAACATTCTTGATTAATATAGTATTTACTAAATGAAAATCATAAAATGCTACGCATTAGGATTATTTTAATTAATTTAAACTGTTTTGAATAATAAGGATCTTTTATGATTTTTGGTTATTCTGATTGGTTACTTTTTAAGTAATGGGATTTATTATTTCTGTTCAGATTTTATATTTCAAAAGTTCGAATTTTTTCCATATGATAATTTAATCAAAATGAAAAAGTTGTTTCTGTAATAACTGATCATAAATTAATTCCACTTAGAATGTTTACAGATATCAGGTTAACTGATTCGTTTGTATATTTTTAGTTAGTTAGTCGATACGAAGACCTTATTATATAGGATCATCCAAATGTGACGCCTAGATTTGTGTCTTATTGAAAACAAACATGTGTATATTTTCTTTTGCTTCTTTTTAATAAAATACAAATTTGGGCATCACATTTAGATGACCTTATATTTACATTACATTGATTATTTTATATTTACTTACTTTTTGTCTTCACGTTTCTTTTCCGCTTCTTCTAACAAAGCTTCTTTGAAACCTAAAATCAAAGATGCTGTACGGTTATGTGCTGCTTCAGCATTTCCTATAATATAGTCCCATCCTGTAAATAATTTCCATGTGAATACACATTCATCTTCTTTTTCGGACAATTTCGACATGCGTGAATTTTCTGCCATTCTGAAATAAATGTCACTATTTAATTAACAAATAGATATTGTAAAATATTTTTTATTACAAAATTTAATTTTAAAAAATGATGTTCAGTTGTGTTTTGCATAAAAGATACAATTACTCTCAATTGCATTCGTTAATTAGTAAGATACGAATTAAAAAGCAAATAAATATCATTGTTTACATTTTTATTGGTTCTTTTTCTCAAATATTCCATTATTGTATATATATATATATATATATATATATATATATATATATATATATATATATATATATATATATATAAGGTGTCCAAATTTAAGGTTAGGAAATCATTTATCAATAAAATACAGTTTTTAAAGGAAAAATTCATGTTTATTGGTATCAATGTAAACTAGAAACATAAGAATTATCAATGGAATACAATGTCAGCCAAATGGCTTCCTCTACCATGTCGGTAGACATCCAACTCTTTTGTCGAAATTTTGACGCACGCTTTGCAATAAATGAGGCTGTATTTCAGCTATAGCTGCACAAATTTCATCTTTTAGTTCTTGAATCGTTGCTGGTTTGTTAGCATTAACCTTATCTTTCAAATAACAACCCCATAAGAAGAAGTCTAAAGGTGTTAAATAATAAGATTTAGACGGTCAATTAACATCACCATTACGAGAAATTAAACGTCCATTGAATTTGGTTGTGAGTAAATTGCAGCACAAGTTGTATGGCTTGTGGCATCATCCTATTGAAATCATATGTCAGTGATATCAATATCTTTAAATTCCAGTCACAAAAAATCTGTTATAATGCTTTGGTAACGCACTGAATTACTGTAACACGAACATCTTGCTCATTTTCAAAGAAGTACACACCAATGATGCCTCCAACTCATAAACTACACTAAACAGTGACTTTTTGAGGATGTAATTGTTGTTCAACTATGGCTTTTGGATGTTTACTGCCTCATATGCGACCGTTTTGTTTGTTTACATAACCATTTAATTGAAGATTCGATTCATCACTGAAGATGATTTTGTTAAAAAAATCAGCATTTTCTGTTTTCTTTTTCTTGGTACCAATCAACAAACATATAACGCAAATGATTGTAAACTGGTTTCAGTTCTTGTGTTAGCTGGACTTTATATGTATGAAAATACAAATCTTTTCGTTATATGTTATGCAGAGACTTCTTGTGATATTTAATTGTTGTGAACGTCGATGAATCGATCTTTGATGGTCTTTTTCAACACTTTCACGAACAACACCGATATTTTAAGCTGAATGACCACTACAAGCATATGTTTTTAGTCTGTGGTTTCCAACAGTAACAAATTATTGAAATTCGCGATTAGGTTACGAACAGCAGACTCCGAAGGTACTTGATTAAAAGGAAAATATGCACGAATTTTACGCATTGACGTCGTAAATTTTTTACCATATCATATGAATTTTCACTATTGAAATGCGTTATTCAAGCGTGTAGTTTGAAGTTTCGAATAAACAAATGTTAAATAATGATAGTTTAATATTTGATATTTCATCAAATAATAGTCAACTTACTCCTAACCTCAAATTTAGACACCTTTATATATATATATATATATATATATATATATATATATATATATATATATATATGTACACCCATCCCTCAATTCTCGCGGAGTAGTCGTTCCACGTGGATTTGTTTTACGTGAATGAAAATCGCGTAAATTGAGTCTGTCCAAAGACATAGATTTTCAGTTTCTTCGTGTTATTGAACGTTTGTTAAACATTTCTCGGTTAAAATTACATACATTACATTTCTGGGTTAAAATTATTTTCTAGCTGCGTAAATTAAGATCGCAAAGATGATTAGTAAGGCAGTGTGACATTTCCCTGAGCATGTTTTGTACTGCAATGCCGTGCTTTTACGAGTATACGTTCTACTAAGAATTTGCGTCATTTTGATATATAATAAATTCCATGAAAAATTATATAAAATGAAATCTATCTGACTGCGTAAATCAATACCGCGTAAAAAAAGTTCCGTGTAAATAGAGGTATAATTTTCCGCGTAAAAAAATTCGCGTAAAAAAAATCCCGCGTAAATTTAGGTACGGGTGTATATATATATATATATATATATATATATATATACACACATGTATACATATACACAAACATGACTAATAAATACTTACTTCCGTAATGTTGCGACAAAACTGTAAATGTATATAACTAATTCTGTGATGAAATACGCGAGAGGAAGACGATACCATCCCGTTCCATCTTGATTCGTGTAATATCCATAAAACAACGGAGAATATTTAAGAATACCTTCGAAATTCCAAAGTGTTACTAAATTAGTAGCAATTTGCCGTTCTTCTGATTGCATTTCTTTTCGTTCACCAGCTAGTTTTCTATTAGATATTAATATTTCTGGTATGATCATAAACGAAGTTACAACAATTGTAATCACTAAATTCACCCAAAACAACCAACGAAGAAATGTGAAATAAGATGCAACTACCGATCCGAAATGAGATTCGATCTGTTTTATTCGATGTTCCCACGGTGTTAGGTAATCTAAGAGATTTGTCAACTCGCGACGTAAATGTTGCATTTTCTATAAATATAAAATGAGGAAAATTAATTTGATTGCGAATTAGAAATATTTTCTATAAAATAATTGTCCATTTTCTATCTGCATTAAATTTGATTAAACATACTTATATTGTATTTACCTTTCCCACTAAAAGTTTTGCACGTGTAACAGCATCTCGCGCACTTCCTGCAGCTGCAAGTCTCATTCGTAATTCTCCTTCATGTCGACGAACATATGCATGTGCTGCACGTACAAGACGTAGCTTACGTCTCATTCGCCATGGTTGGGTACGCACAGCTGCAAGTACTTCTTTATGTAAACGTAGACGTTCGAGCACTTCGTCAGGTCCAGCAGCTCCTGTAGGTTCTGTGCCTGATTCAGCCGAACTTGTTGTAAGTGCTGAAGAACGACGTCTGCTATCTGAATGTATTGATTCAGCATCAGGGCTGAATGGAGAACTTCCTCGACGTCGTACAGATCGGCCACGACCTTTACGAGTAGATGCTCGACGCATCATTATAGCGCTTACGCTAGCACTGTAATCCTCTTCCTCGGAGCCTTCAATTTCATCTGTACCTCTTTCCATTGCTGATACTGTCAATCGTGAAAAGTTATATTTGGAACTGTGGCGAATTCACTTTAACACAAATGAATTTTCACCTTCAACATCATAATATGTTATAAAGTGTTCAATAATCACTTATTGTTCACTTTGTTGTTTATGACAATAATGGGCTAATGCGCATTTCGGCGACGATGCATCATCGTCAGAGCCTTTTGATAATAAAAAGTATTTGTTATAATGGCATTGCCATCGTCATACACATTTTGTCCATTAGTGTTATAAACAACAAAGTGAACAATAAGTGATTATTTAACACTTTATAACATACCGTGGTGTTGAGGGTGAAAATTCATTTGAATTAAATTATATTTTATCTTAATAACTACTTAAAAAATATTTTTATGTTAATAGGAGCAAAATGTAAAAAATAAAGAATTATTCAAATGTGACGCCTAGATTTGTGTTTTATTAAAAATAAACATGTGTATAAGGTGGTGTATAGGGAAACATGTGTAAAGTTTCTTATGCTTCTTTATTAAAACAACTTTTGGCGTCACATGAAAATTAAATTCTATAACGTCACAATTTTTATTTTTTTTAATTCTTGCGATTCAAATTTATTAATTTTTTTATCTTTTTAAATAATTTTTTGAGGTGTTGATTTATAGTTATGGGAGATATACTGAAATCCTCGGCGAGGGATCTCATAGTTTTGGAAAGATTAGCTTTAAAATGTTTTTTTCACGATCAGCGATAGTGTTTAGTATTTCATTAGGCTGATTTGAAAGATTTTCATTACTTGAACGAATTTTTTTATACGAATGTGAATGGTGCGTTTATTAATTGTTTTTATTATTAAATACAATTGGTATTTCTATAAAAAATCGAATTACTTTCAAAAATAATATATTGTGAATATTGATAAAAATAAATAACTAGACAGTCAATAAACTCAATTCTGATAACAAGCATTCCAGACAAAAACAAAAAGTCACAAGGTGATTCACTACCAAATTGATGATTTTTTCTATCAATAACTCCAACATTGAAAAGCTTATGAGAACTGAAAAGATTTGAAATATTTTAACATTTGAGATATTTTTAAATTTTATCCAAAGAATATTTTATAAAGTGTGGAAAAAGGTTTAAAAGAATTTTTTTTAATATGAAATTAAAAAAAAATACTTTGTTGTATTGGAACTGTGGCTGATTCACTTTACACAAATGAATTTTAACCCCAACACCACAATAATTTAGTGTTCAATAATCACTTATTGTTCAATTATTAATAAGTGAAGAATAAATGATTATTGAATACTTTAAATTATTGTGGTGTTGGGGTTAAAATTCATTTGTGTAATTTAAAAAATATGTTTTATGAAATTAAAGAAAATTTAATAGAAAATATTTGTGGAGTAATATAATGTATTTAAGAAATATATATATATATATATATATATATATATATATATATATATATATATATAAATTCATATGTTAAAAAATTGATGAAATTAAATTTTTTCATTTTGATATATAAAAATAAAATTATTTTTATTATAAAGTATCTGTCATTATATTTTAATATTAAAATATGAGATGAGTGAGATGAGTTAATTGGTGAATTAACATTTTTTCTCATATTTTAATCAAGCACACCGAATAAAAATCAATAGGTATATATTATCCTTTTTTATTTGATTAGTGTTATCGTGAAAATAGTTTAATTAAAAAAACCGTGCATTGAAATCATAAAACGTATGAAATACAATTTCGTATAAAAGATACGCCGTTATAGATTGATATGAAGATAACAGAAAGCTATTTCGTGTAATTTACTGGAATTGTCTAAGCTTCCTGCTAACAAGTGCGCGGGTGTAATGTGTCATCAGGGAGTATAATTTGATTATCTATTGTCTATTGTTGTGTCACAATCGATATTCAATGAAGTTACAAGTTCAAAATTCTTTGCATGATTGATAAACTGACAGGAAATTGATTGAGAGATTTTATTATGCAAACATTTTTTTATTTTAAAATAATAAATGATGTAACGACTGTTATAGGAATTTTAATTTATGTATTTTTAAAATTACTTATTTTTTGTAGAAATTATTCTAATTTCAATATTATTAATTTTATTAAATTATTATACTTATACAAATAGAAAGAGTTGGAACAAATATAAAATAAGAGGATTGTTTTATAAATATATAAATAAAATATTAGGTTGGCAAATATCTCCCTTCCGCCTTCTGGTCTTTTGAATTTCGCAGCTATGTACAAAAAAAAAAAAAAAAGCGGAAGGGAGATACTTGCCAACCTAATATTATTTTTTTAATAGATGAATTAAAAAATATATTAGATAATTAAATATTTAATTTTATTCTATTTTGATAGCAGTTATGAAAAATTCAAATTTAGTATGTGATAATCTTGAAAATAGTGAATTATAAAAATACTTTTTTTCACCAAGAACTATTTATTTTATGCGAATAAAATTGTTTACTGTATCGAACGATAGACATTGATTGTAAGATATTTAATAAAAATAATTTAATCTTAAAATACAGCAAATTATCAAAATAATTAAAAAATTGAAAAGTTTCTATTTTTTTCATATTAATTGTACTTCAATCATTTTATAATTTTCTAAAACTATTTTAATTATTAGTAACGAACAGATTTACCATAAAATATATTTCTATAATATTTTAATACCTGGTGAAGTGGGGTCTGGAGAAAATGGTGGTGGTCTTATAATTCCACTAGGTCGTTCTTCTGGAGCAAAAGTGACTGATAGTCTGTCTACTGAAGGTTGTGGTGACGCTGGTTCTATCTGAAAGTAAGAGTAATATACATTTGTATACTAAACATAAATACATACACACACATGAATATATTAGGTTGTCAAATATCTCCCTTCCGCCTTTTTGTCTTTTGAATTTCGCGGCTATGTACAAAAAAAAAGCGGAAGGGAGATACTTGACAACATAATATATAAATAAGAGAAAGATATTGAATCGGTCGAAGTGGAAAGTTTTGGGAGAGGTAATCATTCACCAGTGGATATTAAAAGGCTGCTGCTGATATATATATATATATATATATATATATATATATATATATATATATATATATATATAAATAAAGGTATTTTTTTAAGTGTGATAGAACTTTAAATTGAATTCCTATCGAAAATTCTATCTAACCTAAAAACAACCTTTATATTATATATATTTGTGTGTGTAAAGAGAAATAAAATATTTTGTTCAAATATTAACAGGAAATAACTTATTGAAAAGATAAAAATATTATTAATTTATTGCTAAGAAAAAATAAATATTTGCTGTATGGAACAAAAATTAAAAGTGAGGAAAATGAGGGTGAAAAAATTGTTATTTTTTTATTTATGATTTGTAATAGTTAACTTTTTCAATTCTTGTATATAGTTCTGTTTATAGTAATTTTAAAAGTTGAATACTGGCTTAAAATATAGGTTGGTTTTCTAAGTGTGATAGAACTTTAAATTGAATCTCTATCGAAATTCTATCTAGCCTAAAAAAATAATCTTATATATATATATATATATATATATATATATATATATATATATATATATATATATATATATATATATATGTATGTATATATATATACATACACACATGTGTATGTATATATAAAGTAATGATAAATATTTTTTTAGGTTAGAACTTTCGATAGGGATTTAATTTAAAGTTCTATTATGCTTGAAAAACACTTTATATAAGTAATGTTCGGTGTTGATTTTCTTGTATCATTAATTTTTGTTTAGAATTAATGCCAATTGCTGTATTTATTTGAAATTACATTTTTTAAGCCAAAGAATACTTATACATTATGAAAATAATTTAAAAATATTGTAATGTTTAATTAAAAATAGCTAAAATTTTTAAAAATGTAATTGATTATACATATATACATACACACACACACACATATACATATATATATATATATATATATATATATATATATATATGTGTGTGTGTGTGTTTGTTAATGGTTTTGATTATTTAACTTTTTCAGTTAATGTGAGTAATTTTCATACAAATAAACCAACCCATCACCACAAGATATTAAAAAGTTAACACTTTTTAATATCTTGTGGAGTTGGAATGATAATTCATTTGTGTGAAAGTTAAATAGTCACAGTTTTAAAGCAAATAGTAATAAATGGTTTCTCGCCTAAAATATCTTTTTTAATCATTATTATTTTTAGGTCATTTTATAATATATTTTGAAAATACAGTACTGATAAGAAATAACGTTTTGTGTTAATTTTCTTGTACCACATAAACATAGTAAATTTTAGGTTAGATGAAATGTAGGGTGTCTTTTTAAAATTATATTATTTTCAAGTTAAAATAATACTTTTATATTATGAAACTGTTTCAATTTTTTTTGAAAAATGTTCGCTTAAATATAAAATAATACTGAAATTAGAACGAATCAATTTTAAAATCAATTTTAATTTTTTTCTCTCCTCTTTATATATATATATATATATATATATATATATATATATATATATATATATATATATATATATATTGGTTTAATGATATATAATATGTAATAAATAATAAATTAATGGGTTAATTTAATACTGATGAACATTTTTTTAAATATTCGTCATATTATGATTTTATTGTTCAATTTGTTATCTTTTTTTTTAAAAAAATAACCTTAAATACATAACTTTAACATGTTTAATGTTGCTAAAGTAATTTTATTAAATTAAATGTTTCTTAAAAAAAAGAATAATTTTACAATTATTCTTAGAAAATAATTCTTGTTTAGTCGATAATAAATCCTAAAAAAATATTATGACAAATAATTTCTTAGTATTTTAATTTCAATATATAAAAATATTTCGATATCCTCTTTTTTGCTTATCATCCTCTATCAGTGCTATCTTTTAAATCGATACTTCGCATTTTTTAATACTTGTTTCGGGTTTAAAACTTCTACTTACACAAATTATTTTTTGATAAGTTTTCATCTTTAAACTGTATCAATCGAGTAATTTTAAAATAAGCAAAAAAGTCAATATTGGAAAAAAGTATTATAGTACAGAAATGTATAAAATAGTATGGAATATAAAACGTAATTATATATTTAAGGAACAAGAATTTGTTGTATAAAAAATAATTTCAAGGAGTTAATTATTTTACAGTAATAAGTGTTTTAAAAATTATTAGTATTTTAATGAAGTTCCAAGCAAAAATAAGAAATATTTTTTTTAATGAAACCATTTTTAATTTTTATTTATGCATATAAATATATGGATAGAAATATAAGGAAATTTATACTTATAACAAGAGAGAGAAAAATCTAAAATGTTTTGAACGCATTTCTCAATTATTAGATTGTCCTCAAAATATTAGAAAATTACTAAATTAATGTTATGTGAATTACATTAAAATTAATTAAACGATAAAAGTCATATTTATAAATGGAGTGATTAAATTTATAGTAAATATATCAATTTTATATCGAAGTATGAAGCTGGAATGAACCGTTAAATTCAAAAGAAAAGATTTAATGTCATATTAATGATTAGTCGAGATTATATAAATTAAATTTGATTTAAGCATATGAAAATAAATTTATCAATAAATAAAGTAAATAATGAATAATTATTAAACACTTTTTCAATAGTTTGTGGAATTGGATTTTAGTTCATTTGTGGGAATGGAAGTTAGCCACAGTTCTAAAATAAATGAAACGAAAATAAAGTTTAGAGTTATTAAATGTTTTTTTGTTATTTTATATCATTTTGGATTTTTCTTTTAATTTTTTATGCATAGACATGAACACGTACACATACACACACATACAGACACACTCACACACTCTCTCTCTCACACATGTCAATTTTTTGCTTATAATTTTGAGTGTTAATTAAAAATATTAAATATTTTTGAAAATGGGAATAAGCAATATTTATTTATTATAGATAATATTTAGATTTATGCAAAATTTATCGAATTAAATAAGATTATTTGGTTGCATTAATTAAATAATAATTTTGTTTTAAAAAATATATGCTGCAAATTATACTTACTTATATACTTTTAATAAAAAATATATTTCTTTAATTTAGATTTATTTTTTTATAATTTTCTTGTACCAGTAATGTATTTTTATTCAGTATGTATTTGTATAATAAATATATTTTTATTTGAACAAATTCTAATTGAGGATGAATTAAGTTATATATTGCTAAGATATTCTAAATTATTTAATAACAGGAATTCTTGTTAGTACATTATATAAAGTTGGTTTTCTTCATATAAAGTATTATAAAAGTAATTAGAAGATAAAATAAGTTATTAAAAAATCTGTTTAAATTTTATAACTGAAAATATAAAACATTTTGAACAATAAATATAAAAAAAGTGTAATTTATACAATAATTATTATTTCATAAAAAAGGTCATTAAATATTTGGATTTTGTAGATTTATTTATTAATATTATCAGGCATTTAAAAAATCTTCATCTTGTCAACCCAGGAAAAACATCTTTAAATAAAAATAATTCTGTTTGGAACTATGTACCTTAATTGCATTACTAAAAGTCATATATCACAAAGTACGTTGAGTTTATGAATATTATATAAGAAAAGTGGAATTGAACTTTCGTTAATTTTTAAGAACACAAACTAGATGCAAGAACGTAGAACTTTGAATTAAAATCAGAAAGTACTAATAATTATTTTAATTTAATATTTGTATAATCAATTAATTTACATCAAGTAGAGAAGTTTAAGAATGTTCTTTTTGGAATAAAAATAATTTTTCTAATAATACACTATATATATATATATATATATATATATATATATATATATATATATATATATATATATATATAATTAAAAAGATATCAACACTTGAAATAGACACTATTTTGAATTCACTAATCACTCGTGAGTATAAATAAATTGTGTTCTTTTTCTTGCATATATCTTATTTAAGAAAATGAAATCAATGTTTGTTTATTAAAAAAAGATGCGAATATTAGAGTTATGCGTTTTTCTCTACGTTTGTGTATTTACTGAGTTACATTTTCCACTTTTCTGTAATTATAATAATGAATTTTGTATATATTGACATAAAAAAATGATCAAATCCAACAAGAATAAAAACGAACACGTGTAAATAGGTCACCGTACAAATAAAATATTTGTATCACGAGTGGCACTGACAAATGTTATATCGAATAGTCGATTTATGTGTGGGTTGATGACGATACAAAATTAATGAAAAATGACACGAGTTAATGTAAAACATGCGCACGGTTCAGTGAATTGCAAGCGAATTCAAATTTACAGTCGCGCGAAATGAACACTCACACTGTAACGATCGGACGGTTGTACTCGCGTCACCTCTTCAGCCGCCTTATCAACTGAAGCATGTTGCTCAAGAGTCTTCTTGAGTTGCCCCTGTTTATCTCGTCGCCCGCCCAGTATCACTATAGCACAGCTAAATGGATTTTTACATGTAGTCAATGTCCGATACGTTCGATAAATTATTGAGCAGGGCTTGAAAAATCCACGACCGTGTATTTCTTTCTTTCTTTTTTATTATTGTTTTTTTTAAATGTTACCTTATAAATATAATTGAAGAAAAAAATACTGTTTCTTACATATTATTTTTATTGTGTATATTACATGTATGCATATATATATATATATATATATATATATATATATATATAGAGAGAGAGAGAGAGAGAGAGAAAGAGAGAGGAAGAGGAAGACTATTATGGAAAATTGTATGTAGATATGGAGATAAAATAAAAACAAGTTTTTAATAAGTTTTATTGGATTTGAACTTATTTAAACGATTGTTATGTTATTAAAAAAAGTAGAGAATTCAAAATTCAAAATACTTAACGGTTTTAGAATAAATAGTAGAAATTTAGAGTTTTCCAATAAGCGCTTCAGAAGTTTAAACGAAAATAAAACAAAAAGTATTTAATTAATTGGTTATTTATTTATTTTTATTTTTAAGCATATTCTATGGCATTAATGATGGAACACAATTTTACTTATATGATCATCATGACTTCCCTCGAATAGTGCAATCGTTTAGTTCAATTCGTTTAGTCACTCTTTCACATAAATGTGGTAAAATTTCATGAATTACACGTACAATGTTTATTTTTAATGCTTCTGTTGTTTGTGGTTTATCAGTATAAACCATTGATTTCACATAACCTCACAAAAAATAATCCAATGGTGTTAGATCACAGGATCTTAGTGGCCAATTAATGGGTCAATTTTGTGAAGTAATGGACTCATTAAACTTCTGTTCCAATAAGTCTATTGTATGATAGAGTCTATTGTATACAGAGGTCCTTGATCAATGACTTGTGGATTGCTTTCACTTCAAATTCTGCAATTTTCTTTATTTAATGTTGACTGTAAGTTCCAGGAAGAGCACGATAAGTTTCACAAACTGAACATTGATTTTTTAAAATAAGTGTTTACAATTTCTTAGTGTTGTTCAAGTGTTAAACGTTCCACGATAATTTGCCAAACTATACTGAGATGAAATGTCAAAATGAGCCTAAAAAAATTAAACATGAATACCACCAGTTGTCGAAGTTTTAAACATTCTTATTGGAAAACCCTATATATTCTTTAAAATACAATTTTTTCAAAGTACAACAAAATATAACACAAACTGTATACAAATTTATGAAGCAATGTAAATACATTCTTTCTGTTCATTTGTGATTTGTTTATATATATATATATATATATATATATATATATATATATATATATATATATATATATATATATATACACACACACACACACCCGTCCCTCAATTTACGTGGAGTATCCGTTCCACGCGGATTTGTTTTACGCGAATGAAAATCGCGTAAATTAAGTGTCAATACAATAGAAAAAAAATTGAAAATAAAAGCTAGTAAAGTTGTAGAAACACATATTTATTTCACATAGCTTAACAAAAAAATAATGACGTTTTAGAAAACAAAAGTAGATAAATTTTATTCGGTGTCACTATTGCTACTGTAATTAAAAACAATCAACTTTTTATATATTTATATCGTACTTTTATACGTTTAAGTAAGAATTTGCGTCACTTTGATATATAATAAATTCCATGAAAAATTATATAAAATGAAATCTATTTGACTGCGTATAAAAAGTGCCGCGTAAATAGAGGTATAATTTGCCGCATAAAAAAAACTCGCGTAAAAAAAGTCCCGTGTAATTTGAGGGACGGGTGTGTATATATATATATATATATATATATATATATAAATATACAAATTTACTAATGTTGTACTAGTTAGCATAGTCGATTGTCGTGATAGAAATGTGCGTTCGATCTTCACTTAGAATCTAGGCAGGAGGAGCTCTTTAGCTGATATGAAAACAACCAGTCTAAAAGAGTAAATCTTGAATAAAAAATCCTCACCAATATGTCTGATTAGAATGGTATGACTAAGTATCAGCGAATGATGAAATTCAATGAGGTTTTCATCCAGCAATGAGTTGATAGGAAATGATGCGATGGTAATATAAAGATGATGATGATATATGGCATTGAATCGGTTAAAATGGAAAATTTTGTGAGAAATTTTTTTTCAGTAGTGAATAGTAAAAGGTTAGTGATGGCATATATATATATATATATATATATATATATATATATATGTATATATATATACACATACACACACACAGTGTGGCCTTATTGAAATTGAAAAATGTTAACCGCAATTGAAGGTTATATCTTCTAGTATAATTTAGTTCATTCTATATAATTATACATATATATATATATATATATATATATATATATATATATATATATATATATATACTTTTTTTTTAAATATTCTTTTCGAATGTATTTTCTAATTTATTTTCATTATTTTTTGATTAAAACTTCCCTTATTCTTTTTCGATTAAAATTCTTATAAAAATTGCCTCAATGTTCATATTAAATTGTAATAAATGTTACTATTTATTTAATTTATAAGTATTGAATTTTGTTTATTACATTTTTATAATTTATACAAAAAAAATAAAAATATATAGAATTCAATTTATATATGATTTCATATATATTATTCACACACAAATATATATTATCATTCTACATGGTTATCTAAATGTGATACCTAGATTTGTATTTTATTAAAAATAAACACATGTATAGGGAAACATGTGTATAGTTTCTTTTGTTTGTTTTTAATAAAACATAAATTTAGACGTCACATTTGGATGACCCTATATCAGTTTCTATTATCCGTCTGTTTAGTGAAAGTCTCAATGAATGTTATCATTCACACTGATATTTGGTCATACCTCGCCGATTAGACGGGTTGGAGAGGATTTTTTATTCAGGATTTAATACCTGTGTGTATGTGTGTTTAAGGTAACCTATATATATATATATATATATATATATATATATATATATATATATATATCTATATGTATGTATGTATATATATATATATATATATATATATATATATATATATATATGTATGTATGTATATATATATATATATATATATATATATATATATATATATATATATATATATATTAGAAAAAATATATGAGATGAAAAATATTTAAAATAATTTAATTTTACTCATAAAATTTATTAATATATATGAGTATACATACATACATACACACGTACATATATATATATATATATATATATATATATATATATATATATATATATATATATAAATATATAGAAAACGATTCTCTCATATGTGGATAATTTTTAGATCATTGTTGAAATTCTAACCATTATGCAGGACTATTGTATATTTATAATTAAAATATTTAAAATGATTCAACTGTAATAGACTTTTAAATTGTTAGAGCTGTATGATTTTATAGAATAATCTACTTTTTTAAAAAAAATCATTTTCTTCAATTTTAAATTGATTCATGTTGAAATTTGTATTCTATTAGTTTATTTAGTTCTTTTATGGCCTTTCTACATTTCGTAGTTTTAGTAATACTGTTTAGCGGAGTGAAGTTAGAAAACTTCTACAGTATTTTCTAAAAAAACATTTTTATAAGACTGATATTTTTATATGATATCCCGTTTATATTTTTACATAAATGAATTATCATCTCCAACACTGTGTTGAATAATTATTTATTATTCACTTTATTAATAATAATAATAAGTTAATATGCATTTCGATGTTGATGCCATCACCATCAGAGTGTTATGTTGTATTGTATTTATTAAAAATAGTGTATGGATGATATTATATTTAATAAATGGATTGAAAAACTTTTAAATGAATAAAAAATCTCTGTTTATTTTCTATTGAATAGCTTTATACTTGTTTAATAATAAAAATAAAATTACAAATAGTAAATGTTCTATATGATTTGAAATTACAAAATTTTTCATTTATGAATTTTTAATTCATTTATTAATATATTATTCAGTATGTTTCATTTATATTACAATATTTTTTATTTATGTAGGGTCTTCCAATAAGCCCTTCAGAAGTTTAAATGGAAATAAAACAAAAAGTATTCAATTAATCAGTTATTTATTTCTTTATTTTCAAGCATTTTCTATGGCATTAATTATGAAACACAATTTCACTCATATGACCACCATGACTTTGATTGACATAGTGCATTCGTTTAGTCACTCTTTCATATAACTGTAGCCCAATTTCACGAATTACATGTCTAATGTTTAAGAAATAATAGTAATTTAGTTCATAGTATTTTAATTGGATATAATAATGACCTGTCCTTCTACTTATTTCTTACTTAAATTATAAAGTACTGGAATATTGTTTTGAATAACTAAAATATTTTTTTCCGTTTCGTTTTTTTCTTTATAATAAGTTATTAATAATTATTTTATTATCATTATTTGTTTTGATGCTATGCAAATAACATAAATAATAATCACCTCAACACCGTAAGATGTTATAAAATTGTTTAATAATCATTTATTGTACATTTCATTTATTTTTAAGTTGATGAACATTTTAATGGCAATGTCATCATCGTTAGAACGTTGAAAGTGAACTATAAATAATTATTATTGGATATTTTAATAATATCTTTTGATGTTGGTGTGATAATTCATTTGTGTCAAATTATTTCATTTGTCATAATCTGTTGTGTTGAATGAGCAACGATTTTACAAGTTCAGAGAACCTGTTTAGATATATCTTGAGTTTAGTTCAGTTGAAATTTAAGAAAATTTTGAAAATGGCGTCGAGTTGTCACTTTGGATTTTTAACTTTTTTTTACCTTATATAAGGTTTTTCAATAAGCGCTCCAGAAGTTTAAATGAAAAAAACAACAAGAAGTATTTATTATTTTTTTAATTTTATTTATTTTTGAGCATATCCAGTGGCATTAATGATGAAATACAATTTCACTCATATGACTACCATGACTTCACTTGACATAGTGTATTCGTTTAGTCCAATTTTTAGTCATAATTGTGGTCAAATTTCATGAATTACACGTTCAATGTTTATTTTTAATGCTTTTATTGTTTGTGGTTTATCAGCATAAACCAATGATTTCACATAATTTCACAAAAAATAATCCAGTGGAGGTAAATTACATGATTTTGGTGGATAATTAATGGATCTATTTCGTGAAATAATAGACGCATTAAATTTTTGTTTCAATAAGTCTTTTGAAGTTTTTACAATTTCAAATCGTTGCTGAAATGTTAAACGTTTCATGATAATTTGCAAAACTATAGATGAAATGTCAAAATCAGCTTAAAAAAATTCAAACATGGCTACCACCAGCTGTCAAAGTTCTAACATTCTTATTGGAAAACTCTCACTCTTTCTCTCTTTCTATATATATATGCGTGTGTGTGTGAGTGGGTGGGTGGTTGTATTCGTATGTGGGTGTACGGTATTAAAAATCATGCGTATACTTGTTTCGTAATTATTGTGTAATTATGCAAAAGTCGAACTTGTTTTGGCAAAGCTGTATCACGCGAGGAATAACAATGATTCGCGGTTACATGAAAAGGATTGATTTTTTGCATGAACTGTTGTTGGCCGCACCTTCACACTTTCGTGAACTTAATGTATACTCATTTGGCTAATCTAATTCGGTGAAGAGACTGACTCGACGGCCATATTTCACACCTGCGCCCGCGCCAGCGCCCATCTGCGTAATTACTATTTATCCGTCTGTCTGACAGAGCTTTATCCCGATGGAAAACTCACGTTTCCGTTTACGAGAATTAATTGCCTTCGGGAGCCGTTTGCGGCGGCGCGATTTAAATCATACTTTCGTTATAGCGTGCACTACTTACTGATTTATATATTCGTGATGGATGAGTTCTTGCGATCGAAAAGTCGATCGGTCGAGTAAAAATCGTGCGTGTGTGCGTATTAATGGTCAGACAAAGAAATATTTCGATTGAAGGAATTTTAGGACGCCATTGAAAGTGTTAGAGATGTTACGATTTTCCTACTAAAAAGAATCAATAAGTTGAGAAAAGTTTCCAATGAGATTTACTGAAGGCTATTTTTAAAAAAAATCATATGGACTATTTTTTTCTGTTCTAATACGTGCCATAAAACAACAACAATAATACATTTAGTTAGAATTACGAATACCAACTTTAAATAAATGTTATCACAATTATTTGGTTTCAATAAAATGTTATCCTTTTTTAATTTCATTTTAACAAGTTTTACTTAAGAAAATGGCTATTTAAAAATTTAGGTTAGATAGAAATTTCGATAGGGATACAATTTAAAGTTCTATCATGCTTAAAACACCCTATAATTATAAGTTAAATTCGAATTTGTTTCAGTTATTATTTGTATTTTGTCGATATTGACATTTGATGATTTGCTTGATATGGTTTCATCTTTTAATGATTTATCTCCTGAAGCAATTTTTTAAATCCATCTCTGGTGTATCTTAAACCGTTTTTGATGTAAGTACCTCTTCTCTAAATACAGTACATTTTTTTTTTGCAATTCCAGCAGTGCTAGAACAAAGTTTAAATTCGTAAAGTAAACCTGCATGTTTATATTATTTTGTACAGACATTTTTAAGGGTTTGAAATAAATTTTAAACCAAACTGACACATCGAGATATAGTAAATAAATGAAACAATAAAAGTACTTTGTTACTCAGTTAATACACCTGGTACAATAAATCATGCGATGCATAACTAGTTCTTGGAATTATAATACAAGTAAAAATAAGAGAATTTTGTTGGTTACCTAATATTTTATTTATCAGTTATTTTTGATTACAATGAGTTTATCATTTTTTTAATTTTTGTTATTTTAATGAAAAGAATTGAAAAATTAAAATCATTTTTAAATTAACAAACTAAATAATTAAACTATGTTAAAAAACGAATTTTTGTCTTTAAGTAAAACAATTATACCTTATATTTGAGTTTTAAAATAGTATTAAATGATAAAATAATTATTATTTTGTTCAATTAAAAAACGCAAAACCCTAAACATAAATATTAATTATATTTTTATGTGATAAGATACAAATATATTGATTGTACACAAAACATAAATCATAGTTGCACTACTTTCAAAAAAAAATATTTGTACATACATAAATGATCATTAATTATGAATTACGACGAAATAGTGAGTAATTATGAAGGTGTGTAAAATACACGCATGTTTATTTTTCATTAATAATTTCATTCGTTTGACTAATTATTTCAATAATATTATTAATGGTATGTGTATGTTTTTTGAATATTTTATATATTACTTTGGAACATGATATATATATATATATATATATATATATATATATACGTGTGTGTGTATGTGTCAATGAAACTGAAACGGAAATCGTATAACCAATCCTTGTTACTAGTTTCTACTTACGGATTAAATACTTGAACAATGAATATAAAAATGAAACAAAAACAAGGAAGCATAGAAAGAATAATATTAGAAATTTAGAAATGTAATTGAAAAACCTATAAATCTGTACAAAAAGAGATAGCAGTGATTTATGTAACAGAATAAATAAAACCACTAAAGTGGATATAGGCAAGCGGTTAGTAAAAAAGGATTATAATAGATAGATAAGGATTATTATGGAATAATGATCAAGAGCAGAACTGAATTTAGATGGAAAGGCCTTTGACTATTCCACTTGCAAGATCTTCAACATTGCATGTGTAAGAAATGTTTATGAGAGTGTAAAAATGTAGGGCCATCCAAATGTGACGCCTAGATCTGTGTTTTATTAAAAAAATATGTGTATAGGGAAACATGTGATAGTTTCTTTGGTTTCTTTTTAATAAAACACAAACCTAGGCGTCACATTTGGATTATCGTATATTAAACATCTTGGCCGGAGGTTTCTTAGATTTTGAGGTCTTAAGTTTCAGTCTCATTTTTATAGATAAATCTGGCACTGAGATAAAAGAAAATTAAGAAAGAGACTTTATCAAAAATGGAGAGATAAGATTGTAGAACGTAGTGGAGAAGAAGGTTAGATGAAATTAGTAACGAACAAAAAAAATGAAAAATCTTAGGAAAATATTTAAGAAAAGCCAATAATATTAGGTGAAGCTTTTTTCTAAGAATGGCCTGATAATATATATATATATATATATATATATATATATATATATATATATATATATATACACGAGGATAGTTTAATAAGTATAATAAAAAAGTAAGAAAAATTAACTCAAATGAATTTTAAATCCAACGTCACAATAATTTAAAGTGTTAAATAATCACTTATTGTTCACTTATTATTTATAATTATATAATCTATAATTATATAGGCTGATGCATTTCAATGGCGATGGCATCATCATAAGAGCCTTTCTGTTAAAATCTAGACTAACTTTTTATAGACTAACTTTTCGCAAAACACAAATTAGTATATGTATATATAAAAAGTTAGTCTAGATTTTAACAGAAAAACTCTTACGATGATGGCATCGCCATCGAAATGCATCAGTCGATATAATTATAGATTATATAATTATAAATAATAAGTGAACAGTAAGTGATTATTGAACACTTTAAATTATTGTGGTGTTGTGGTTAAAATTCATTTGTGTAAAATGAATCAGCCACAGTCCTAAAACAACAAATAAAAGAAAAACTAAATTGAAAAATTGAATTGAATTAATTAATTAATTAAATTAAATAATAAATAAATTTACCATACTTATCAAACGACTCTCGTATATATATATATATATATATATGTGTGTGTGTGTGTGTTGTATATCCAAGATTTTTTAGATTTTTTCATTTATTAAAAAAATAAAAAGTTCATCAAAGAATTTCAAAATTCAAACAAATTTCTAAATTAAAATATTTTTCATTAATTGAAAACAAATTTTCATATCAATTTCCAAAATTCAGTAATTTCAATTAATTTATTCTATTGCTTATTGTAAAAGAATAAAAAAATATCATTATTCGGTTAAGTAACTGAAACTAATATTAAAAGATAAGAATTCTATATTTATTTATGAAGAAGTTGTTTTCGTTAAACATGCGTATTTTATTCAGTTACGTCGGAAAGTAATCAAGTTAAGTAAAAAGTTCCTAAAAATAAAATGTGATTATTAACATGTTTCTTGTCAAATAAAAATGAGCCACACATATTTAAATGACAGTAGTTAAATATTTGAATTCGCGTGTTAATAAATTTCAAATAATCAAAATGAATAACGTGTCCGTGGAAAGTAAAACTCGTAGTAATCACATCTGATGCTAAACTAAAACTACACGCAACCCTTAATAATATTGTATTTGTTGGCGAAGATCGGGAAAATGCTCAACTAATCACGTATTGTATTTTGAAAGACTTTTTTTAAATATTTTATTATCTAATTTTTCTTGTCTGCTTTATTGTCTATTTATTTTTTTTATAACTCCTCATTTTGTGATTTAATTTTTTTATTATTATTTAATTTACTGTTAGTGAAATAATATTTTAACAAACAAATTAAATATTACTTACATTTTTTTTAGAATCATTGTTTCACTTAAGTACTTCATAAAAATCATACTTTAATAAATTTAATATTAAATGTATGATAGATAAAGAAGACTTATCAAATTTGTAATATGTACGAAGGATTTCTAAAATTTAATTCTATTAAGTGTAAGGCTAATAAAATAATAATATTGTACAATAGTTAAAGTAATTCTTTATTATTATTAGATAACAAATCATTTAATCTATTCTTTAAAATAATTGTACTTGAAATTGAGAGATTTATTATATTTCAATACAATATATTTTAGATTAATTGCAAAAAATGTTTCAATATTTGAAATGTTTTAACTCGATTTGTATCGTTGTTTTTTTAATAATCAATATTGAATATTTTTTTACTGAAAATATTTTTGTTCGAAAAAAGATGGAAATTAAAACTTAAGAGATCAAATCTATAAAATAAGTATTTGAATAATTAAAGGATGAATTTGTATGATAATACCTATTTGATATCATAAATCAAAAAAAACTTAAGAGTTAAATAAGTAATCTTATTTTTTTGCTTAATAGTTAGTTATAAATTCTGTATTTCTTTTTATTAAACATTTATATTTATTGATCTCATTAGATGAATAAATTCAGTAATAAAAAAATCATATTTGTTTTATATATAGAGCCATTCAAATATGATTCCTAAATTTGTGTTTTATTAACAAGAAACATGTGTATAGGGTGGTGTGTAGAAAATATGTGTGTAGTTTTTTTTTAAATAAAGCATAAATCTAGGCGTCTCATTTGGATGACCCTATACATTGCTGTTAACCTTTTTCAAGTAGGTAATACAAAAATAACATACGTTTATCAATATAACACACGTCTTAATTATTAGAGTGGAGGAAGAGTTTGAAACATATTTAATAGTGTTTTTTCATTTTTTTTTATTACTTTAAAATCCGCCAGAGTTTACTTTTGGGATTTTCTTGTATTTACAAAAAAAATCCATTTTTCAATTTTCTTTACATCTTCAAAAAATATTAAACATTAGCAAGTGATAAATAAAAAAATAAATTATTATTTCAGTTTTACTATTTTTTAAATGGGAAATCGAATTTATGCTGACTTTTTTTTGTACTTTGAAGAAATTAAAGATTATTGTATACATAAATAAATAAATAATATATATATATATATATATATATATATATATATATATATATATATATATATACGAGAGTCGTTTGATAAGTATGATAAATTTATTTGTTTAATTAAATTATTTTTTTAAATTTAGTTTTCCTTACTTTTTTACCATACTTATCAAACGACCCTCATATATATACATATATATATATATATATACATAAAATAGATGTGTTTAAATATACAAGTGTTTTTTTAAGGGTGATAGAACTTTAAATTGAATTCCTTTTGAAAATTCTATCTACCATAAAAAATATTTTTTATCATACCTTTACATATACATACACACACACACACACACACACACACACACACACACACATATATATATATATATATATATATATAAGCCTTTTTTTTTGTTAAATAGAACTTTTTTTAGGGATTTAATTTAAAGCTCTATCACGCTTAAAAAGCATCTGTATATCGTTTTTGAAAATAAAATGCAGATATTTAAATAAATACCGTATAACAATAATGGAATATTCATACTTATAAATGTACTTAAATTTTTCTAGTAGTATTAGTAAAAAATAATAATATTAATTGTCGTGTGATAAAATGATAGCTAAAAGTAGCAATTGCTTTTTTAAAATATTCTTTGTTTTTATTCGAGATAAATGTAAAAAAAATAATCGAGTGGTAATTAGAGAAATAGTTTAATGAAATATCTATTCTGAAAAGTAATTCGTTCCTAATAAATAAAATTATCGGACACATATACGTTCATGGCAATCATTTAAACTACTAATTACAAGTTTTATACATTAGAATTAAATCTTGTCACATGTAATTTCTTATCTATTGAAACGAAATGAAAACGATTTTACCTGACCCAAGTTCCTGAATTCCACCGAATTGCGTCTTTGTCTTGGTCCCATCTCCAATCGTAATATTCCCGAAGGGCGTAGCGCTCCTCCTCCAGAATCTTCACGCGCACGTGCAGTACTCATTTTATTTATCTATTTTTTGGAATTGAACTTATAAATCACGACTTTGTATTTGTATATATATATATATATATATGCGTGCGTGTATGTATGAATTAATTTGCACAAATGTTTACGTCGACGAATTCTCAAATAACTCAATTACTTTTATAGACCAGTAGGCAAAATCGATTTTTCCACAATTTGACAAAACTGAATTCTTACCAAACAATACGAACTTTGCGAGACGACGACCCCCTGTCCGTCCACGACAATTTTTTTCGCCTGATACGATCGCGATAAAATATCTATTGTCGTAGGGATGCACAAATCACACGAATTAGCACATAAAATCGAGTAGAAAATCACACAGGAACATTGTTTTGATTTGACCACATACAAAGCACTGGGGTTTGGCATCGACGACTAAGCAACTTTTGATATGCATGGACCGCACCCGTATCAACCCACATTACCGTTGGTACATTATCAACCGGATCTGCCCTGCCATTGACATTATGAAATTAAAACCACCGCCGTATTACATGTCCACTCTAATTAAATACACCCAACCACCCATATAAACACACAGCACACATACATCAAACAAAGTTTCAAAGTAAATGAGTGTTGTACGATGATATCCATTATTAAAATTTCTCTTGTATTACGGAAACTAGTTACGGGAATGTTTCACGACAGAGAAATTCATAATCATTATTGCTTTGATATGTACTCTACGATGTTGTTGTTTTTTTCCAGCTTTGACTTCTCTTCCGAAAAGACTATTTTTGTACTGTTCTAAATGAACGCATGACTATAATTCATCATATCTGTATTTTCATTATTATTTTTCTTACTACTATACACTTGTCGCATTTATCATCACCGATTTAGAGAATTGTATAGCAACTTGTTGCTGGTACATGAGGTCTAGTTTATTTTGCTTATTTTAGGAATTCTAAAAATAATCAGTTATGCTAAAAAATTTATATAAAGTTATATAAATAAACAATTCTTAATATCATCAGCAGCATGATCAGTCTTTTTATATCTACTGTTGGGTGAATATTTCTCCCAAAACTTTCTATTTTGTCAGATCCAATGTTTTTTTCCATTCAATTCCAAAGAATTTTCTTCTTATATCTATGTCCCATATATTCATAGATCTTTTCCACACCTTTTTATATATTTAAATTCTCAATTAAGGGGGTATTCTAGTCTAGACGCACGAATTTTAGGTGTTTTTTCGGGCGCTATAAAAAAACAACAAATATTTTTACTATCCATTTTTTTTATCAGTTATTTATTGATATTTTAAAAGTATAAAAAAGTATTATTAAAAACAAAAAAAATGAAATTGAAAAAGGTACAGGCTGGCAAAGTGGGGATTCGAAAAAATAGGTGTCTCCTGGTTGACGTGGTTCCAATCCTTTCGGTCATTTGAAACAAAATTTTTTTTGAAATTATTGAAAAAGAAGGTTGTAGTAGTATCCCCGCCTATGGATATTAAAAATTTTTTTTTCGCAAAATGGTGGCAGTGTGAAAAACAGTCATTTTTTGCCCTATTTTTTCAACTTTCGAAATTTTTAAAAAATAGTAAAAAACAAAATTTTCAAAAAATCTTAATCGAGGGCAATTACTGTTATATTGAGAAGCTCTGTACCAAATTTTAAGTAAATCGGTCTATTAGAACTTGAGATATCACGTCAACCGTGTTGAAAAAAGTAGTTTCGAGAAAAACGCGTTTAAAGTTGATTCGTTCCGGCTAGACCGGATTGGTTGGCGCGTCACAAAAATAGCTATAACTCCGAAAATAATTTGAATTTCAAAAAATCCTCTTAAGGACATATTCTTAAGGGTCTAAACTTTGAAACTATGCAAAAAATTGATTTTTTTGAAATTTTAAACTAGAATACCCCCTTAATAATTTCTCCTTGTGTTCATCAATGGTCTTTTCTTCAAACAATATATATATATATATATATATATATATATATATATATATATATATATATAGATTGTTATTTATTATCTTAGTAACTTGGATTTTAATTATTTATAAGGCTGTACTATATGTACACTCTAATTAAATGTAAAGATTAAAATTTTATATTTTCAATGAAACAACCTTTTTTAATTAAAAATGTAATCAGTTTGATTCAAAATTTATTCTTTTATAATGTAATAATATTTTTATTTGAAATTCCATATTTTTATAATTTACTGTTTGAAAGGTTTAATATACGTCTTATTCTAAAATATTTTCAATGTAAACTTGTGTGTATCAACTAGTAAAATTTTGATAAAAGAAATTAATTTTCATAGCTGAAAAAACGTGATTTTTTGGATTTTTTTCAAGAACTATAACACGTTTTTCAATAAATGTTCAGGTATCTAAAAACGTATATTTAAAAGAAGTTTACATATTTTTTTCAATGGAAAAATTATTAAAAATAAAATAGTTATGGTCATTCTTCTTTAGGTTCGCTAAAAAAAAACGTTTTTGGTGACCACTACTGCTTAGATTTGAATTGTATGAAATCAAAAAATGACGATTTGTTTTATACTTTAAATTATGTAATCCTCGAAGGATCAATTTTTCGAAATATTGATATGGAACAAAATGACGAACATTCTAATTTAAAATTTCGATTTTCGATGAAAAAATTGTTCGTTTTTAGTCAATGATAATGGAAAATAAATTTTGTATTTATAATAAACCTACAAAATTTGAAATAGATCAATGCATTCGTTTCCGAAATATTTTAGTCACCGTTTTTGAAAATGCGATTTTTAGAAAAACGTGTTTAAAGTTTCAAAACTAGTTTACACAAGTATTTGTTAAAAAACTAATATACTTATACCTCCATCAATTTTATTCGGATTAATTTGATACTTGGAGGGAATATTCTACAGATATAATATCTATAGAAAATGTTAAAATCTAAAAATATATTCTTTTTATATCTTCTGACTGAGCATGACCACTTAATTTTATTTTAACAACGTATGATATTGTTAATGTTTGTAAAGGAAGTCTGCAGTAGGGTGGTTTTTGTACAAATAATACAACATGAATCAAGCTTCTAGATAAAGTGAGATTATATGTCAGCAATTATTTTGACATTAACATAATAAAGAATGATTTTTTAAAAATAATTACACAGTCATTATTTCCTTTTAAATGAGACAATAAATTCAATGCATAGAAAATGTTGGCATTAAACCTAGTAAACTAATTTTGTTGTAACAATGATATTGCTTCACCATTTCTCGTATTTACATCAATGTATGGTAAATAGATTATTTTTTAGAGTACTTCATATTTCTTATAAATATTTTAATATTTTGGTTTTGTGTAAGAATATATAGGGTCATCCAAATGTGACGCCTAGATTTGTGTTGTATTAACTCTTTAGACCATGGCAGAGTTAAAAGTGTACCACTTTTTGATACATAAATATGTACGATGTGATATTTTTTATACCACCTCAAAAAATTACAATAGCTTGAAGAATAGAGGATTACATATAGTTTCATATAGCACAGAGGGGCTGTTTACGTCACACCCTATAATTAAAAACTAAAATGACTTTTTTGTAATTTTACTTTCTTACTAATTAAAATAACCCAATTTTGTTAAATGTTATAAAAATAAAATTTCTGTGCAACATGGGTCTTTTTATTTTCTAAAATTCCGTGCTTCAAAGAGTTAAAAGAAACATATGTATAAGGTGGTGTATAGGAAAACATGTTTATAGTTATTTTTGTTTCTTTTTAATAAAACACAAGTCTAGGCGTCACATTTGGATGATCTTTTATATATATATATATATATATATATATATATATATATATATATATGTGTATATGTGTGTGTGTGTATTTTTTGTTCTATCTGTTGTTTAATTTAGAATTAGTAAATAAGTTAGTAGCGAAAAAATCCAATGTGTTAATTTCATTGCTACCACTTGTTGCTCACAACCAAAACTTAATGCTGCTGATATATCTAAAATAACCAATAAATTTGAATCAGCATTTGCTATATTATTGCTATAGAATCTAGAAAAATATATTAGAATTCAATATAGACTCTAATATAGTAATAAATAATTATTGGTATAAAATAAAAAAAATAATGAAAAATACCGATAAATTTCATTGATAATTAAAAAGAGATTAAAACAGACATCACTATTTTTTAATAATTTTATCTAGTATACATACACACACACACACATACATATATATATATATATATATATATACATATGACGCACAAAACGAACCTTAACATTTCCATCTCTGCGTAATATCATCCAACTCTCAGTACAAATTTATTAACACTTATAATTCCATATCTCAATTAACAAAATGCACACTGAAATATTGTTTTGAATGTTGACAAAACACACCTTTCATGATCAAACCTAGCCTCTTTAAATGTGTTTATTTTTTTTAGTTAGATACACTTAAAATCATAAAAAAACTATACTTCTTCAGTTGTGTGTTTAAAAATAAATTTTAATGATATAATTAATCATTCTATATTCAATATTACCAAAAAGGTATATATATATATATATAATATATTTATATATATATATTGTTTGGATTTTTCTATAAATGAAAAAGAACGAAGAAATATTTGCGTTTAAATTTATTTAAAAAGTTATAAAGCAATATATGTAATTTAATTTATTAAACATAATTTTTTCTTATTTGCAGAGTAAAAATTAAACATCATCAGTGTATAAATTATTGATTTTTAGAATAGATATATTTATCAGTTGTCCAAGAGAATTGTTACTACAGGTTTTGTTTATATAATTTAGTTTTGTTCAAAATAAAAGGTAATCTGAAGAAAAAAATAATTTTAATTAAATTGATTTTTAATTAATTGATGATAATTAAGATATAGGTTATCTAAATGTGACGCATAGATTTGTGTTTTATTAAAAAGAAACATGTGTATAGTTTATTTTATTTATTTTTAATAAAATACAAATCTATGCGTCGCATTTGGATGACCTTATATATATATCAAACACTTTTTATCCATTGCTGAATGATTTTTTATCTCAAAACTTTTTATTTTCAACGATCTAATGTCTTTCTTTTTTATTTCACACCGACATTTTTTTTATATTTCTATCCTATCTATCCATAGACTTATTCTTGAACCTTTTTCCAATCTATAATTTTTGTTCTTAAAATAACAATAATTATTGATTGGGAACACTGAGGTCTTCATTTTAGCTATATGACTGATCAATTTCCATTTTCTATCTTGTTACAACGTTTGCAATTTTTAATTACTGTCGATTCCGGTGTTTTTATTCTTGTTTCCATGTGTTTATTCCTAGCATGCATTTTTCAAGTTTTATAATGTTGTATGAATTATTCAGGTATTTAAATACTATGTTTAACTATTGTTAGTAAGAACAAATAAAGTACATTGAATATGTAATAGATGTCCAAATTTGAGGTTAGGAAGTAATTTATCAATAAAATACAGTTTTTGAAAGAAAAATTTATGTTTATTGGTGTCAATGTAAAGTAGAAATATAAAAATTATGAATGGAATACAATGTCAGCCAAATGGTTTTCTTTACCATGTCGGTAGACGTTCATTCTTTTGAAACACGCTTTGTAATAAATGAGGCTGTATTGTAGCTACAGTTGCACGAATTTCACTCTTTAGTTCTTGAATCGTTGCTGGTTTGTTGGCATAAACTTTATCTTTTATATAATAACCCCATAAGAAAAAGTCTCATCATAAGATCTAGGCGATCAATTAACATCGCCATTACAAGAAAATAAACTTCCATTGAATTTGATTGTGAGTAAATCAATTGCTGCATAAGTTGTATGGCTTTTAGCACCATCCTGTTTAACCACATGCCATTGATATAAATATCTTCGAATTTTGGTAACAAAAATCTGTTATAATGCTTTGGTAATACACCGAATTAACTGTATTATGAACATCTTGCTCATTTTCAAAGTAGTACGGACCAATGATACCTCCAACTCATAAACCACACTAAACAGTTTTTTGAGGATGTAGTTGTTGTTCAACAATGGCTTTTGGATTTTTAATTCCCCATATGCAACAGTTTTGTTTGTTTTCATAACCATTTAATTGAAGATTCGATTTATCACTGAAGGTGATTTTGTTAAAAAATTCATCATTTTCTGTTTTCTTTTTCTTGGTACCAATTAACAAACATGTGACGTACATGATTGTAAATTGCCGTCAGTTCTTATGTTAGCTGGACTTTATATGCATGAAAATGCAAATTTTTTCGTAAAATGTTATGCAGAATGGTTCTTGTGATGTTTAATTGCTTTAGTTCTTAGTACTAATTAACAAACATACGTCGAAAATAAAGGTCAGCTGGCTTCAGTTTTTATGTTAGCTTGACTTTATATGCATGAAGATGCAATTATTTTCATACAATGTTATGCAGAGTGTTTTTTGTGATGTTTAATTGCTGTGAACATCGACGAATCGATGTTTGGGGGGTTTCTTCAACACTTTCACGTACAGCAGCGATATTTTCAGCTGAATGACTACTACGAGCATATGTTTTTAGCCTGTGGTCTTCAATAGTAGCAAATTATTGAAATTTAGCGATTAGGTTACGAACAGCAGGCTATAAAAGCACTTGATTACGAGGAAAAGATGCACGAATTTTACACATTGATGTTATAAAATTTTCTCAATATTTATAGTGACTTTTCATTATTGCAATACGTTGTTCAAGCTTTTAGCCTTCCATCACTCAAATTCCACTAGTTTTTAATAAACAAATGTTAAATAATGACAGTTCAATATTTGAAATTTTATCAAATATAATAATTTTAGCAAATTTACTTTCTAACTCAAATGTAGACACTCATTATATATATATATATATATATATATATATGTGTGTGTGTGTGTGTGTGTGTGTGTGTGTGTACAGGGTAAACCTAAAAAATGTGTACACACTTTTATTGCTAATAATTCAAAATGTGTATATATTTTTTGTGACACTCTGTATTCATATATGTCTGTAATATAAGAAAGGTTAAATGAAAAATAAATTAAATTAATAAAGAACACTTTTATTGAAGTCTTATTGATAACAATAATTTATTAATAGAGGTAAAATGTATTTATCGTAAAATATTTGATAAATGTATTAAAATCGCATCATTTAAAGTATAATAATTATAATACCAATAAATAATATTACAATTTTAAGTGAATATAATAATTGTTTCCAGAACTATTGAATATACGTTTTATATAACCAACACAACAATATTTAGAACAAACAATATTATTCAGACATTTATAAATTATAAATATAAAAATCATACAAAATGTAAACGATTAAAAAACCCCCACGTAAATACTGTATGTATCGATTTATTTTAAATTATTATTAATAGAAAATAATTCAGCACCGTTGTGTTATTGGCACGTTTTTATAATAAAATAACAAGACGTGTAATTTTATAAGAATTATATAAAGCATGAAATGTTGGCAAGGGCAACGGCATATGAAATGTGCATGCAATTGAATTCAAACTGATAGTTTATCATGAATTGTATATATATTTTTACTTGTATCTAGTTTTAGATATTCTTGTTTTTCTTGAAGGACTCTCTAATTACACACATACATAAATGCATACACGTTAGTATATTCATATACAAAAAAATGTCTCTATAAGAGAACTATAGCGAAATTGTCATTGTGACACACACAAATAATAATGTAAGATTTAAAAACTTAATATAAAATCTGTTTTAGTCCTTTGGTATTTATGTACATGCATTAATAGTTATGGATAAACTAAGTTTATTAAAGATTTTTTTATTATTTTTTTCCATAAAAAAATATTTTAAAATGATTGATTTTTTAATGCGTTTCAACAAAAACAATGATTAATTAAATAAGTGGAATTTTTTTAGGCACTTTTATTAATATACATGCATTTTTTAGTTCTCTATGAAGAGAATTTTACTTTAATACTGATTTTTATATATTTTTTAATAATACTTATTTGTAATAAAACAAATATGAATATCACTGATTTATTGAAAAATACATGTGAATTAAGTAAAGATATTTTCGATTTTTTATTATGTATTAACATGGTTCGTGATATTCTTTGTATATTAATACGAATATTTAAGAAATTTTAAACTACACAACTTTTAAAAAAATATAAAATTAATAAAAAACGAAACTTATTTTGAAAACAAATTAACATAACAACGATCGTATTTTTAATTTCGTTTTTAATATTTTTATAAAAACTTAATTTATATATTTTTTTAATTATTTAATAGATTTGAAAGTTAAAACAAAAATAAAGTAATATTGATATAAGATATTGTTTATAAATTCAATATATTTGATTCATTAATTTCTAACTCTTTTTAAATAATTAAAATATCTAACATCATTATTTTAAAAACACTATTTAATAAAGTTCATTTTTGTTTTCAAGTATTTTAAATATTATTTGAAATTTTAATATATTTACTATAAAGTAAATAACATTGAAATATACAGAATTTAACAAATAATTCTATTTTTCAATTATTTGAATTTTATACGAATTAAAAGAAATATTTCTAATAATCAAATTGAATAAATATCATTTCAGAATTTTAAATTTAAATTATGCAAATTATAGTGTTTAGATATTATATGGTAGATTGAAAAATGAGACAATGTAATCTTTTCAATATCAATATTCGAATTTTAAAAGAGTTTATATATGTTTGAGAAAATTTTTTTATAAAAAAAAGTACTAATTATAAGTAAATTTTTGAGCATTTCTATTTTGATAATATATAATTGATGTAGGTGCTTATTTATATAAAAAACTTTATTTTTTTTAAAAAAAATAATAACAAGGAATAAAACATTTTTTTAAAAAGTGATATTCATTTTATAATTTTGAAAATTATTTTATTTAATTTCTGAATTCCATATAAAACGTATTTTTATTATATTAAAAAATATTTAAATGTTGAATTATAAATTATTTTTATAAAAAATATACAATATATGATTTTAAACTATAGTTTGTCAATTGCTTTGAATAGAAGAGTTTTTCTTATTTTAAATTAAAAATACATCATTTAATGGTCTTAACAGTAAAAAAGAAAATATGAATATGTATGAAAATGAACATAATTTATTCTAATTGTTTATATTTAATTGAATAAGATATCCTATCATATTCATTTATATTTATTTACACATACGAATTGTAAATAATTTTAAATGGATGTAGAGTTATATATATATATATATATATATATATATATATATATATATATATATATATATATAAATCTGCATACATATTTTCAAAAATAAACTACTAAAAATATTTTTCAACAAAATAACGAAAAATGAAGAGTAAGAAATATACAACAGAAAAAATAAAAACAATTATTATTGTTTCAATTTTATATATATATATATATATATATATATATATATATATATATATATGTATATGTATAGTTATATGTATGGTTAAGTTATATTTGAAGCACTTTTATAAAAAAAATGATTTTTCAACATTAGTGATTTAATTAATAAGAATTTCTATTGACTGCATTGTAAACTTGTGATAAAAAAGTACAAAGATGATAAATATTAAGAACCGCCCAAACTCACGAATTAAAATGACTAAACTTGACGTGTGGTCAGTGTAGCGTGATGGGCGGTACAAAGTTACCACATCTCGGGAATCTCTTCGGAACGGGTGGTAAATCTTTTTGCGTACCCACATGTATTATAGTGTTCATACCGATTGTAATATGGAATAAGAAATGACAATGGAAAAGCCAATATCCTGAAAATAAAGATAATGTTATAAAAATATATAAACTTTGTGTACAAATCCAATAAAATAATACATTATTAGTTAAATAAGAGCCTAGTAAAAATATTTGTTTGACGAATTAAAATTTTCACAGAGATTTTTGTATTTTTTATATATATTTTGGTTATGAAGTATTTTTGTTTATTATTTTTTTTCTAAAAATTCATATGTAAATAAAAATTGATTTTATGTTATAAAAAAGACTGAAAAATATAAACGGATTATTAATCTCTTTAAAAACTATTTAATTATTAATATTTTATATAATTTTTAATATACGAGTATATATATATATTTGTGTGTGTGTGTTTATAATTAAAAAAGTATAGTATTTCTATTTCAGTATATTACAGAAAACATGATTTATGTAACTAGAAAAATAGAATTTAATTTATCAACTATCCATTTGATATACTTGAAGACATTTAACAGTATGTTTATATTGCAATACAGTGAATTGCACTGTTTTTATAGTTCTGTTTACTTTAATTAATCTGTTTGTTGTGAAAGAGAACAAAAAGTCAATTAGTTTTCATTATGCTTGTTACATAGCTGTCAAGTAGAACTTTATTCCTTTTATTTACAAACAATATTAACATTTAGATTGGTATTTAAATAATTCTCTGATTTTTTTAAAAGTCTATAATTATTGATACTCGTATTATTTTTAGAATGATATATTGATACTTAATAACTTTAGATTTGTTACGATTTCGAAATAAAAATAATTAATTTTCACGAGTATTTGGTATATCACACACACACACATAAATCATAAAGCCCATATCAATCCACTACTGGACGAAAGCCTCAATGAATGCTACCATTCACTGGTATTTGGGCATATTAACCACGTTGACCAGGCGTATTGGTGAAGATTTTTTATTTGTGGTTTACTCCCTTAATTTTTCTACAGTTATTTTTTTACAAGATGAGGTTGTCGGCCTTCATGCTCAACCCTCGAAAATGAGTGACTGGTATATATAGGCATGCAAATAAAAAAATATAATTCAAACACAGTAGTGGTATAAATGGCTGTTTACAATATTTTTATTTAATTTTTTTTCAGTGATATTTTTTGAGAAGTTTAACGTTCGTATACAATATGTTAATATTTAATCAAGTAACTTTTTTGATTTTGTGATTTGAATAAAAAAATATTTTTGTTATATAATTTGTAATAAATTATTTTATAATAAATTATAATTGATATACATTTATTAATAATTCTTCTAGAATTACAATTTATTATTAAAACATGTACTTAATACAAATGAACTATTATTTAAATATAATAAAATATTGTAAAAGTGTTTAATAATTTTTATTGTTTAGAGATTTTAGATTTTATAAGGCAATGTTCTAATGATAATAGCATAGGATACATTAGTTTATAAAAAAAGAAAATGAGCAATAAATAATTATTAAATACTTTTTCAATATCTTGTACTGTTAGGTAATAGTTCATTAGCATGAAAGTGAGTTTTCCACAGTTCTAGAATAAATAATGTACTTAATAGTTGCGAATAGCAATATTTTAATATAAAAATTATATATATATATATATATATATATATATATATATATATATATATATATATGAGGGTAACCCAAATGGGTACTGAATGAAGATTAAGGGATAGTAAATAATAGTAAGCAAATAAATGTATGCCTAAAATCTTCTGTCTCATTTGGTTTACTCTATAGTTGTATTATTTTTATTCAAATCAAATTAAGGAATTTTATTTTTTTTATTTTTCTGTTCTCAAAAATTTGAATATAATATTTACATTTCGTTAATTCAAAATATAATTAAGATCATTTTTTAGGAGAAACTATATGTACTTATGTCCTTTTTACATTTCCATAAAGATAATTGACATAATTAAAATTCTCTATATTAAATTGTTAGTATTCATAAATTAAAAAATGCAAATTATATTAATATTTATTTTTTTTAAGTGATTTAATATTTCATATATATATATATATATATATATATATATATATATATATATATATTTATTTTTAAATCATAATTAAGTTAATAAATTAATTTCATAAGCATGGGAATTATTTAAATAATTCACAATTAAGTAAATTAAAAATTATCAAATTACAGTCAATTTTCTTTAACTGTTTATTTTGTATTATATATATATATATATATATATATATATATATATATAAATAAATAAATAAATGTAAGGATATTTTTTTAAGTGTGATAGAACTTTAAATTGAACTCCTATCGAAAGTTATATGCAATCTAAAAAAACACTATATATATATATATATATATATATATATATATATATATATTATGTGTATGTGTATATGAAAATATGATAGAGTGTTTTTTTAGGTTAGATACAACTTTCGATATTAATTGAATTTAGAGTTCTATTATGCTTAAAAACACATATATATATAATAGAGAAAGTGTAGCTCTAAAGATGATAAAATGATATAAAACACACAAAATCGGATTAAAAGTGAATAATAAACAGCTATAAAACAACTTTATTCGAATTTTATGGTGTTTGAGTTTTTGCTTTTTTACGAGAATTTAATTTTTATTGGAATTGGTATTATATATTTTAAAAGAAATAAAAATTTTAAATATTATTTATACTTTGAACGCAATAAAAATTGTTATAATCAATTTAAATTTTGTAGAAGCAAATTCAAATTTTTAAAAAATTATTTTCTTTATAAAAACTGTCGTAGAAAAATCACAAAAAAATATATAATTAATATTAAAATACGTGTTTTTTTCCTTAAATTTTGGAAATTATTCACCACGCATGTCAAAGAGTAAATCGTAAAATTAAATTTTTATCATTCATTTATAATATATTACCTGGATTGTCGGCCCTGAATCTGAAAACGACGTAGCCATTATTCGGAACAGCAATGGTATCTTTAGCTGGTGGCAAATTGAATTGTCTGTGAAGTAAACCTCTTCTGTCCAATTCTAATGCATGTTTCAAGTTGATTTTCTTTACATTTTTATCAGGCGATCTACCGATACCGATTACATTAAATGCATAACCGTGCAAATGGAACGGATGACTAAGATTTGGCTGTTGGACTATAAAAAAATAAATAAATTAATCTACTTGTATTCATACAAATTCAATTGTAATTAAAAAATCTATATAAATTATTTTATTTCTTAATATTGCAATGATTCAATTTTTTTCGACATATATGTATGTATTATGAAAATAATTGAGCCATATTGAACTGAATAGATTTCTCTAATTAACTACATCGAGTAAATATCGTAAATAACTGTACGTGATTGCGTTTATAATGAAGAAAAATGTTGTTTACCATGAAATATCGTACAAGAAAAGAATGTTACATTTATTCATATTACCTTCATCTACTAAAACGACTTCAACAATAGCATTGAGCGGTATATCGATTTGATGTGTGCACATGCAATTAGCTCCACAGTCTGCAGGTCTATTATCTCCGTTACAAAATTGTGCTGGGTCAATGTCGTGGACTTGAGAAAGAGGTGGTGCTGGTGGGAAGATGAACGATATTTCATCGACTAAACTGATGACATGATCACCGCCAGGAGCAGCTGAAATTGTAAATATATAATTGTATCAGGTCATCCAAATGTGACTTCTAGATTTGTGTTTTACTAAAAAAACATGTGTATAGTTCTTTGTTTATTTTTCATAAAACACAAATCTAGACGTTACATTTGGATGACCCTATATTAATTATGAAGCTTCACGATGAAATTTAGAAAAATACATTTATAATATTTAATTGTCAAAATATTTCAAATATTAAATTATTTGATCATGATTATAATATTGGTGATAAAAAATCAATCTGATATTTCAATTTCTTTAAAAACCTTGAACTGAAAAAACCTTCTTTAAGGTTGAGATATTTTTTATTTTTAAAAAATCAATCTGATAGTTTAGTTTCTTTAAATTCCTTGACCTGAAAGAGCCTTGGGTAGGGAAATTTGGAATGTCACAACAGTGCGATTTTTATCAAGAAAAAGTTTATTTTATTAAAGGTTTTATAATTTTGAATACAACTTTATCAGTTTTATTAATAAAAATATATTTTAATACACAAATATGGTATATTGAGTTCATTTTTTTATAGAATATATTTTAATTTAAAAATGTTTGTAAATAAAATATTACAATTTCTAGTTGAATTAAAACTAAAGTCAATGAAACAAATATTAAAAACGTATAAATAAAATTGCTAGAAATCAAATGATTGATTTTCAAATAATCGGAATCATTGTTTATAGAAAAATTAAATTAATTTAAAATAAGGGATATTTAGGATAAAATAATAAATATATAGAAAATTTAACTCACCTAAGAATCTGTTATAAGTATTCGGAGCGAACAGTTCTTCAGGTCTGTAAAATAAGAATCTAAATGGCAAGAAGATTTTGACATCAGGTCGTTCTTGAAGTAAAGCTGGATCGACTTTTTTGGCATTCTTGAGCTGACTAACGCATACAGCATCGTTTCTAGGTCTATCACAAACAGCATCCAATGGATTTAAGACCTAAGAAAAAAGATACAATTAAAACATTTATTTTATATTTTTTTTAAAAAAAATATTTATGAAAGTAAAGTATTTCGAAAACACTTACATTTTTTGTAAACTGTACAAATCGGTATTTACACAATTTTAAACACAACTATATATACTTATATTTACATTTTTTATACATGAATTTTAATATTTGTAATTAAAATTCTATATTCATGAATATTTATAAAAATATTTGTAATAATTTTTATATACAGTATTACACTTTACATTTTTTTAATTTCGTTTATTAAAAATTAATATATTAGATTTTAATCTGTATATTTTAACTTTTATTATGTTATTAATATTATTTTTTTATTATATATTTTAATACTATATATATAAAACATATGATATGTGTATATAAGATTATTGTTTAGTGAAATTTAATGTCGTTTTCAATGAAACTATTGTGACATTGTAAAGTTGTATGAAACGAACACGGATGTATTTTATACGCAAAATAAATGTATAATTTTTAATCAAGTATAAGTGAAATGCACATATATGAAAATGTGATTAGGTTAAAAAGCGAGGTCAAGTAATATACTGGTCTGACGCGTTTTCTCACAGAAAAAATATTATTTGCTTTCGAATCGTAGTTTCGTTGATATTTTCGCATAGATGTTTGCGATTTCACAAAATGAGCATTGAAGTAAATTTAGTGTCATTTATATATATATATATATATATATATGCATATAATTTTGAAAAGAGTGTATTTGTGCGTCTATGAAAATAAATATATTTATGTCCAAAGAAGTCAATTGAAAAGTGTATTTTTTCATATTCAACTAATATTTTGTGAATTATGTTAAAGTGGCAATATGTTTACTAAATTTTTATATTTGTAGTGTTTTGTGTTATTAATTTACACACACAAATATATATATATATGTGTGTGTGTGTAAATTTAAAATTTATTTATAAATGAAAAATCGACTTTGATTTGTATTATTTTAACTTGATTCTAATTGCTTTTTAAAAAACATTCTGAATACATGCGATATTTTTGTACATTATACCAATTAGGCTTTATTTATTAAAAATTAAATTATTAAAATTCGATAACATACTAATTAAATTTTTAATTAAATTACGTTTGAAAAAATTTAAAGTCTTATATTTTCAACAAAAATTATTAATTTGTATTTTTACATATATGAAAATATTATTGTAATTTGAATTTATTGTTTTATCTATTTTATAATGATAATAGCCGAAATTAACAATGTTGAATTTTAAGAAATCAAATGTGAATTGTTAAATAAATAATCCACATTTGTAATAAATATATAAGTAACAAATATTGGTTTTTATATAAAGTTTTGGAAATGTGTTATATTTTCAAAATTTATGGTATTATTTTTCTAACTTTTTACTAAGCAATAAAAAAATAAGCTTTAAATGTTAGAAATTGAAAATTAGATCTTGATCATGTTTTTTAAAATGAAAAATATTTTATTGTGTTATAAATACACAGCTTTTTATATTTTTTTATTATAAAAATTGTATATTAAAAACAAAATGAAAACAATTTGATACTTTCAGTTTGCTGATTTGTCAAGGTTATTTGAAAATAAATGGTGTTAGTGTGTTAGAGTATGCATTTTTTAAAAAATAAATAAATTTTAAATTGAACTATACTATGAAATAATTGTATAAAATTTATTTATATTTTATATATTAGGATTTGTAAGAAATACAAATATTGTTTTTTAAAAATATACAATAAATTAAAGAATTTTACATATACACAATAACTAATATAGGGACATCAAAATGTGATGCTAGATTTGTGTTTTATTAAAAAGAAACTTGTGTATAGGGAAACATGTGTATAGTTTCTTTTTTTTTAATAAAACACAAATCAAGGTGTTACTTTTGTATGACCCTATATATATTAAACTATATTTTAAAAAGTATTCATATCGCAAGTGAATAATAATTTCATTAATCTATTAATTTAAATTACATTGTTATTTTTTTATGATAAGTTAAAAATTAAGATTTTGTTAAGATTATGACAATTACAAATTTAACAATGTTTTAAAATCATTTACATATTTTAATCGTCCGTTAGAGGGAAATATATTTTAATTAATTTAATGATTAAAAATATTAAGGGAAATTGTAATAAAGTAATTTTCTATTTCATCAATTTTTTTTAATATCTTTAGATTTAATATCGTTACATATTAAACGTTAAATAATAAAATTCGATTAAAAATGAAACGAAGTGAATATACTTGTCATCTTTATCGGTTGTGGTCATTAAATATTTTTAGTAATATTATATATATATATATATATATATATATATATATATATATATATATTGTACATAATAATGTTAGCACTTGTATAATTTTAAGAAAATAAATGTTTGTTATTTTTTTAAAAAAACCTCAAAATACAAGTTTATTTAAAAATATAAAACATGTCTATTAAATGTACTTTGCTTCAAAAAAATATTCTTTTTTTAAGTGTTTATTTTCCAGTTTCTGTGAAAATTGACTTTTTTGTATAATTGCTTCGAAACATGTTATAACTTTTTCAAAATGTTATTTTTTTTAATTCTATGAAAATTAATATTTTTTGTTTAGTTTAATTGAAAAACAGTTAAGTAATATTATTTTAAAATAATTGATATTATTGTTTCGTCAAATATATTTAAGCAAATAAAAGTTTAGTAACAATATTTTTTTTTGAAAATAAAAAATCTCAGACGTAATTGTTTTTATAATTCTCTCCCCCTCCCAATCTATGTATATATTGAAATTTAGGACTTCACTAAGTGTATTAATTTTTCGTATGTTTGCAATGTTTGTTTGGAAAATAGAATATTGTATTGATATTAAATTGATTTTGAATTACACGTTGCTGTATTTGTAATTAAATAGAACATCGGTTGTCGTGAATATTTGTGTATTAATTGCTATTCCTAATTTTATTTGCACAACTGATATGTGATATTTTGTAAGTAGAATTTATTTTCTATTATAGTATGAGATTGTTAGTTAAATGGTGAAGATTTTCCTAACTTAAATATTTTTATATACAAAAATTTTTAATATATATATATATGCATGTGTGTGTTTTGAAAAGGAAAACGTAGTTTTTCATTCTTAAATTTTTTTATACATTGAGTATGAAATTTTTAGTGTGTATATATATATATATATATATATATATATATATGTTTGTGTGTTGTGTTCGCATATAATCTTGAGTGAATGTAATACTGATTTTATTTATAGGAATATATTCGTAACAATTCAATTTTTATTAATTGAATAAATTTTAGACTAAATCAATTTGTAAGTTGGCAATCAATTTAAAAAAATAGTTAAAGATTTAAAACATTAATTATTAAGAACACATAATAACTAATTAAAAAAATAGTAATTAAATCATACATTTATATATATTCAAATGAAAAATATAATTGATCATTTTGACGTTTTAAATTTATTTCAAAAATAAATTTATGTTTATGATATACAAGCTAATATTTAATTGATCTATTTTTATTTTAAACTTTTTAAATATTTCATTATTATAGATATTAAATATATAAAATTATAATTTAATATTTAAAAAAATGTATAATTGAGTTTATTTAACTTTTTTGATTTAGATCACTGATTGATGTCATCATTATAATATTTTTAATGGATAATTGTTTAACATATTCACATACTATATAAAAATTTGTGTTATTTTATATTCATTAAAATTAAATAATTAAATTTTAACACTATTTCACATGCATTATTGTATTTATTTGGCTGTACAGTTGTTTGAATTCATTTTAATAAACACAATAATTGAGAAAATATATGTTAAATATGCACACTTATTTATTAATGTTAGTATTTATAGTTTACGTTGTTCTACAAGACACTAATCGGTTGAATATACACACGGCACACGTAAAATAAAAGAGCAAGTATACAAGCGAAGAAAATGAACAAAAAAAAAAAAAACACAAATACATTACACTGGTTACTGTTAACATTTTTATTTCAACCTAAAACATTATTAACATTATCTATACATTATTTATAATTTCCTGCAACAAACTCAAAGATATGCTTTATTAATACAGATCTCATCTGAAGAAATTGACTGTATCTTCAGCACACTGCATATAATTATTTATATACACATATGTATAATAATGATAAAATATATCTTTCTGTACATATAAATTAAATGAAATCAGCCACATAAGAAGTATACACATTGTTAATATAGTATAGTCTTATCAATAGTAACGTGACATAAAAAAAACTCAATCCCAGATCTCTCACAATCATATACATATATATTTGTAATATTGTACAACAGTAAACGCCAGACATATTTGATTTGAGATAATTGCAAAAATGTATATTAGAATAAAAAAATACTGAGAAATAATATATGTTTATTTATGCTCATCGTAAAAAAATCTAAAAGGAATTTAATCAAAATACACGAAGAAAATAAAGCACTATAGAAGCAAAATATACACAAATTAGGCTCGCTTAAAATATTGGAAGGATATTAATAGTTCGACAGATAAAATGAGAATGAAACGAAAGATACTTACAGTATAAATACAATACAAATAAAAAAATATATATGTTCAAATATTTCTACGGCAAGATTTTTTTTATTTCAAATACTGAAAATAGGCAAGTAGATTAATTCCTAATCGATACAAATCGACTGATAAGTATATGCGAGAATTAGCGGTGAAATTCGAAAATGTTTTTCTTTCAAGTATGAAAACATTTTCGATTAGCGTGCGTGTAAGAAAATCATAGAAATGAAAATGAAATTGCAGTGGAATAGAATTTAGAATTCATTGAAAAGTAAATGGATAGAATTTTGAATAATTCGTGCTAATAGAAAAATGTAAACTTGCAAGATATTTTTTGAAATTTGGTAAAAATATAAATTCGTGTTGATAATTTTGAAATAATATTTTTTTTTGGTTTTTATAGAGAAATTTAAATATTATTAGAGAGTATTTTTTAAATGCATATATATATATATATATATATATATATCAGTAAATTTTTTCAAATAAATTTTAAACTAGTTTTAAAAATATAATTGAATATTTATATAAAAGAAATTATCAGCCACTGTATATGAAAGTGAATATGAGAATAATAGGGTAAACTAAAAAATAAGATAATATAATATACTAAAACAATAATTTCAAATTTTAAATAAGAAATCGTATAAAGACAAAAATAAATATAAAAATCACATATAATTTTTATACTTTAACGAAAATTTCAACTAAAAAAAAGATATAACTCGAATGATAAAAAAAATTGATTAAGCAAATAGACCGGATTATTGCAAGAAGAAAATATGTGATTTAAAATTAATTGTAAATATATGAAATGAAATATATGATTGGATGATATGAAAAGAGAAATATTGAAAGAAATATAATTTACAAAAAAGTAAGATAAGTAGAAAGTAATGTATGGAATTTATATTAATATTTCAAAGAGAAAACAAGGAAGAAATTGAAATAAAATAAACAAGAAGTCATAGTATTAAATAATTAACGAGAGATTGATACACTAAGGTTAATGTCTTTTTTGTAAAAAAATCGTATAAAAAGTTATTATTATTTAATTATTGTTTTTCTTATTTGAAAAATTATGAATTACAAAAATTTTCTGATTGTAAAACATAATAGAATGATTATATATATATATATATATATATATATATATATATATAAATTGTACGAAAAATGATTAACAGATATCTTTGCATTTTAAAATAATGAATTTTTTCGAAATAGAAAATACTAAGAAAAGTTCATTATAATAAAAGCTGGAATTGTATAATACAAAACCTAATTAGATAGATAAATGATATTTTCACGATATAAATTGTTTTAATAGATGTAATACAATCAGACCTGTTGTATGTTATTCTAAGAATTGTTCTATATTTAAATTATAATCTGATATAAACGACATTGTTTAGAAAAACAATTATATAATTATTTACAAGGAACATTAATAATACTTTTTAGGTCTTGTTTGAGTATGTGTATAAAAAAAATAATTAATTCTAGTTTGTGACTTCTAAGTTATTTATGCGAAAAGGTCGAATCAAAAAAAAGAGTATATTAAGAAAGAAGAAACATGTAGAGTAATTCTAGATGATCGTTTATGAAAAGATGTAATGGTAATAAAATAATTTGACACTTTGTTCGAACCGTGCCAGACACTTCATTCTCCTATAAATATAGGTGGATTAAGATGATCGATACATAATATTAATTAAATTATTATGCTTCAACGAAGCGATTAATCAACGGTCGAAATCGGTGGTAAATGGTCACCGCAGGTAGGGAATCCTGGCGGTATGGGAGGAAGATCCGCTTGTGTACCGACTTGCAATACCAAATTCATACCGATCACAATATGGAATAAGAAGTGACAATGGAATAACCAGAAACCGGGATTATCTGCTCTGAAACGGAGTACAACGTAACCGTTATTCGGTACAGCTATTGTATCTTTGCCAGGTGGTAAATTATATTGTCTGTGCAACAATCCTCTTCTGTCCAAATCGAGAGCGTGTTTCAAATTGATCTTTTTGACATTATTGTCGGGTGATCGACCGATACCGATGACGTTGAATGCGTATCCGTGCAAGTGGAACGGATGACTCAAGTTTGGCTGTTGAACTGAAATTAGAAAAAAAATTCAAAACATATTTATGTAACTGTGTCGAAAGAATTCTTTTTTAAATATGATTTAATTAAAACCGAATGTGTAATTAACGAGATAGTAAATTATTTGATATATTAACCTAATTAATATGGACAAAATAACGAAATTACAAGTTTGTTTTAATTAAAAGTTTGATAACCTTCAGATATTGATGTACGCTGTGTGAATAATTAAACATGTTTAAAGTTTTAATAATGCTGTCACATACAACATAAATAATGTTCTCTTACGTATTATTTTGTACATGATTTGATTAATACGTTTGATATCTGTGTAATTAAAATGTTTATTTATATAATAATTTTTCAATATCAATTCCATAAAAAAAATATATTATTTCTTATATAAATTTTTACAATATTTCTAAATTAAATTTGATTCATTTAAAATTTCAAAATTCTATAAATATAAATATTTTAATCTATTGAATATATAATTTAATTAATAAATATTGCAAAAATATATTTGTCTATAAGATACTTTTCAGGAAGTAAGTTAAAATATGTTCAGTTAACCTTTTAAATCAATTTTATATACAATTCAATATGACACAGCAATTACAACTTATTACACTGTAATAACGATAAACATATTTACATATACAAAAATTTTAAACCACAAGAAAAATATATCTGACACAATTTAGCCAATTTAGATCAATAAGTTGCTTTAATCCACTGTGCATGGAGCTTTTCGGTCCAATGACCTCTCTATTTATAAAATTATTTACTAGTTTTTTCTATTTTTGTTTGATTATCAATGAAGCATGAGTCGTAGACTTTACATTTAACAGTAGTATAAATATTGTACTTCTGGGTGTAGTTTAGTGTGATATTACTGATTATTTATAGTTTATATGAAATTAAATGAAAAATAAATTAATCAACTAATTAACTTTAGAAAGTTGGTAATATTACATTTATTTTTAGTGAAAGATTATAAATTATTGTTTAATTATGTAAGATTTATTTACTACACATTATTATCGAATATTTATAATTGATTAAATTTTGTAATGATGAACTATTATTTCGGTTTAAAATTTTAAGTACAGTTTTTTTCATTTATAAAATAATAGATTATCTCTGATTGATTTCATTGAGATATAATAAATAATATTTTTACCAATCCTACATCTAAATTGGATATTAGTTAATAAACTAATTCATAATTTCACTGCTAATGAATGTTTTTTTTTTAATAACTAAAACGATTTTTAATAAACGAAATTTATAACAAAAATATGTATTTAATTGATTTAGTAATCAAAAAATATTTATCTCTATTTAAAAAGTTGACTGTGGAAGAATTTTTGAGACTGTTTGAAAAATTTGTTCAAAAGAATTTAATACTTTTTAGTATAACATTTTTTCTATTATTTTTAGAGGATGCTTTTTAAGCGTAATATAACTTTAAATTGAATCCTTATCGAAAATTCTATCTAACCTAAAAACACCATTCATATATATATATATATATATATATATATATATATATATATATATATGCGTATTTTTTTTAAATTGGATAGAATTTTTGATAGGGATTTAATTTAAAGTTCTATTACGCTTAAAAAGCACTTTATATATTATTTTTTCGAATAAAAGAAATTGCTTATTTCAATTTCAGCTTTTATAATTAATTACACTAAGTGTAATTGATGAGAGAAAACATTTTTTCTTAATATATATTATTTAGAGATAATACTCAGAGTAGTTAATTTTAAGTTAAACAATTCTATTGATATAAGTAGATGAAATATTTATCGAAAAATTAATTTGAATATAAAACATAAAGTCTTGTGTTTGGTTAACATAATTAAAATAAAAACATTTGTAACAATTCTATTTAAAGAATAGTTTAAGAAAATAATAAATATTTTTTTATATAAATTCAATATGTGTGTATGTACATAAAGGTATAAAACATAAAGATGTGATAAAAGATAAATAACAAATGTTTATTTTTATTATATTAGACAGTTAATAAAAATAAAAAATAGAATAAAATTGAAATAAATGAAGATTTTAATAGTTATAAAAAGGGGTGTAAAATTCAAATATAATAATATAGGCTCATCCAAATGTGACGCATAGATTTGTGTGTTTTTTAAAAAAAAGAAAAATGTGCATAAGGAAACATGTGTATAGTTTCTTTTTAATAAAACATAAATCTGGACGTTATATTTGGATGATTCTACATATTGTAGAATAAAAGAAATATAAATAGACTAGCAAGTATCGATATGGTGAAAATACCAAAAAATTATATGTATTTTATGTAATGCAAAAGAATTTGTTTATTATATTTTATTTAATTGTAAAAGTTTTCATCTCTATCTATATTATATATATATATATATATATATATATATATATATATAATTTAATACTAATATTAAAATTAAAAAAAAATGAATTCTAATTGCTAAAAATGATATAAGTGAAATTAATATACAACTGAATAATAAATTTAATTGATTTGCAAAAAAACAATTATAATTATATCTCAATTAATCAATTATGTAAATATACATTAATATATATACATACATACATATATATATATATATATATATATATATATATATATATATATATATATATATATATAAATGACAGTTTAATAAGTTAATCAAATGTTTGTACTTGCAAATTTTTATTTCAAATAGTGGGCAAATACTCGATTGTATGAATGATATTAGAATATAAATTTCACGTTGATTATTGATTATTTAGTTACATGAATTTTCATTAATATTAGCTTTGGACAATAATTTTCTAGAATTGATTTTCAGATTTCATTGTTTATACATTTGGTATTTAATTTATATCAAATTCTTAGAACTGGTATTTACTTTAATGGAATAGGATTATTTTCAGTAAATAAATGATTTTGTATTTATTTGTATAAATATTATTCTTTTGTATTGATTTTTATTTGATTATTTATATTTTATTTCTGATTTATTTGATAAATTAAAACTTGAAGTTAAAACAGTGATTTACACTTATGTTGATACATTTAATATTTCATTTATAATGGGATTAATTCAATAAAATAAATAATTATTTAATTTTAATAAATGAAAATATAATAAACATTGGTTGTTAAAATATGTAGTTAAGTTAATGTTTTTTGATTTTAGATTTCATATACGTTGTTATTTGACTATTTCCTTAAATATATATATATATATATATATATATATATATTTATGTATATATATATATATATATATATATATAAATGAAATATGAATAAAAAGTCGAAGAATTATTACTAGTCATATAAATATTTTTCCTTAAAAATATTAAAAACTTACCTTCATCTACAAGTACAATTTCGACGATGGCATTGAGAGGGATGTCAATTTTATGTGTGCACATACAATTTGTGCCACAGTCTCTTGGTCTGTTGTCACCATTACAGAATTGTTCTGGATCAATATCATCGTACTGAGATAATAACGGCGAAGGTGGACTTAAGTATGAGATTTCATCGATTAAACTTATTAAATGATCTCCGTTTGGTGCGACTGAAATCAAAACAAAATATAAATTTACAATTGTTATTAATTTTTATTTCATTCATTTAAATAAAATAGTTTTATTAAAATTACTATGCTATTTTAAAAAGGTGTTTATATATATTATTATTGTAAAAAAGGAATTTAAAAAAGTCATTGAAATTCCTAGTGAATAATAGGTTATTAATCAGATATTTGGATTATTTTCCAGAAGATTTTTAATCCAAGGTTTTAACAGATTTCATGCTCGATTGATTTTTGTTAACCATGTTTACACTACGTGGGTGGCATACACCTCACGTTGTCTTATAAGATATAAAATTTTATGAGTAAAAATGGTTTGAAAACAGATCGTTATGCCACATGACTCGTGATTTAATAACTGCATAATTTATTACATTTAATAATGAAAATATCAAATATTTTGAATAGAAAGTTCAATGTAGGGCGTACGCGACCTACATGGCACAGAACGTGTTTGTAAATGATGTTGATTAATTAAAAATTATATAGATATTCTATGAATTACTCACTTAAGTGTCTGTTGTAAGTATTTGGTGCGAACAAATCATCCGGTGTATAGATATGGAATCTGAATGGTAAGAAGATTTTCACGTCCGGTTGTTCTTGAAGGATACCTTTATCGATCGGTAGAGCGTTTTTCAGCTGATTAACGCAAATGGCATCGTCTCTTGCTTCATTGCAGCGAGCATCTAAGGGGTTTAGTACCTGGCAGACCACATGTGTCATATTTACAATGTTCTCGTATGTACAAAAATCCCCAGGGAACACTTACCCAGTCGTCATTAGTCTTTCGTTTTACCGTGGAATTTAAGAATACAATTTTGGAAAAACGAATTTGGTGTTTTTAAAAAAGTTAGATTTGATTCTATAGATGACTGATTATTTTAAAAAATTAATTAATTTTGTTTTTATTGAAAACTCGTGATTTAATTATTCTTAGGGTACAAAAATGATTTCTTTACATGGAATATAGTGATTTTTTTGTCTAAAGTAAGGCTAATTATGAACTAAAGAAAAAAATAATCTTAGATGTTTATTTTAACATCTTTCAAAATATCATGTTATTATAAGTAGATATGATTTTATGTTATCTAATTGGAGTTTTGAATACAATAATGACCTAAAACACACGTTCAAGGCAATTGAACAGTTTTTATTGGCAAACTTTTGTTTGATTCTTAGAGAAGCATATACAATTTTTAAATATTAATCTAATAGAAAATTTATGGGGTGATATAAAAGCATAGACAGGAATTATACAAAGTAATAAAAACTACATGGTACAAAATTTAGAAATTTTTTTTTAGGTATTAATGAATTCTATGCAGTCTTGCTGCAAAGTAGTTTTTAAAAATAAGGGCTATTCTACAAAATATTAATATTAGTATTTTAATATACTTTATTGGCAGAATTCGAAATAGAAATCATAAATTGTTTGTTTATTTTCGTTATTTCTACTTTAATGTTCAATCTGTTTTTTATTTTAAGTTATTTTCTTTTAAGCTGATAAAAAATTAACCGATTTAAATATAAAAATATTATGCATAATTTTAAATTACCTAAAAAAGGCCGAAATAAATTTTCTAGTTTCTATTTTATTATTCTGTAACTAATTTTATTGAAAAAATTATCTATTTATTTTAATATCTGCCATATATATATATATATATATATATATATATATATATATATATATATATATATGTGTGTGTGTGTGTGTGTGTGTATGTGTGTAAAATATGATAATTTTGTTAATTTTCTTAAAATTAATTATATCAAGGAACTTGAAAACATTTTTTTTTAAATTTTAATAGCATTTCAATTGACAATTTTATAAAGAATAAGAAAATATGTGTCGATAATTTTAAGCAAAATATTTTTAAAAATAAATTGTATTGAAAATTGTTGACAAAAAATGCAAGTACGATTATTTTTTAAAAAAATTATTGACTAAAAAATATTTGCAATAAAAGTGATCGAATTTATGTTTAATTGTCATCTTTTTATTAAGGAGTAACTCTAATTTAATTTAATTTAATCTAAATAAAATAAATCACGAGTGTTCAAATTGATTTAAAAAACTTTCGATTAATACTAATAAAAAAATATTAATTTTGTTTATAATTATAATATAAATTCGTAAAAATCCCAAAAATAAAAATAAAAAAGAATTATATATGTAGAATAATAATTTGATGATTGATAATAATTCATTTTTAAAAAAAAATTAAATCCACGGCATTATGTTTGTCCAACAAGTTAGGTCTATTGTAAAGTACCTAAAGTCATTTATGAACTTTTTTCAAACTACTAATATATGTACAGTTTGTCCAAACACCATCTTATGTATATATATGATATATACTATACATTTCTTTTATATTTCCTTAACATATTTTTTACATTTTCTTATCAGTAAGTCTTAAAAAATATATATTACACGTTAAGTTAGTTTAAAGAAGGTTCAGTCATTTGTCTATATAATACACGTATAGTACAAACAGAGGGATATTTTTTTAACTTAAAAATAAATATAAATATATTACAAAAATATTTTTATCCCCATTACCCTAATTTAAATAAATACTAATTCTAGAGAATATAAAATGAACTTAAATATATATATGTACAAATATATGATACAAATGAATTTTTATAACATCTATATAACTATTATAAGAGAGATTAAGAAAATAACAACAATTTTTTTCGTCGTTGCAATAATGTAAATAGTTGTTTAGGAAAATAATATTTTAAATTAAAAAATATTAATCTTATATTATTAACAACTATTGAAATTTAATTATTAAAAATGAAAAAAGAATTAAAATTGAAACTATGTAGATAATTTTCTGTTAAAATTAAAATTATTTACTTAATCGTTATTAATAGAAAAATTTATTCATACACACAAACAAACATACTGGTATGTTTAGGTTAAATGGAAATAATGAGAAGAATAAAGATTGGTTATATCGAAAAATCGAATAATATTTCAATTGTAGAGAAAATTGTTATAAATAAATTATTTAAAATTTAATTTTAGTTACTGTAGTAGTTGTAATGCAAATTTATAATTTATTTATGACCATTTAAATAAATCAATGAATAATTTGATTCAATTTTTTGTTTATTATTCATATGAATAATATTTGTGTTTTTATTATTAAATATTTTAACATTTATAAACGTGGGAGGTGATAATTTATGTGAGTAATCCATTAAATATTGAGTTTTTTTAAATTAGGTCCTTATATGTAAGTTTGTTGATTTAGGGTATAAAAAATATGTAAAAAATACTAACGTCAATAACATAAAATATACTTTTATGAACTTACTCAGAAAGTGAATAATAATATTTTAATTTATTGAAATTTAAGGTGATTTTATTTTTGATTGAATTTGATATTTTTTCATTCATTAGATAATACAGTCGATTATTAAATTATAAATATTATCTATTTAAAAAAATATTATATTTACATATTAATATTCAAATTTGAATATATTAATTATAAAAATGAATATTTTCAATGAAAACATTAATTGATATTAATGAACGTTTGATAGATTTGACTGATTGGACTGCTGATCAATAACAGTACCTCATTTTTGTCGATTATTAATGAACTAGGTCACGTTTTCAGCTTGGAAAAAAATAAAAACATGACGAATACAACTACGATACTACATGTAATTTTGATCGATACGCTGTTCAAGTGAAAAATGATAGGTTCTTTTAATACTTTATTAATTTCGTGATTGAAAATGTACGTAAGAAATGTACTTTATTATTATATGGAAAATTATATATTTTCGTAAAGATGCTTTATTATACTCTCATATTATTTATGAATACTTATTTTTGAAAAAAAATTTCAATAAGTAATTATATAAAATATTTGAATCGTTTAAGTTGTTTATACACTTTTTGTAATAAACACGTTTTGATATTTTTATATATAATTTATTTAATTGAATATTTCACTTAATACTCATCCAAATTTTATTTTTTTAAGTATGATTTTTTGGGTCAACAGTTTGAATATATATATATATATATATATATATATATATATATATATATTCATGTTTAAATAGCTTATTATAATTTAAAATAATTACCTAAATTTATAATAATATTCTTAATTTATAAAGAATCTATTTTAAAGTATATTTTCTTAAATAAATAAATATTGATATTAATATAAGGTTTTTCATTAAGAATGCCAATACTTTGATAGCTGGTGGCAGCCATGTTTGAATTTTTTAAGCTTAATTTGACATTTCAATTCAATATAATTTGGCAAATTATCATAAAACGTTTAACACTTCAACAATGTTTAGAAATTGTAAAAACTTCAATAGACTTATTGAAACCAAAGTTTAATGAGTCCATTATTTCACGAAATGGACCCATCAATTGGCCACCAAGATCATGTGATCTAACTCAATTGGATTATGTGACATCATTGGTTTGATAATCAACAAACTACAGAAGCATTAAAAATAAACAATTCATGGATAATTCATGAAACTGGATCACAATTATGTGAAAGAGTGATTAAAAATTGGACTAAACGAATGCACTATTCCAAGCAAAGTCGTTGTAGTCATATGAGTAAAATTGTATTTCATCAATAATGCGTTAGAATATGTTTAAAAATGGAGAAAATAAATAACTAATTAATTAAATATTTTTAATTTATTTCCATTAAACGTCTGAATCGTTTTTTGGAAAACCCTATATAAAAACTAAACTAAGTAATAGTTTTCTATTGAGGTAATTAAAGGTTTGTGATTTTTTTCAAAATTAAAAAACAAGAGGAAAAGAAGGAAAAGACAAAATCCTACAAAGATTTTAGGTACGATAAAATAAATGGTAAAGTAAAATTTAACTACAAGAAGAACAGCCCAAAAAATTAAATTAAATAATATTTCAGAGATTAACATAATTTTGAAAAATATTTATAAATTTAATTATGTGGAGTAATTGATTTTAAAAATAGTTTTTTTACGTTATCAGAAAATTATTATATGAAATATATCATTCCATTAAAAGGAAAATGAGTATGAAATATGAGATGTTGATTAATTTTTATATTAGTATCTGCTTATGATATTGATTGCGATCACTTTTTGTACATTCGTTTCATGTAGCTCAGTTTATATATATATATATATAATTGAATGATAGAATTATTAATGAACGGATGTAAAAGGAAACGAGGATCATTCAACCTATACACACAACAATCAAAACCGACCACACATTCAACACGTATTCCCATCGTTTGTACTTACAACTCCTTGCGGAAGACCGAAATCATAGGTTGGTGCTTGCGTGTCCGGTTGGTATGGCCCGCGTGCGTAACGCAATATCGCCAACTGTTGAGCGCGTTTGATACCGCATTCGCCGAGGCCGCGCAACTGGATCCAATAAGCGCCAACGGGTTGGTCAGCGTTGATCACGAAATCGTACCGTTCACCTGAAACGTTTGACATACATCTGTCAAATTGATTTGTTGACGCAGACTTCATTATGTAGAATGTTCTGATTGGATCATTGAATCCACATTCCGTATGCTTTCACTGCCACGGTTCGAGACGTTTCGTCTTTGGCGATCGCAACAAACACGATAATCGGTATTCGAAATAATAGCGAAATTTTAAAACGAAATCGCTGTTCAATAATAATTAATACTTGCTGTCATGGTCCGATTGACTTGTGTGTGACAAGTTAGGCACGAAATGTAGAACACGTTATATAAATATAGACATATTTGGAAAGAACGACATGTACGCTCAGGCTTATTTTTAATTTTAATAATTAAATATAAATGCGTGCACATACAGTTACATTTATTTATAAGTGTGTGTGTGTGTATGTATGTGTGTATGTATACATATATAACATAACATAACGACTTAGTATTGTATAAAAATGAAACATGATTATTTGAAATTTATTTATAGCATGTCTTAAGGCACCGCTTAAATATGATGAAATACATTGTAGATTTCAAAATTTGATAAATTAAGAATTTATATATATATATAATAACATATGAATATTTTATTACTTAATATTCAATTGAAACATTTTTTTATCAAATATTTTATTAAAAAATATATATTTTGATATATTTTCTAATTTATTACTTCTCTTATGAATTTAAATCAGATACTAATTTTTTTAATGTTTGTTTAATATTACTATTGTGAAATTTCTAAATAATTCAAATATTATTTTACTTCAATTATTAATTTTGAATAAATAAAGTAAATCAAAATTTGGTAATTTCATTAGCTAGTATAGAACTGTTTTTATTTTTATTTCTTAAATTTGAAAAAAATGTACGAATTAAATTAAATATTATATTACTTCAATTATTAATTTTGAATAAATTCTATTTTGAATAAATAAAGTAAATCAAAGTTTGGTAATTTAATTAGCAAGTAAAGAACTGTTTTTAGTTTTATTTTTGAAATTTTAAAAAAATGTACGAAGCATATTGGATCAAATATTATTTTATTTCAATAATTAATTTTGAATAAATTCTATTTTAAATAAATATAGTAAATCAAAGTTTGGTTATTTAATTAGTTAGTATAAAACGGTTTTTAGTTTTATTTCTCAAATTTTTTAAAAAAATGTACGAAGCATATTACTGGAGCTCACAAATGAATAAAATATATCCTAATATAAAATAATATTTTATATTAGGATATATGGAGAAATGGAACATTCAGATATTCCAATGTAGTTTTTGAAAACTTGTTGGGGTTAAAAAATAAGCTTATTGAATCGCATTCTTTTTTTAAACTAATAAAATCCTATTCTGCCAAACTGTCAATTTATGTATCATAAATATATATTTGAATATGGCATATTTGTATAATAAAATAATTAATTTAATATATTGACTTTTTTATTTCCAAATAAATAACATATGTTTAAATTAAGTAATTTCTGAATAAAATATTATAACTGTGAAAAATATTATTACTACTGAAATTTATTAAATATTTTATTACTGGACTATTTATAATTATTACATTAATTAATATTGTAATTTTTGATGTCTCATATTATTTAGATGTTCAAAACATTATTTATATGTCTGATACAAAAATACAATATAAGTAATATATTTGAATGCTAACATATTTTAGAAATCATAATTTATATATATATATATATATATATATATATATATATATATAATCAAGAAGTGAAATTATCATTAAAAAACTATGTGTATTGTATATTTTATTACAATTCTAAGTGATGTAATATTCTTATTAAATTGGTCACGTACGAAATAGGCAGTTTTTTACATAAACAACTATAAAACTTTTTAAATTCCTATAAAGTATATTTATAAGAACATATTGCAACTAATTTTTTATCTCAAAGAGCACATTGTTTCATTTTAACAATTAGTGTACGTTTTTGTTCTGATAATATTTATTCTAACGTTTATTTTGCTATCTACTGTTACTATAACCTAATTTAACATGTTATTTTAATATCATTGTCTTGTCAATCTTATATTAGGTTTAGAGAATAAGCTAATCTAAAAATAATAGATTTATTTTATATATGATATTATAAAAAAGTGACTAGTCAATTAAATACGAAAATATTTTTTAATTATTATTATAAGTTGTTTGATTGAATGCACGATTTACATTTGAATAACATTAGAAATGTAAACCATATATATATATATATATATATATATATATATATATATATATATATATATATATATATATATATATATATATATATATATATATATATATATATATATATATATATCCACACTAACCCATCTGGCCAGCGTGATGAATATGGCCAAGAAGCAGTGAATGGTTATATTCAGTAAGTTTTTGCCCAGCAGTGGATTGATATAAACTGATTATGATGATGTTGGTATATATAATTATATATATATATATATATATATATATATATATGTGTGTGTGTGTGTGTGTGTGTATGTGTATGTATGCATGAAGATATGTGAATTATTATTTTTAATTAATAAAATAATTGTACTCTTAGAAATTTAAAAATTAAAATAAGTATGAATTTTTTTATTGACTATTTCAAAATATCGGAGGTAGTATAATCTACTAACACTAGAATTGAATTTATTAGTCATTAAGTCAACTCCTATATAATTCACAGGTAAATCTAGTTAAATAGAAATTACATTATTTTTAATTTTTTCTAAGATTTTTGCAAATTACACTTTTTTGGTTAAATAAATCTAAAATATATATAAAATTAATAATTTAAATTCAATTTTAAACTTATTTTTTATTTATTGTACGTAATCGACGAAGCAAGTAAAAGTTTACAAAATGTCATCAAGTTTTAAACTTAAAAGAAAAAATATTAGGGTATTAAATTATCAGATATTATTCAAATTTAAATAAATAATACTAAAAAAAATATATATTAAGTAGAATAGATGGACGAAATGATTAAAAAGTTTATTTCAATTTATGTAAATAGGGATTGTTACAACTAAGTAATATTATAAAAAAGTAATAAATTCAACTTAAATTAGAATTGAATGCATGATGAAATTATTGAAAAGAATGAAAAGTGTATTTAAATAATACATTGTAAAATGTTTGGAATTTTATGTTTTTTAATATGATTAATGTAAAATGCAATAAAGTATCATATATTCTAATTAAGTAATTTGCATATATAGGGCCATTCAAATGTGACGCCTAGATTTGTGTTTTGTTAAAAAGAAACATATGTATAGGGTGGTGTATAGGGAAACAAGTGTATAGTTTCTTTTATTTCTTTTTAATAAAACACAAATCTAAGTGTCATATTTAGATGACCTTATATATATATATATATCTGAGTGTATGTATGTTAACAGAAAATTGAAGTAAATATATGATGTTTGTGTAAATGATTTGAATTTCACAAAAATTAATAATTATTATGTATATGTAATTATTCCAAATTCCTTTCGAGGGGTGTCAGAGTTCCAGCTTTTATTTACTGTACATATTAAATATGTATACATACTATATTGTATTGTTTACAGTTTTTTTCTACTAAAAGTTTACAAATGCAGTACATCAGATAATATTTTTAATTTTTGTAATGGTATCGCTTCTAATGCACCTACTCGTAAATTACAGATGAGGTACTCTACTTCAATTAGAATGATGAACCGCAATTAAAATGAAATTAATGACATGTATGAAACAAAGTATTGAATTTTTCATACACAAACTATAAAAAGAACATAGAGTATTATTTCAGTGCGTAGTTGTTAAACAATTTCTATATTTTAGAAAAGAAAATATATTTGTTTCTGTTTCAATGTAAATGTATATGCTAATTTTTTAAACACGACCGTTTTTCAAAATCACGTCATGTCGTTAAACTAGTTTATAGAAAAATAGTATCAGTGTACTTAAAAGTAATCGACTTACCTGAAAACGAGATTACTGTGTTAACTTGTACAGGATGAACTGGTTCTCCATCTGTTGCGATGAGAGTCAATCCGTGGCCTTGGAAAGTGAGTTGAGCTGGGCATACCGAAGCCAATGAATTAATCATTCTGAATCTGTACCGACGTCCAGGCGTAATTGTGAAGATTTCCAACGGCGTGTTCGTCATAAAACCGGTGTTCGGGTCTCTGAATTGACCTTTACCATTGATGAGTAAACTTTCGGGGTCTTGACCGGTATTGACAGCTAAACGACCTGGGAATCGTTCAGCAGCATCTTCGTGCATCCAATCGCTGAGCAACATTACGTGTGTTGTTAAATCGTAATCGTAGAGATTGCTGTTTGGATCACGCGACGGTGCCTGTCTAATAACAATACTGCCGTACAGGCCGTCCATTTTTTGTAACCCGGTGTGAGCGTGCCAGAAATGTGTACCGGCATTTTCAGCTTTCCATTGATATCTGAACGTGTTTCCTTGTTGAATAGGACATTGGGTCACGAATGGTACACCGTCGTAATATTGAGTACCGCGTTGCCAGACACCGTGCCAATGAAGTGTTGTTTCCATACCTTCCATGTGATTTTCTACGTCGACTACTACTTTGTCACCTTCGCATACTTGGATACTTGGACCGGGGATCATTCTGTTTGCAGTTAAGATGCCTCTTTCTACTCCGTCAGCCAACACACATTGACAGTGACTCCATACTGTGTTGGTTGCGTTTGGTGTACATACTTGACAGGCTCTATAAAAAATATATTATGAATCTGTTGCTCGATTTCATTATCCTTATAAAAATATGTACTTATAGGTATTTTCAAGAAGCATTTTAATTTGTCGATACAAATTAAACTCCTTTTAAATGTTTAATGTTTTAAGTGATTTAAATATGTGTTTAGTAACGTTATTTTGTCACAAAGTTCAAATAAATAAAAATAATATGTAAAAAAATTAAGGATGGATATTAAATCTCATATATATATATATATATATATATATATATATATATATATATAGAGAGAGAGAGAGAGAGAGAGAGAGAGAGAGTGATCAAAATGACACTGAAGGGTTTAGATATACATTTAGTTGCTTACTATCATTTAATTTTATTTGAGTCAACTTATATATATATATATATATATATATATATATATATATAGAGAGAGAGAGAGAAAGAGAGAGAGAGAAACAGAAAAATAATCAGGAATAAAGTAAATAACTTCAGTTATAAAAATATTAATGTTGTTTAAAAATCTAATTTTTAATACATTTCTTCTATAACTCATTTTATTATTACTATAAAATATATGTGTTTAATTTTGATTATATTAAAAATATACTACTATTTATTATTTCATTTCATGAATAAATTATGCAGTCACAAGAAAAATGTCCTTGCTGTCATATTAATAAAATAAAGGCAACATTTTGTTCACAATTATAAATAAGAGATAGTAAATTTTAAATTTTATTTAGAAGGTTTTTTTGCATGTTAAATTTCAAATTATAGATAAATCAATAAATTTGCTCTCTTATATATAAAAGGTTTTTTCCAATAAGAATGCCAGAACTTTGACAACTGATGGTAGCCAGCCATTGTTTGATTTTTTTAAGTTCATTTTGACATTTCAACTTAGTATAGTTTGAAAAATTATCATGGAACGTTTAATACTTCAACAATGATTATAAATTGTAAAAACTTAATAAATTTATTGAAACAATTAATTCATTATTTCACTTAATGGATCCAATCAATTGGCCACCAAGATCATACGATATAACTTTATTAAATTATTATAGGGTTATGTGAAATTATTAATTTCTGCTGATAAACTACAAACAGAAGCATTAGAAAAATTACATGTGTAGTTCAAGAAATTAGATCAGAATTATGTGAAAGAGTGACTAAAAATTGGACTAAACAAATACATTATATCAAGCCAAATCGTGGCAGTCATATGAAAAAAAATTAATGCCATAGAGTATGCTTAAAGATAGAAAAAAGAATTAAGAAATTAATTAAATAATTTTTGTTTTATTTTAATTTAAACTTCTGAAGCGCTTATTGGAAAACCATATATAATGTATCAAGCAACTTGTTCTAATTAAAAAATTAACTAATTTGATATCTGTTTATATAACTTATTTTTTAAATAATAAATCAAAATAAAATAAAACAACATTTAAAAATAAAAAAGGTATTTAAAAAAATCAGTGAAAATATATTCATTTCATTCGATAAAGCGAAATTAATTGAAAGGTTTTGAATATAAAATAATTTACTTACGCTCCAAGTACAGTGTAGTATTCCAAAGTGAAATGGTAGTAACATATACGTGGGGGTTCGTTTTCCCTACAAGCTCTGGCACATTCATCAGGTGCCGATAACGATGGATTACGTCTCAATTCAGCTGTCGCACTAGTACGGAAATCAAGATGCCGGAAAGGTGAGTTGGCATTATTCGATGTCGTTGGAGCACGTGCTGATCCTGCTGAACTACGTATACCACCAGATCCTAATGCCGGATGAGTTTGGAGAATACCGTGCGTCGATGAGAAGAAATCACTATTGTCACCTATTTCGGGAGCTTCGTTAATATTTGTTGACCACCATGACGCTGATGTCGATTGATCTGAGAATCCTGAAAGAATAATAATAGGAAATATTAGAACGGGGATGAATTGGATATTCAAAGAGATTATATAGGGGCATACAAATGTGATGCTTAGATTTGTGTTTTATTAAAAAGAAACATGTGTATAGTTTATTTTGTTTCTTTTTTAAAAAACACAAATTTAGGCGTCATATTTGGATGATCCTATATTTTGAAATTTGCCAATGTTAATTCAATTTTTGCATTATTTTTCTTATTGTTATTACGCGTATGTAGAGATATTCATCCATATAATTAACAATAATCTTTGTATGGATTTATGTCTTTATATTGATTTTATGTTAATTTTCATTGTCAATTAATTAGGGAAAAAATCAATAAACTCAGATAGTATTTTATGAATAAAAATATAATTTGCCAATTACTGCCAACTATTTCTAAGTTATTGTGCAATAAAATTTATGAATAAAGAATACACTTATTTTTTTATTGTGATATAAAATAAATAGATCGTACCGGTATTTTTTTTTAGAACAACACCTCTCTATATTATTGTAGAGTTATGTTTATTTATTTAAACAAACCTGTGTAACATATTGAATGTGTAGATCAAACATATGCCCGATTTTGTAATGAATATGCATGAGATACTCGTGTTTTGTTGATACACGTGTCATTTACTATATTACCTCACAATACATTTGTTAACAATACAATGTGCACTTGACAATAGCAACAATAGGGAGCGATGTTGGTTATTTCATAACCGACGTACATTACCGTTTCGTTTGAAAAAAAATCATACACACTATTGTCATAATTATGATTCTCACGGCATACTTTCGCGTAACGTTACATAAAAGTCTCGTTTAGGAACTGAACTGGATAATGAGCTTAACGACTAATTAGTTATTATGTGATGGTGTCGATTTGATTGAAATCAAAATATACAATTTTAGCATATGTCGTATTCAGATGTTGATCAACGTATCATTAAGTGCTTGTGATACAAACATGACGATTGAACTAGAGACATAAATTCAATAAAGTCAAGAGATATTGAAAAGAAACATAACAGTTTCTTGAGAAATGTTTCAGCGATACAATGTACTGTACTTGAATGTTTGTTAAATGTTGAAATTATTTCTTTCATTGAAACTTATTTTACAACATTGAATGTTTCTCGTTGTTTATGAAATTCAAGTTTATCTATATTCTTTATATTTATCAACAGGTATAATGTTGATTTTGTAAAATAATTATTTGATTTTTTCTTGAATAGTTTTTATTCAAAGAAATTAATTTTTTTAAAATAGAAAAAAATGTTTTCATAATATATATATATATATATATATATATATATATATATATATATCATTAATAATTTTGTAATAAAATAAATTTCTGACTTAAAATGTTTTACTTTAAATAGTTATATTATTATTTATAACGAAATTTGATTTTTTATTAAATTATCCATTATAAGGATATGAAAAATAAGTTTTATTTTTGTTGCTTTTTTTCTAGTATCTATTAATGTATTTCATTATTTTTAATTTCGGTTGTATAGGGTTTTCTAATAAGCGTTTCAGAAGTTTAAATGAAAATAAAATAAAAAGTATTCAAAAATTTGATTATATTTTTATTTTATTTTTAAGTATATTTTATGGCATTTGTGATAGAATACAATTTCATTCATATGAACACCACGACTTTGCTTGACATAATTTATTCATTTAGTACAATTTTTAATCATTCTTTCACATAATTATAGTCCAATTTCATGAATTATAAGTTTAATATTTATTTTTAATGTTTCTGTTTGTTGTGGTTTATCAGCATAGACCAATGATTCCACATAACCCCCCAAAAAATAACCCAGTGGTGTTAGATCACATGATCTTGATGGTCAATTAATGGGCTCAATTTCGAGAAATAATGGACTTATTAAACTTTTGTTTCAATAAGTATTTAAAGTTATTACAATTTCTAATCGTTTTTGAAGTATTAAATGTTTCATGATAATTTGCCAAATTATATTGAGTTGAAATTGTTGAAATAAGCTTAAAAAAATTCAAACATGGCTGTCACCAGCTGTCAAAGTTCTGACATTCTTATTGGAAATCCCTATATGTTTTATTTGTTTTACGTTTCTTTAGTATTTTCATCTTTTAGTAACTTTTGTAGTGTGGATTAAATGAAACTGAAGGATTGTAAAGAATAGTAAATAATATTAACCAAGTAAATGTGTGTCTAAATTCCTCAGTCTCATTTGGATCAACTTATACAATGAAAGAATTTAAATCTAGTTCAAAAATACAAGGTTATAATATTGTACATGAAGATAATTATAAAAAAATTAAAATTATTTTGAACGAAAAAAAATATTTAACTGATAATTTAACATTTTTATAAAGTATTGTTTTTAAAAAATATTTTTCTACTAAGTGTAGATTTTGAAATTAAAAAGTAGAGTGTATTAATTGAATCAGAAGTAAATACTGAAAAAATAATATAGTAGATAATCAGAATAGCTTTCTTTTGGAATAGCAACGTTTTATGAAGACAAATAAATCTAATCTATTTTATAATAATCTCACAAAAAATAAAAAAAAGAAGAAAAATAAACAATTATCAATTTTCTTTTTATTAAGTAGTTACTATAATAAAATATGTATAAAAAAATAGATAATGAATTTATTGATTATATATTTATAGTATGTATTTATAAAATAAGAAATCAATATTTGATATACTGCATATTGATTTTTTTGACTAATATAAATCGTTTAGTTTTATCTACAAAATGTAAATTGCAGTATCCAAATTCTTATAAGTATAAGAATAGAAAAACAAGTTTTCATTGATTTTAAAATGTGTTCAAGTTGATTTTAAAATTAAAAACAATGTTTTTAATTAAGAAATATTCTCATTTATGTATACTTTTAATATTAACATCATTTTGAAAATTTAAAATAGTGTAACATTAAAATTCTCTCTCTTTCTCTTTCTCTCTCTCTCTCTATATATATGTATATATATTTATATATGTGTGATATATACTAAGGAATGTAAATAAAAAAGTAATATAATTACAAGAATGGATATGATAATTTATGAGGACAGGTTTTCTTCGAAAGCTACTTAGAAATGGAATGATTTCTCATTTTATTTCTGTCAACTTTTCTTGTCTTAATAGAAATGTCTACATGTTTCGTTTAACTTTGTTCAACTTGACGGTATAATTGGAATTAACCTGTATCAATTCATTGCAGCATGAAGGTCTTTTGGAGTTATATACAATTATCAACGGTTATGGAGGAAGTAAAGTAATATTTTCACTAAGCTGACCTTAATTATATGTCAATGAATTAAGATGGGCCGACGGCCTAGACCGAGATATGAACTGTCGATAAAGTGTTTTATACAATTACGTTGGATATGAAAATAATAGTGCAATTAGAGCAAGTTATATATATATATATATATATATATATATATGTAAATATAAATTTATATGAAAGTTCTTAATGAAGGTTTCGAAAAATAACAGATACAAAGTAATGTTTATTTAAAGATACAATCGAATGATACTAATACAATTTTGCATTAAAATTAAATTTAAATAGTATAAGTAATATTCAGATTACTTTAAAAATATTCATACTTAACATAATTTTCTCTCTTTCTTTTGAGTTCAGTTAGATTTGAATAAATATTTTTCAAGAACAGAATTCAGAAACAGAATTGAAAAATAGTCTTGTTTCTTATTTATTGTTGTTTTCTAATATTATTGATATAAATATCTATTTCAAAGCAAATAATTTATATATTTGTAATTTTTATAAATGTAATATATTAAATATATTTGGTATAAAAATAAAATGATTGATGATTTTGATATATAAGCTAATAAAGTGTTGGTGTAATTGTTTAAATGCGTTTATATAGTGTAATAGGGTATAAATTTCAAAGAAAAATTTAAATTTATTTTTTTCTTATACACTTTTATGAATCAATTCGTGTATTCATCTTATGTTTTTCCTAAAAAAATATTGACATTTATTATATTTTTTTAATTTCAGAATAATTTGATTAATTGTTTGAAATGGATAAAGTATATTTTTAATTAAACATGATTTCAATATTAATAGGTGATTAAAATTTTGGACTTTATTCGTATTGTACAGTATTTTTAATTTGTAGTCACTCATATCTATTTATTGTATAGGGTTTTCCAATAAACACTTCAGAAGTTTAAATGAAAATAAAACATAAAATATTAGTTAATTAGTTATTTTTTTATTTTTAAGCATATTCTATGGCATTAATGATGGAATATAATTTCACTCATATGACCATCACAATTTCACTTGACATTGTGTATTCGTTTAATCCCATTTTTAGACACTTTTTTAGATAATTGTGGTCCAATTTCATGAATTACACCTTCAATGTTTATTTTTAATGCTTCTGTTATTTGTGGTTTATCAACATAAATCAATGATTTAACATAACTCCATAAAAAATAATCCAATAGAGTTAGATCATATGATTTTGGTGATCAATTAATGGATCAATTTCGTGAAATAATGTACTCATTAGACTTTAGTTTTAATAAGTCTATTGAAGTTTTTACAATTTCTAAGTGTTGTTGAATTGTTAAACGTTCAATAACAATTTGCCAAACTTGTTAAAACGAGCTTAAAAAAATTCAAAAATGACTGTCACCAATCGTCAAAGTTCTGATATTTTTATTAGAAAACTCTATATTTTATATTTATTTTTCTGTTCATGGTTATTTACTAAATACTATTTAAATAAATATAGTAGGGGAAAGAATGTATTCATTTATATATATATATATATATATATATATATATATATATAATATATATATATATATATATATATATATATATATATATATATGTATATACAAAGAAAAACAATAAGAATGATTAAAGAATTTTGTTATAAATGTGTCAAGTGTCTGTTATGAAAAACACATTGAAACGAGAGTCAAACATTATTATTTTCTATTAGCAAATTTTTTATTTGAATTACAATACGATTATTAAAATTACATATAAATTGTTAATTAATTGTTTTGTGTTTTAATTCTCTAACATTTTATTATTTAATTACAGGTTACAACTTTTGCTTAATATTTTTTTCTGTGAAAATAAGAACAATACAAATTGTTTTAAATTACAGTCGATTTGTTTCGCGTAAATTTATCACTCAATCATAATTTGTTACATTAACAAACATGAGAAAATTTATATAAATAGTTTTTAGTGTCGATTATTTGTGACGGTTTATGTTCGTTTAGTATATAAATTAAATATGAACTGATGTGTATGATTTTTTTAATAAGAACCCAAATATAGAATTTATTAACGTAACACAATTAGTTTTTAATAACTAATAGATATAGGGTCATTCAAATGTGACACCTAGATTTATGTTTTATTGAAAAGAAACTATACACATGTTTTTTTTAATAAAACACAAATCTAGGCGTCACATTTGAATGACTCTATATATTCAAAGTTATAAAATTAAAAACATATTTTTAATTTCAATAAATCATAATCGCTTTGTTATTATACTCATAGGATTTTTGACTTTTTAGTAGGACTTTTGTATTTTTTTTATAAAAAAGATTAGGTAATTATTTTCATGTCCAGTCACCAACTTGCAGTATTTATTTTAACAAACATTTGTTAATAATTCGAAAATTATTTCATTACAGATCTAATAATTCTGTTTTTTTTTTAATTTCTTTAAGTATTTTGTAAAATTGAATTTTTTTCTAGTATAAAAAAGTATATTAACATAGTTGTTAGAAAGATAAGAATGTTTATTTCCTGAAATAAATATGTATTCCTATTACACATTTTTTTATTTCTCCTTTGAAATTATATTCAAAGATAAGAAAAAAATTCATTGGGTAATATATATATATATATATATATATACATGTGTTTATTAAAAAATGTTAATTTTTATTTATGACCATAAACTATAACACTTAGTAACACAAACAGTTTTAAAAGCATTAACATATTTTAATTTGTATGCAGGATGGAATGTTGTGCAACTCTCGTCCGCCTTGGCTTTCAGTACGTTTTTGAAGACGGATCTGTATATTCCAAAGGTAAGGGCACGATAATAACTTATTTAGGTGTGGCAATATCGTAATAATTGTACAACGAATGATTTACTGTGTTTATTTTGTATTCGGTCATTTCCGTATAGTGCACACCCACTAGCGCCGGCCCTGCATCTACTCAATAACAATCGTGTGTTGACCGCATAAATGAAGCAAGAATGAACTTAATACTTATTGTTCAATCACGGTTTAGGTGTGTGTGTTTTGCGGTTCTGTATGTATAGTTGTATTAAATGTTGTCAATTATGTTAAGTCATGATAGTCAATGTAATTAATTATATCATAATTAAATATATTATTACAAATTATGCACACACACACACACACACACACACACACACACACACATATATATATATATATATATATAATTTACAGATAGATATGTAAAATTGTTATTTAAAAATTTTTTTTTGGGAAATCATATAATGTAACATATTTTAAAATGAAAATATTTATGTGCAGATTTTTTAATACTTTAGTTTTTTCTTAATGGTATATTTTTAAAATATACATACATATAGCCTTTGTAGGGTCTTGGTCTCTGATAATTTTAATCCAATTAGGATTTTCTTGTCAAAATTGCATGACAGTTATATTTTTCACGAGATGAGATTGTCAGTCCTATACCCAATTCTTAAATTTGGAGGACACATTTAGATATATATCAGCAGTAGATATAAGAACATTTGTTAAAATAAACTGATCATAGTGGAAAATTTTGGGAGAGATCTTTATTCAGCAATGGATAAAATGAGGTTGCTACAGCAGATGATATCATTAATAGTAGTTAGAGAAACTTTTTAATATCTACTTCCGGATAAAGATGTTCAAAAACTTTCTATCTCTAGTAGTCCATTGCATTTTTCTTTCATTCCACACTTACATATTTTCTGATGTCTCTATTTCATCTATTTATATTTTTGGTATTTTCTTAGTTTTTTTCTATTTAGAGATTTCCTATCAATGATTTTTTGTGTATTGTTAATTTTCTCTTTTTTTCCAAATGACAGAATCATTTTTATTTTCGGCTCTTCATTTTTGTTATAGTTTTCGTAACTTTAGGTTTGATTAGAATCTACTTGTTTCTCTTTCTGTTTCTACTGTTATTTTTAAAATGCATTTTTGAATGCTTTCTGTCTTGAGGTACTTTTATGATATTCAAGAGAATGCATTAATCAAAAACTTTTTTAATCAAACATTGTGAAATATTTGAATTAATAATATAAGAATTTTGTTAATATTATTATTCTTAAAATCTTTATATACTTTCTGTGCTATCAGGAGTTAATATTATAGCTTCCCAAATTCATATTTTGCTACCATGAGTGAGAATAGATATAATAAGTTGATCAGAAATATTTTTATTCAAATATAAATAAATATTTAACTTTATAATATAAGATTTTTTTCTATTGTCATTTCAAAAATCTTTATATGCTTTTGTGATATCTGGAGTTAATATTATAGCATTCAAGATCCACATTTTTCTACCATAAGTAGGACAGGTACAATGAATTGATCAAAAATATTTTTATTTAAACATGAGGAATTTGACTTCATATATAAACATTTTTTCCCAATTGATAATATTCTATTTTTATTTTTTTATTAATTTTATCTATAAATAATCTTTTATAATAATAAACAGATTTGTATTTCTATTTTTTTACATTTGATTTCTCTCTGATTTGTCAATTTTCTATACATTATTTTTGCTATACTATGGTTTATTATAAGTGTTATATATATATATATATATATATATATATATATATATATATATATATATATATAATGAATGTTCATTGATAAAAAAGTCTTTTGCACACTTTGTTATTATCATTTATCTACAATAGCATTATCATACACAAAATAGAAATTTGCACAAAAAAGGAATTTGTTCAAAGTATAATTGAAACTCTATTCACTCGTTTTACTGAGATAGTGGAATCTTAATGCGTGTGATATTAACCTTATTAACTAAACTGTTTATAAAATAAAAGTTTTTTTAATCAACATGCACTTTTTATTTTATGAGTGCTACTTTTTCTTTATATACTTTCAGAAAAAATAAAAATAATGAGAATTACACTTAAGTGTACATGTGATAAATAATCACGCGTTTTTCTTTTTTATAGTATATTAACTTTATATTTAGATAGTAATTTCGAATAACGTAAATGTGAAAAATAAAAAAATGAGGATAATCATTTCTAAAGAATGGTTATCTATATTTTTTACTTACTGTAATCTTTTTAGTTGTTAAATCCAGTTTATATAGGGTTATCCAAATGTGACGCTTAAATTTGTGTTTTATTAAAAAGATACTATACACATGTTTCTTTTTAATAAAATACCAATCTAGGCATCATATTTAAATGACCATATATAATTTAAACTAATTTTTGTAATAAAAATATAAAAATTGTATTTAATTTTATAATTTTTTTAGAAATTATTCATGAATAATAAATCAAAGATTTTCAAAAAAAGAATTATTTGAAATTTAAATTTTATGTGTTAATTAATAAGAAAAATTATAACGTTGTAAATTTTGAAATTAAATTAGTAAGGTTATGTATTTATGTATGTTTAATATTTGCAAAATATTCACTTTAAAAATGTAATAAAAATAAAATTAAAAATTGTAATTTTTTTATGTAAATAACAATATTTTTATTCAAGTTCTATTTAATATATAGTAAATACAAACAAAAAATGCATAATCAATTTTTGAAAATATCTTAATTAACTATTTTTTATTATATTCTAAAAATTTCTAGTATTCAAAATATTTTTATAAGGTATACATTTTGGATTTAAATTCTAATATAATTAGTATATTTTTTTTAAATGAATATTTTTAAAGAATGTTTAAAAATTATCATTTTTTAAATTTATTTTGTTGTTTTATTGAACAACTTTACGTTTATTAACTCAGAGGGATTGGTATAAAAATATATAATGTAATAACTTATAGACCTTCACAGATTTTTTTTCATATCGAAAGTAATACAACATAAACAACATTCATTCATTTTCCATTCAACCAGCATTTTCCAAGATAAAATATATATTGTAGTAACTTATAAACCTTCACAGAATTCTTTTCATAACGAAAGTAATACAGTACAAACAACATCTGTTGGTTTATTTTCCAAGATTAAGTAGTTTTTAATATATTGCTTCTCATTTTCATATGCTATATAATGTGAGATCTAAATTAATAGTAGTTCTGTATCAGTGATAAAAACATTTTTATAATATTAAATAAGTTTTTTAGATAAATATTTTTAATGCTGTTATAATAATACAAAAATACAGAATTAAAAGCTATTTAGGGATCATGTTTAGTCAGAAACTCGAAAAATTCGATTTTTGGATTGTAAAATTTTCTCCAACTATAATATATGAAGAATATTCTCTAAAAGTTTCAAATTATTCCGAATAAAATTAATGGAGATATAGCCATACTATTTTTTTTACAAATAGTTGTGTAAACTAGTTTAAAACTTTAAATGAGTTTTTTTTAATATTATATTTTTAAAAACGGTAACCAAAATATTTCGAAAACGATTGCATTGATTTATTTTAAATTTTGCAAAATTATTATATATACAAAAAACTAGTCTTTGAACGAAGTATTTTTCTGTTGCATAGTTTCTTGTTTATTGACTAAAAACGAGTGATATATTCAACAAAAATAAAAATTTTAAATTTGAATGTCAGTTATTTTGATCTAAATCAATATTTGGAAAAATTAATCGTTCAATGATTACAAAATTTAATGTATAAAATAAATCTTTTTCATTTTTTGATTTTATATGATCCAAATTTGAGCAGTAGTGGTCATCGTAAACGTTATTTTTTCAGAGAACCTACAAGAGAATGACTATATCTGTTTTATTTTTAAATATTTTTTATTTAGAAAAATATGTAAAATTCTAACAAATATATGTTTTTAGATACTTGTATATTTGTTAAGAATCTTGAAAAAAATCCCATGACCAGTTCTAGAAAAACCCTCTCTCTCTTTCTCTTTATATTTATATATATATATATATATATATATATATATATATATATATATATATATATATATAATGTGTGTGTGCATGCATATATGTAAGTGTTATTATTTATGAAAATTTTCGGAATATGTATAATAATAAAACCGCATCGTTAAAGAAACTGAATTTCACTAAAAATATTTGTAACTCAGGACGTGACGCATGTGAAACATAAGTTATTCAAGTTACGAAATTGCGTCTACTTAATTTGTATTGTATGAATTTTATAATCGCTTTAGAATTACTCTTATGAAATTAAAACCATACAGTTTTGCAGGTAGATATGTATAGCAAAAAAAAACATATTATTATTTTCAAATAGAGTCAATAAGTTTGATTTTATAATTATATGGCTGTATAACAACATTTTAAATATATTTATATATATATATATATATATATATATATATATATATATATGTATTTATGTATGTATGTAGATAAACAATATAATTGTTGATAATTTTGCAATATCTGGATCATAAATCTTATCTATTGAACTAATAGAGAAAGTTATAAATGTAATAGAAATCCTTAATCAAGAATTATGTAGAGGACCTAGAAATTTAACGGCTTTTAAGCGTGCTTATTTGATTTATTATTCTAGTTTCGTTTAGATACGTATATAACAAGTACATTAATTTATATATACATGTATATGCTCATATATATGTAGTAAATATAAAATTAAAAATAATTGGATTATGTGAACAATAACTAAATTATGATAAACTTAATATCATTATTAAACTTCATGTAAACGTCTAGTATATTGTGAAATATTTTTTTTAATACTATATAAATGGTTCTTATATTTTTTCCTTATTCATTGTAATATAATTAAATATGTAATATTAACAATTTTTGTTTATGGTCTAGATTTTAAAATATTTAAATATGAGTATGCAGTTTTTTATTTTATATTTTTTTAAAAAAGTCCTTTTATATTTTTTTAAACATTTCTAGTATGATGATAGAAAATTTTGTATAAAAAATCATATGATATTGTAAAATACTCCTTTGATGGTAAAAGAAAAAATCTGAAACAAATACTTCAGTAACAAAAAAGAAACTCATTATTGGTTATTAAAGTTCGATGGGTTAAATGAAAGTACATAAAACAATAATAACAATTATTTAAGAATCGATTATGATTCATTTAATATATTTTTAAACAAATTACTTTCTCTTTTCTTAATCTCTAAAAGTCATATGAAATTTATTTGTAAGTTTGACATTTTAATTACATTGTATTGTTATATTGAAAATATGTCGTATTCAATTAATTAAGTGAGTAGGATAGAACATGTTAAAATTTAATTTAATAACTAAGGAAAATATGTAGACGAGTTTTTAATTTTCTTCATCAGTTTCGAAATAATAAATTTTAAATAATAGATTTATTATACAAGGTCAAATAGCATCTTTGTGTTGGTTATATGTGAGTTTAAGTTAATATTATTTCTGTATTAAAATTATAATATAGATAGGGGGGCCTAAATGAGACTCAAAGGTTGCATCCTTCAATCTCATTTGGGTCACTTTATATATATATATATAATTTTTTGGAGAAAAATATATTTAATTATGTAAAAATGTTTTTTCTCATACACTTTATAAATATAATTTAAGATATAGTCATAAGTTTTGTTAATACGATATTTAAAATTGACTTTTGAGAAAAATGTAGATTTCTAATATAAATGAATCACTCAGCTCCAACAATACAAGTTTTTATATAAGTGTATACCGTACCACATACGATACATATTTTTTTAATTGCTGTGACAGTATTGTTTCCTTGTTTAAACTCTTACAACATTTTATGACTAATATTTACTCTTAACGCCTTCTGTTCTTTGATTATAAAATTCATTTTCTTATTACCACATTATTATTTTTTATTTTAAGATTAGAACTAAAAAACATTTGTCTATTTTTTAAATTTAAAAGCTGTTAATAAAATAAGTTATTTAATCATTCAGAATAGTTTAGTATTTTTTTAATTCATCGATTGTTATGTTTAATTCAAGTTAATAATATATTTTTATTTTTCTTATCAGTCAAAATCGATTTTATTTGATTAAAATCAATTCATAAAATTATACATAAAATATAGAATAATACTAATATATATATATATATATATATATATATATATATATATATATTATTTTATCTTGATTTGAATTAAATTAGTATTAGAATTTTAAATTTTTTAACATTTGAGGTATATGTTCTTATATTGTAATAGAATACATATTGAATATTTAGAGTTGTATTTATTTATATTGGTGAATAGTTTAAAATAAAATAAATTGGATAATTTTAATTGATGTTACACAATTTATTATTATTTTATTTTCAATATATTTACTTGGGCTATTATATAAGATTTATATTTTGTTAACACTAGTACTACTAATGATTATAATATAACTATTTTTACTAAAGCTGTCAAAATGATTGATTTTTGAAAAGAATATGTAATTACAAAAATTATATATATATATATATATATATATATATATATATATATTTGTAAGATTCTTCGAAAATAAATCATACATAATATCTTCTCAATTAAGATATTATGTACGAAAAATAATACAAATACATTTTATTTTATTTGTATACCAATAGTAAAATGACTTTAATTAATAAGTATTTTTTGTAAATAGAAATTTCTTGAGGGTACATTTTCTGCAAATATTTTTTTTGCAAGAGACATAGATATTATAAATGTTATAAGAATGTTGGAAAATTGATATGTTATCAAAATTTTATGTAGATTCTTAGCTAGTCCAAATGATTGGTACTAGTATATTTAAATATACTACAGATATATCAGATAACAAAATAGAAAATGTATAAAATTAATCATTTGTATATTGTAACAAAAAACGTAAAAAAAGTCAGAAAATACAATGTAATTGAAATGAGAATGTTTTATATAAACATATTTTAAAACCAGTCATTTTGATTAGTGTTTGATAATTTTGTTGATAAATAAATCATTCAATTATTAAATTTTTCCTTAAGAGTCATTAAATAATATTATTTAAAAATGAATCTTAAACTACATATTTGAATAAAATTATAGTTTTTTTTTAAATAAAATATTTATCATTATTTGATTTGATACTTTGATAAATTCAAATGTATAAAATTAAGATATTATAGAGAAAATTTCTGAGTGTGATGATATGACAATTGAAATGAGTATCAACTTCTCAATAATTAAAATTAACAATAAGTGACTTATCATCCCAAGACCACAATATATATATATATAAACATTTTGGGGTGTTAAATTAATAATTCATTTATATGAAAAAAAATTCACCATAGTTCCAAAACAAATAGTATTAATAATAAGTGATTATTAAACATTTTTATTATTTCTTGGTGGTGTTAAGTTAATAATTAATAGTGTTAAAATAAAATAACTTATAACAGAAATGTCTTTTAAGATAGATTTTACACATTATTAATTATCTTATTCAATTCAGTTTCGATTATTTATAAATTATATAGAGAGATAGTTATTTAAAAAATAAAAATATTAATTTGTTCATTCGTTAAATAAAAAAGGTTTAAAGTCGAGTTACTTTATACCATATTTATAATTCAATATTAAAAAAATCTTAATGATTTAGTAATTATAGTTGTAAAGTATGTTATATAAACTTATAAATTTTAAAATAAATTTAATAATGTATTTGGCAGTATATTTACATCCAACGCATTTTGAAAACAACAGGAAACATTTTATTTTTATTTACACAATAGTTATTATCCTATTTAATAACGTTTATAAAAACAACAATGGGAAGTATGGAAAGTTGATATTAGTCATTCATATAATTTCACAAATAATGATATAAATCTTCTTTCACTTAATTTTTATTTTAGTGAATCATTTTTTTAATAAAGATATGTAACTTTTTTATTCTTTTTATGTAAATGAATCATACTTTTGACATCTTTTTATTGAAGTAAAATTTAATGAATATATAAATATATAATGTAAAATTTACATTAGGATGTTTTATAACAAGGAATGAAAGAAAGCTTGATTACTTTGTTAACTTTTGATTCGGTAAAAGTTTATTTTGTTAAACGATTTTTATACTTAATTTTTGTGACAATTAATTTTCTTTTTAATATTATTTAACTCTAATTCAACTTCGATAGTATAATATATTTTTAAAATATAAACAAAAAATATGTGTTATATAAAAAGCTAAAAAAAATTATCTAAGAAAATTTTTAATAAACAATAAATGTATATTATAAAACAATTTTCATTATTCAAAATAAATAAAAAGAAAATTTTAATGCATTTAAATTATCTTATTAAGTAATAAATACACACATGTTTAGATCATTAAACATAATTCAAACGGATGAAAGTAATGTTTGTTTAATAGTGTGTTTCAAAGTAAGATATATTTAATAAATTAGATATAATTATACAGTGTATTTTTAAAAATGAATGTTAATCTTTTTCCTTCGAGCGACCTTTAAATAAATGTTAAAAAATTAAGAAGTCTTTGAGAATCTTCAATTAATTTCGTAACATTTTACTAATTACTTGTAATGTTTAAATTCGACTGATTACATTTTTATGTTGTAAATTTCTGGTTATTAATTTTAATTGCACATTTACAAATATATATATATGTATGTAAGTGATAAAAATATAGAACGAACAGTTATGTGCTAATATATAAATATTATTTTTATCTTTAGACATTTATCTTTATTTGTAGAGCAATTTTTAATTTTATAATTATTTTTTAAAATTAAATTTTGTTAATAAAACCAATTATGAAAATTTAATATGAAAAGTATATGTATGTACTAATTAATAGTGATCACAAACATGATTTAATATTTAAAAAATAAATCAGTTTTTCTGAAAATAGTCATATGAAAAAATGAAAAGGATTAGCAGTTAATGTAAGATGTATTCAATGAAGAAATTTGGCTGTAAAAATTTATATGTACAAGTAATATTACTACTATTCTTCACTATTAGAGTCTTTATAGAGTCTTAACCTTTTCAACAATATTGTACAGTAGAATTAGTATTTTTGTAACTATTAAGTTTTTTTATAAGATGAAGTTGTCAGTTTTCATTTTAGAGGAAATATTTATAAGTAATAACTGAAAAAATTTTTGTTTTTGTTGTGTAGTTGGAAGATGATTGTAAGAAAATACAATGAAATAAATAATAATTAATTATTGAATTATTTATTATTTTTTTTGTAATTTTTGAGAAACTAATTTACTTAAAAAGAGATATTATTAAATTACTATTAATTGATAAATATAATACAATACTTGTATTAGGTTATACTATAAATGATATGTTTTTTATTTTGAAATGGAACAAAAAATTGTCATTTTAATTTTAATCTAAAATAAATTTCCATTATTATTCATAACTTTTTTTCATATCAATTTTTAATTTCCAATAATCCAGCAACAGACCTTTTTTGGTTTTGTGGTAAAAAATAAATCTTGATCTTTTCAAATTGCAGTCATTTTACAAGCTATTTTCCACTAAAGTGATTTTAGAGACTTTGGAAGAAATAATAATTTGATAATAAAAATAATTCGTTATAATATTTTATGTAATACACATTGTAATTTAATATTATAAAACATTAACACTTTATTTTTGTTAGTAACATTTAATGACAGGATAATTATCAGTTTGATACATTTTTTAAAAAAATAATTTACTTTTCATATTTTGAAACATTTCGAAATTATTTAAAAAAGCAATAAATTCTATTTACATTGATACAATTTTAAACCTTTTCACTATTAAATCAATTTATTATATAATTAAATATGAACCAAATTTTCTATAGAAAATAAAAAACCGAATAACCACAAGCAATTTAATATTTATTGAGCTTTTTAAAAAAAAAATATGAAATGAAACTAACAGTTCTAGTTCTTGCTGAAGTGACTTTATTTATTGTTCAACAATTGCTTTCCAAGTCGATTAGTTGTCATAGTTAAAATGTTAGAAATTGATGGACTTAGTTCTAATCATCGTACGTTACTCACTTTCAAATATTAGAATGTCATATTGTGCATTATGCAATGTTACATGCTGTTTAATAATGTGTTCCATTTAATGGAGTCGCCGCGTGTTTACTTCATATATATTCATATTTTTATTACAAATTGTGTTTTACTATGAACGGAATTTGCAAAAAAATCGTTTGACAAATGTTTGTTACTTGTTACTTTCACTGATACAATTTACAATATATATATATATATATATATATATATATATATATATATATATATATATAATTATGTCTGGTATTGAAGCAATTAACACATTTTTCAGAACTGTTTCAGTAAAATGAAATTTCGTGAACAGATATGATTGCGATATGTTTTTTTTAATGAAATAGTAAATAATTACATATAATTTTAATGAATAAAACGTAATTGAATACGTGATTGAATTAGATTATTCTTGACCAATAATTTGTAATATTTTATTTTATTACTTCTTTCATTTTATGCGCTTTTAAATAAATTAAATTCAATTACGTTTTTGTCACATAAATCAAGTAAGGATTTCAATAGCATTATATAACGATTTTTTCTGTAAAAGTATTTATGTGTACTAAATTATAACACGGTTGTAAATACAGCGGAATAAAAAAAATATTCTAGTCAATTATTATTTATATATGTTTGAGATAATAAATTATGTAGAGAAATTCAATCCTATGTGTGTACACATACACATATACATTTATACATATACAATTGTCTATTTATGTATAAGACTTCATTAGTGTGATGTATTAATTATTATTTTATGAAAATATTTCTCATGAGGGATAAAATGCTGTGTTTAAATATTTGATGAATAGAATTTTGTTAATTATATTTTAATTGTAGTTGATAATATTAATTGGTTGATTTTTAATAGGGTTAAAATTTTCATATATTTTTATATTTGAGTGACTTTAAAGTTTTATCTGTTTTTAATTCAAGAATATATATATATATATATATATATATATATATATATATATATATATATATATATATATATATATATATATATATATAGATATATATATATATATATAAAGAGAGAGAGAGAGAGAGTAAGTGATTTGAACCTAATTTAAAATTATATAAAGTCAGCTATAATTTTAATTTTTAATAATAGTCAATTTGTAACAATTTTAAAGGAATAAATATATAAATAATTAATTTTCTATTAAATTATGTTATATAATGAATGAAAGCTGATTATTAGTCATTTAGTATTAGCATAAAAATAGTTTATTATTATTTATTTTCATTTATGTTTATAGATTTTCAACATATTTATACATATTTCTGTATATAAAATTTATATTAATTGAGTCGGTGATAAAAGTAGTCTAAGTCATATATTTTTCGTTTTGAGATATTGAACTTCTGCTTTTAAATTATTAAAAAATATTTTTCTATGATGACAGACAGAAAAAGTGAGTGAATTTATTCTTAAAAAATAATTTCTTTATATAATTTTAAAATTTTAAGAATAATGTGTGACAAAACATGTTTTTTAATATCTCAAATGATTTAGACCATTTTCAAAATAAATGAAAGAGTCAAAATAAGACTTATATAAAAATAATAATAGATTTCATTCAAAAAAATTAATAACAAACAAAATTTTCACGATTAAAAATTTGAATTATTCTTGATTATTTTTAATTTTCCATATCATTTTTAGTTTGTGATGTGTTGAGAGCTTTAAAATAATTGTGATAAATCGATGGTATGTTGGTAACAAATTCATCAATATCACATCTTTGTATTTTTCCTTTATCACTTAACTAAAATACTTATATAAGGGCAATAATTTAATATTTCCATATATTAACTCTCGATTTTGAGTATAAGAACTAAAATATGAAATTCCTCTTTATCATCTAATGATGTTTTATAAAACATCTTATAAGGGGATTTTTTTAAAAACCTTAATCATTGTATATATTCATTTTATATTATAAACCTTATTCATTTTAAACTAATTAATACGATCCCTATTAGTATTTATTGTTGTTTTGTAATTGATTTTTCCAGATTTTTGCCTGAAAAATTCTTCTGGGTCAGCTATGTACTGTAAATGGAGCTTTTCTACGATTCTATAATAATCTTTAGGAATATACAGGTAATTTGTCTTTCTTATTTATATCTCGACCATTTCAAAATAACCTAACAGTACTTTTTAATAAAATTATTATTTAATAATTAAACAAGTAATTTAGTCCACTATTAAAATAAGAATAAACTGAATTTTATTAAACGAAAAAAATATTGCTTTAATCGTTATTTTTTAGATTTTTTTTAAAAAAATGTTTTTATTTATTATAACTTGATTACTGCTATATGAATTTAGTAATAAATTCACTTTTTTGACTTAGACCACTTTTATTGATATTCAAAAAGTTTAATGAAACCATATATCATTTTTTAAAATTGTAATTAAATACTTTCTTATTTTTTTAAGTTTTTACATAAAAACTATTTTAAATGATCAAATAAGTTTGAAAATAATTTTATAGTACAATTTCTAATCGACTTTTATTATCTTCAATAAAATGATTACAGCACAAATGATATAAATGATAAATTAAGATAGTAAATGAAAAAAGTAGAAATCGGATAAATACGGTTATAAAATTTGTTAACTACTTATAAAATAATTATCGTTATAGTGTTATACAATTCAAATAAACATTTTTAGTACTAATTCCACTAATTTAAAAACGCAACTGCAGGTTGTAAATTAAATACTATATTTTAAACAATTAGTCAAACACTTGTTACATTTTGATTATAAGTTACACGTTTAATTTAATTTAATTATGATGTTAGTTTTTATCTAAATTTCAGAACAAAAACTATTCAAACGTGTTTATATTTTTTTAATAGTATCATTTGTAATTTCACGTGATGCAAGCATTTCAACCAATTATCTTTTTTAATAAATCAGAAGATAGTAATTATCATTGTATTTTTTATTATTTCATTTTATGATTTTTTTGTAACTCGAATATTAGGTATTGTTTAGTAATCTCATTAATAAATATTTTTTATTTATGTCTATTAAAAAGTGTAGAAACTGCGGTATACTTTTGAAAATTTTTGTAATATGCTGCCACTGGTTGAATTTAATTTAATTATAATTATATTATAATCTTTTTACAGGTGTTTTTTTAAGCATGACATGCGTGTGTGTGTATGTATATATATAAAAATATGATAAAGGTGTTTTTATGTTAGATAGAACTTTCAATAAAGATTCCATTTAAAATTCTACCACGATTAAAAAAACACCTATATAACATTAACGTTTAAACATAAAATATTAAGTATAACGTTGTATTTTTTATGTAGATTCTTTTGTTGTACTGTATTTGTATTCAATGTTTCTGTTATAAAATTATACATATGAATTAATTTTTATTGAATTCGTTTCATATTAAGTAGGATAACAAATACGAACTCTGCACACTTTTCCTTATATCATTGGCACTTATTATTTTTAATTATTATGTTAATTTTTAACGTTGGTGCAAATTTAATATGTTAATTAAAATAAGTAAATATACCCAGACGTGATTTACATATATATATATATATATATATATATATATATATATATATACATACACACGTATGTACGTACAAGTATGTATGAGTTGCAACAAACTATGTTTGTGTTACATCTATTAACCTAGGTCATCTGAAAGATATTCAAGAACGTATCACTAGAATAGATTGTATTTTTATTCAAATTGACAATTAGCATAGCTCGTAAATATAAAACTTGTTGCTATTTACTGGCTTCTTATAACGATGTCTTGTTAGCATAACTATGAAAAAAAAATACTTGACAATGACCGCGTGTGTCGCGTGCTATTGACTCCATGAATTATTCGGTTGATGTCGCTAATAAATTTTATTGCATTGTTTCTTAAACTGGTCGAAAATGTCACGTACTTTTAAAGAATTTCTTTTCGTTTTAGTTGAAATTGCATTTCTTTTAAATTTGTAGTTTGTTTATAAAATATGAACAGTGCAATGAATTTTATATAAAGTTTGAATGACTTTCTTTTAATGAAGTACTGTTTTAATGTAAGTAAATTAGTTGCTGACAATATATATGGTAATTTTTTAATAAAGCAAAACAGCCTTCATTTATATAAATGTTATTGATTTCTTATTGAATAAATCATTCGTTTGATATTAAGTAAAATAAATAAATCGAGGGCATAGCGTTGAAAATAAATTAAAATTTTCGAATATTTATAGTCGAATGTCGATATGAAAATTAAGAAATATTGATCAATGTTGATGTAAAAGAAAGATAATAGAAAACGTATATTTTGTGTTATACGACTGATTGCTTAATTTTAACAGGTTTTCAATGTCTTCGAATGACAAACAGTTTTTTTTTTGGACGACTACTAAGTTACTTAATTTATGAATTAATGTCTCAAGTATTTAATAATTTTAAATCTAACACATACACATTTATATATATATATATATATATATATATATATATATAATTAGCATAACAAGTTATTTCTTAATTATGACCGAATTTAATTCGTTAAAGTATATCATTCTCTCAGCTTGAATATATTAAGTCCTGAAGTTATAATTTGTTAATAAATTTTACAACCAGTTTCGTTTGGTGTTAATTATTTTGATTTTTTTCACTGTTTAATATATATATATATATATATATATATATATATATATATATAATTAAAATAAAAACCTATATTAGTCCATTACTGGGCGAAAATTACAATGAATGTCATTAGATGATTTTAAATATTTTCTGAAAATTATGTGATTTTATAAAGTTGTAGATATAGTAGAACTGAGGGTTGACTAATCTCATCCAACCCTCACTTCCATTATACTTCATAATTTTATTTATCTATATCTGTTAATCATTTTTGGTTATATATATATATATATATATATATATATATATTTATATATATGTGTGTGTGTATGCGTATGTATATGTATGTATGTATGTATGTATATAGTTGTTTTTTAATCGCGATAGAACTTTAAATTGAATCCTTATCAAAAGTTCACTCTAATCTAAAAAACACCTTTATATATACATGTGTATGTGTGTGTATGTATATAAAAGATATGATGTATATGAATTTCAATTTTAATTTTTTATAATTGAATTTAATAACTTTTTTTATATATTATGACTTGATGGTATGTGTAGGTCTTTTAGCAATATTTTATTTAAAAACATTTATAGCCGAAATTAAATTTTAATAAAAAAATACATGTATATATTAAAAATAACAAGTAGAAATAGAAAAATGTATATATCATTTAATCAAGTAGATGTTCATTACATGCTAATTATTTGTATAAATATATTTCGTGTAATTTTTTGTAACAGAATTTTTAATTTTATTATGAATGTAGCCAAACTGTTAATTTAGTTTTATATTTTAATACTGTTCATTAAAAATATCTTTGGTTATAAAAATATCAATAGAAACTTTCTTTCGAGTCAAATATTGTACATTTGAGAAAAATGTATTATACAAATATAATATGAAAATAATTTATGTAGATATTTAAATAAGTAGAAATTTTATAAAACAATACTTTGAATCGAAATTTGCATTAACTTATTGTTGTTAAAATCAATAAAGTGAACAATAAGTGATTATTGAACACTTTCTAATATCTTGTAGGTGATAATTCATTTGTGAAAATGTTAAATAACTTTATAAGTTTTCATATCATCGAAGAAAATAGTTTAATTTTTTAATACATTTTTTTAATGATTTAATTTATAAGTAATATTAAAATTATTTATTAAAGCATATATTGTTTATTAAAATTAAAAATAGTATTGTTGTAGGTGTAGGTATTATTTTAAAATTAGTAATTGATATATGAAAATAATAAATAATATTTATGTATGTAAAATATAGTGATTGAGTTAGGAGAATAAAAAAAGTAAAATTAAAATAATTTATAGATACATTTAAAAGAATTTTTTTAATGATGATCATAAATGTTTTAGAGATATTTTTGAATAATTATATGCAAAAATATCATTAATTTGAATAAATTCATTAAAGGAGCTACAATAATTTTATTCCATGTTATAATTTTAATAAATCAAATTAAATGATATTTAACTATATTTATATGTGTGTATGTGTGTGAGAGAGAAAGAAAGAAAGAGAGAGAGAGTGTATATATCTGTATATATATATATATATATGTATATAGTAAATATCTATGCAAATTTATTTATTTATGGAAAATTATATGTAAGAATGCGTGTAGAAATAATTACTTGTAATAATAATTAATTGATATAAAAATATTTTCAATCAAATATACATGCAATTCCTTTCACTTATTTGATACAGTTTCTTATTTATATAATTGTATAAATGAAAAAAATTATCTGATTAAATTATGAACAAATGTAATGTGGTCTACAGTTATTCTGTCAAATAAACCTCGCCATTGGCAAGCACACTTTAAGTGTTTTGTAATTAGTTTAATTGTACATTTATCGATTTTTTTGAAAATTAATGAAGAAATTTATGTCTGATGATAAATATTATTAGTTTAATTAGTTAAATATTAATTTTCTCGTTTAGTTTAAATATTGATTTTGTTTAAATCTTTTAATGCACATGTAAATAAAATGAATTATATATAGATGTCTGTTTTTTTTAAAAAAAAACATGTAATTTATAATCTGTTTTTAAATTAAAAATTAAAAAAATGTAAATGTTATAAAGAATTAAAATAAATTAATAAAATATAACTAATTATTAATATCTGTATTGAGTAACACTTTTCTTTCTATTAATTTTTTCTTGTTTTACTCTAAACTTAAATTTTTAACACGTGTATTTACATTCATACTTTATAGTATTTATCAAATACATGTGCAATTTTTATTTTATAATATTAAATACACTTATATTTTTCTATATTAAGATAACAAAAAATCGTGCCTTTAAAAATCATTTTATATACTGTTATATATTAAAAAAGTATCGATATAATCAAATTTTGCATTAAATTTAACACTTTAAGAGCCTTAAATTTAAAATGAAAGTATGTTTATTATATTATTATTAACAGTCATGGTATAATGTCTTGACTTTCAGCGTTGAAATTAAATGTCATGAGTTCAGATCATCAACCTTGACACTTGAGTTTTTTTTAACTTTATAAATAAAAAATAAATCACCTAATTGTAGAAATACACATTTAATTTAATTCAATTCTTGAAATAAATTTTATGAAATTTCTTTTTGGAATTCTTGTAGTAATTTTGTATTTTCTTTTTGTTGATCTGTCGTTGATATTTAATTTGTATTTTAATGTAAACAGGTTTAATGTACAATATATTTAACTTATAATTAATTGAGATAAATTAAATATGAAACGTTATTGATTACAAATTTATCTGAAAACGGTTCAGATGTTAAAATTGGTTGTACTAAAATGTAAAAGTAGGTAATTCGAAAGCAAATTAAAAATTAAGTAGACAGGTATAAACATAAATAATTTTATTTATATATTTTTTGTACGAAAAGTAATTTAATTTTTATTTAATATTGAGTACCAATATTATGACTCAGAAATAAAAGATTTCTCAATAAAAAAATGTATTTGTTTTATATTTATTAGATAAAAATACTTTTATTATTTCAAATTTAATTTCAATAGTTTTTTTAATTATATTTATTAAATCGACATATTTTTGATATAAATTTTTAAAATTTCTTTTTCTATTCATGTTTTTAATAAATTACTACATCGAAATTGAAATTCACTGTATGGATCTGTAATGAAAATTATGGTGTGTTAGTTAGTACCTTTTACTATTTGTTAATTAATGGATTAGAAATTTAAATAATGACCTGTAAATTATTTATCTACGACTACCATATGTTTCTTTCATGTTAATGTTGTTTATCTTTATAATTATCACTGTTTTTTTTTTACAAAAAAAATCTTTCAAATAGATTATTTTTTAATGAACAATATTAAGAATTGTTACTTTTTCTCTTTAATAATACACACACACACACACACACACACATATATATATATATATTCATATTTTTTTTTCTAATAAGCTATACGTTTTTTAAACTCATGATATGATAGACAATCTTTATATAAAAAGTGCTTTCTATTTCTTTCCTAACGTTATTAATTTTAATGAATCTTTCTTAGAACATGTTTTATATATATATATATATATATATATATAATTGATTTATTTATTGTCCTTTCAATCAATCAATCGATCAATCAATCAACTTCGTGTTATAATCAAAAGTTTCATGTCCAAACTTAAAATATTTCCACGATCTGTCAACTTTTTTATAAGCAGAATTCACTATTGTTATTAGGTATTTCATTCATGTGGTTTCAAACATAGTTTAATTTCGTAATGTAGTAAATTTAAATGACTTGAAGTTTCGTACTAATGTAAGTTCTTAAAATTAAATGTGCTATGTCAGTGATAAGTATACTTTTGTATACAATAAGTTGTAGCATATTTAATATTTTTAGGTTAGAGATTTGTAGATCGTGTATGGATTTAAATTCTGCTGTTGAAATCATTTCGAATGTAATATTCATGTTAAGTAGTTTATTTTTTAAATAAATGTAGTTGCATAAAAGTGTAATAATATAAAGTAGAATGGATTTTTAATAAAAGTTTTATTTTATTTATTTTTGAGTTTGTTTCCCTATTAGCAACTCGCAATTTAATTTTAAAATAAAAATGTATTTTTTTTGAGCGAGTGATGATATTTTTTGAGCAATGATAAGCGTGCATTTCTGATGGGTCACCCTATGTATTTGTATGTATATATATATATATATATATATATATATATTTGTGTGTGTGTGTGTGTATTATTTTTTAATTTATTAAATTAAATTAATTTTGGTCTTAAAAAAATCTGTAAAAAATTGAAATGTATACAAATTAATAATTTTATTAGTCTTTTAGATGATTTTTATACTAAATAATTACTGTTGTATTAAAAAATATTTGCATTATAGAGAGTCATCCAAATGTGACGCTTAGATTTGTGTTTTATTAAAAAGAAACATATGTTCAGTTTATTTTTAATAAAACACAAATCTAGACGTCATTTGGATGATCCTATATATCATCATAATTAGTTTTTCTTAATCTATTGCTAGATGAAGGCCTTTCCTAAAATTTTCTACTTTGATTGATTCAATATTTTATTCTCCCAGTCTATTCTGACGAATTTCCTTATATCTCTGTTCCATCTATCGATGGATCTTTTTGTATATCTAGGTATATATATATATATATATATATATATATATATATATATATATATATATATATATGTATATGTATGTATGTATGTACGAGGGTCGTTTGATAAGTATGGTAAATTTATTGATTGTTTAATTTAATTAATTGATTAATTTAATTAAATTTTTCAATTTAGTTTTTTACTTTTTTACCATACTTATCAAACGACCCTCGCATGTATGTATGTATGTATGTATGTGTGCATGTATATAAAGAATATAAAGAACTTTTTATTAACAATTCTATTCAAAATGCTTTTTTTAAGATGTGATTTTGATTTGTAAAAAATATAATTTTTTATCAATATTAATTTACATGATAATAATTAGCAAAAAAATGAATATTATAATTTAATAAAGTATAATAATAGGTTAAATAAAGATTAATGATTTATTTACTCTATAACGATTTCCATTTAACGAATTATAATTATGTTAATAGTATTAATAATCCAGTGTTTCGATTTTGAATTATAATTGGCATTCTGGCATTTTAATTGCACATTTCGTGTAAAAGTATTCAAATAAATATATTATTTTTTAGGCTTGTTATTTGTGTTGTTCTTTCAGTACAACAAAAATCATATGATAAACTTAAGAGAATGTATAAAATAATTTACATTGACTGCAAGTTGTCTTGACAGATAAAATAACTTTCAAATGACAAATATGAACCTGACTATTCATGTGAAAATTAGAACATATCTAACCGCTAAATGATTGGAATTTGAAGGGCATTTGTTACGTTCACATGATTAGATATAAAAATATTTTTTTCTGTCAGTTTAATATCAATTTAAATCAGTAAATATGAAAGAATTTGTGTTTTTTTTTTAAAAAAAAACATATATAAGGAAATTGTTAATTTCATATTCCAAAGAAAATCATTTAATATTTTAATAAATAATTATTATCTGTAAAAATAATATTATTAGTAATAATTTTTTATAAGAAATGTCTATGAACTATTATTTGTGTGACTTATTTTCGTTTTTATTATGGGATAGCCAATGTTTTTATGTATAACTATTAGTAAAAGTATAGCAATTTACGGTTTTTTCACCAACAGGGAAATAATTGATATTGTTCTAGATAATTATAAGAAATTATTTCATTTTGATATTATATTTTGTTAAAAAATCCGTAATTTTTTAAATCATAACTATTATTAATTATTTTTAATTTGTTATTAAAAAAATATTAACTTTGAATAAAGATTGAATTAAAAAATATAATTTTTAACTTTTTTAATAATTTATTTATTGATTTTTAAATCTGTTGTCTCTATTACCTTGCTTAGTCAATATAACAAATTCTAAGAAAAATTCTATTAAAAATAAAATAATTTCTATATAATAATATTATAAATTCCTGAAAATTGTATTAATAAATGATACAGTTTTTTTATTTATTATTTTCTTCATTTTTTCATATTTGTCTCAATAGGTAATTCCTAACTGTGCTCAAATTCATTTATTAAAAAAATAAATAGTTTTAAATAAGATGTAAAAAATTAAGTAATATTTTTTTTATAAAAGAATGTTAATTGATTTCTTTGAAAAAGTTAACAGAAATAGTTGACAAGATATTATTATGATATATAAAATAATTAATTTTTGAGTAAAAAATTAAAAGCTATTATTGAATAATGTTTTTTAAACATTTAACAAAAACTAATACAAATATTGAAATTTAATTATGTTCTTAAAAAATTAATAAGTTTATTCTTAAAACAATTACATATATATATATATATATATATATATATATATATATATATATATGGAATTTGTAAATAAAAAAAACTTTATTTAATTAACGTTAATTGTAATTATATTTTTGTAATTCATTAGGCAAATTATTTTTATTCGATATTTGTTTATATATATATATATATATATATATATATATATATATATATATATAAATTTATAATATTCCAAAAAAGGAATGAGTGAAATGTGAAGGGCATTAAATGTGTAATTGATTAACGTTATTCAAATTATCCAAATCTATTTTTTACAAATCGTACAAATTCTAACACTAATCAGGATTTTTTTCATTATTACTTTCATATTTTTTTTCATTATTTATTTTTATATATTTACAAGGACAGTTCGAGGTTTATGTCACAATAGGTTAAGAAACGGTTGCTTTCTATAAGAAGGTCGTCAGTTAAAATATAACTCTTATATACGTATAATAACTGAATTTTTTAGTTTCCTTATTTTATGTAGATAACAGTAACGTTTTCAGTTTTAATGACTCAGCACCATTTCATAAAAATGTTGTATTATTATTGTGCATTAATTTACTTTTTCATAAAATTCAACCATAAAATAAATCCATGTGAAACGAACTGGAATAAGTTTTGATACGTTTCTATTTTTTTATAAGAATACAAAAATTTATGTCGTCAATAGTTTTTATTATAATATATTTTTTTACATTCAATTAAAAAATGATATCCATTCAAATAAGGTATTAAGTTAGAAGCATAACAATTTCGATGTGGAAAGTTTTTTTTCTAAATTTTATTCGAATAGAGTTTGATATTTAATTAGAGATGAGTTGTATTTTTTATATTAAATCAATATGTAAAATATTAGATTGATAGAAAAAAAGTTGAACAAAAAAGGTTACAAGGTTTTAAATGTGTATGTTTATGTATCTATGTAAGTGTATTTGTACCTGTATGCTTGTAAAGGATTATTCAAATATGACATCTAGATTTGTAAATATTTTTATAGGAAATGTTATTTTCAGTAATGATAATTATTTTTTTACCTGAAATGGTTTATTCTGTGAATTGGTAACACATTTTATTTTGTATAAAATGAATTATTTTATATTTAAATGAGACATTTTTTGGAAATAAATTAATATTTTGATTTCGAATATTAATTAATTAATTAAGATAATTATTAATTGATTTTTTAAATTTTAAAAATGAAAAAAGCTACAAGTCAAAATTTAGTAAATTTGGAATTATTATTAATTATTCAGTAATACAATATTATTGGACGATTTTTTTCCTTCAAGTGTTAAGATTAGTGTCGTTCGTTATACGTGAACGACAAAAGGAAAAAAAGAAAAATTCATTAATTAATATTACTATTTTATATTAAGTAATAAATTATGATTAGACGATATTTTTAAAATGTTACCAATTGGTAATATTTGTTATATGTGAACGATGAAAAGATTAGAAAATGGAATTTATAAATTAATATTATTATGAGTTATAATTAAAGTGTATGATTAGGAAATCAATATATGAAAAAAAAAATAATTGTTTCAGCTAAAAATCCGTACAGATATTTTATTTTAAGTTTTCAGAAGCTAAATAATATATATTTATATATATATATATATATATATATATATATATATATGTATCATTTACATTTTTTTATCTACTGCTGGATAAAGGTCTCTCCGAAAATTTTCAAACAATTAAATATTTTTCTTTTCTATTCCATTTGGACGTTTGTTTATGTGTCTGTCTCTCTATTTATGAGCCTTATATAAAGATTTTTTATAAATCTGAGTTTTAATTATTAATTTTATTTGTCTATCGGTGTTTTTTTTTTACTATATAACAAAACTGAAAATTTTAAAATGGAAATGCTAGGTCATATTGTAAGAATATAACATCATCGATGGGCAATAGAAATTATTGATTGGGTACTTAGAGATATAAGAGACTTAAAAAGAGGTTCATGGATAGATGGGGTAGAGACATAAGAAAATTATTGGTGTGGAATGAAAAAAAGGTATTGCTGCAACTGGAAAGTTTTAAAAGAAGTCTGTTCAATAATGGATAGAAAAAATCTGAATATATATACATATATATAAATGTAAAAACACTATATTTTGTATTTGTTATCAGATAAATAGCCTATTTCAGTTTTCAGTTATTATAATTGTTTTATTCTGTTACTATATATCTGTTATTGTATTAAACACTTATTGTTTTTATTTAGGGAATACAACATTTATAGTATCTAGTCACGAACAGTGTTATTTGCTTATTGAATATTAATATATCAAAGTATTTCAAGTGATGATTCAATTGATTTGGAATTAATAAATAGAAAATTATTTTCGTTTGTAAAAATAACAGTTTATGTATAACAACAAGAGCAAATTTAAAAAAATCATTATGGTTATATTTTTTTACAGCATTTAATTTTTAATATCGAATTTATGCCTTAAAAATATTCATTTTCTAAATATCAAAAAAATATATACATATATACACACACACACACACACACACACACACACACACACACACATATATATATATATATATATATATATATATATATATATATATATATATATATATATATATATATATATATATATATATATATATATATATCACCGCGTGTCATGCGGGAGATTGCGTTCGATTCCCAGTCGGAGAGTCCCTCGTTTTCAAGTCGAGGGTTGAGCATGAAGGCCGACAACCTCATCTTGTAAAAAATAACTGTCGAGAAGGGAGTAAACCCCGAATAAAAAAATCTTCACCAATCCGCCTGGTCAGCGTGGTGAATATGACCAAATACCAATGAATGTTTAGCATTCATTGTGGCTTTCGTCCAGTAGTGGACTGATGTGGGCGTTATGATGATGATATATATATATATATTCAATTAAACTTTTGAAAATATTTAATACATAAATCAGGATATGTATAAGAAATTTATATTTTTCAAAATTTTAATAAAATACAACATTTAATTCTATCTATTTCATTTTCTCTTATTTATTTTCTTGCAATCACAACCCAAATTACTCATTCAAAATAATACCCAAATTTTATAATCACACAATGCGCATGCTTCGACATGTGATTATACAGTGATATTATACAGTTAATGGTGTGATTTTATTTGGTGAAGATTTTTTGATAGTGTATAAAAATTCATTTTTATAGGGTTTTTTTTTAAAAAAATTAACGAATGTGTTAGAAAAAATAATATTAAAATGTGCAAATATTTTAATAGTTACAATAGTTTGTCGGGTATTGTTTTCATATTTAAATTATAATAAATTATTTCCGACCACGAGGTGAATATTTATGTTGTATAGACTTTAATGTGTGCAGTTCGATGTTCTAAGTGATTGCATTGCAACGATGTATTCAAATAATGGTGAGTTTTTGTAAATACATTAATATTTTAGATTATATATAAATGTAATATTGTTTAATATATATATATATATATATATATATATATATATATATAAAATGTGTGTATGTGTGTAGGTATGATTTATACCTTTGTCTGTAATAATTAATGCAAAACATATTTTTAATAATTTATAATTACTTATAGTAGTGTAATTAACTGTAGTTAGAATTTCCAATAGAATATTTTTGTTATTTTAATTTCTATAAATTAATCAATATTTTTCAACGAATTAAATGCTTATTTATTTTACAAAAATGTAATAATAGATATTAAAAATGAAAATTATTCTTTCATTTACACTATCTAAGTAATTCATTTTTATTATTAGATTATTAATTTTTTTTCTTTAAATTCTTTGATTTTATTTTTTTGTAATTTAATGTTTAGTTCATATAAATAAGTATAATATATATAAATAAGTATGAAAGATAATTCCAAAATATATTTTAAATTATATTCAGTTATCTAGTATATAAGCAATGGTCTGTGACTCCACATTCTTTTTATATTTTATAAGATTAGTGAAGTGATTTAAGTATGTTATGAATTACAGCTCTGACTCTGCTATTATATCACTTTTAACATAATAAGGGTATTTAGTTTATCGACATGACAGGAATTACGTAAAGTTGTTAGAGTAGGAAGTTATATGAACGTTTAATACAATTGTAGCAGTTTATTACTATGATAAATTATAGTAAGAGATTTTGTAAAATAAATAAATTCATATATTTGAATTTGTCTTGTATAAGTAGAATAAACTTTGAATATATCTTTTGAATTATTCTTTTTTTTACAATATTAGAACAAATAGTAACTGACTCTTTCTATTTTTATTTTATTTTTGATATTTACTAATGGCTTGATGTGATTGAAAAATGGTGTATATTTTTTAAAATATTAATTGTAGATTCATAATTGGAGTGTCTTATCACATTATAATTTTAAATCAACTCATCTAGGGACATTTTTGAATTTATAAAAATAATGTTAGAAATATGACTATACAATTGTGTATTATGCATACATTTGTGTATGTATGTATGTATGTATGTATGTATGTATGTATGTATGTTGTGTGTATTTATGTATATATATATATATATATACATATATATATATATATATATATATATAGGTTGGCAAATATCTCCCTTCCGCCTTCTGGTCTTTTGAATTTCGCAGCTATGTACAAAAAAAAAGCGGAAGGGAGATGTGGGCGTTGCCAACCTAATATCGCAGCTATGTACAAAAAAAAGCGGAAGGGAGATACTTGCCAACCTAATATATATATATATATATATATATGTGTGTGTGTGTGTGTGTACACATTTTGAAAGGACTTAAAAATATTTATATATTTTTTCCATATTTCTGATAGTCATTTGTAGATAATTTCAAAATGTTTGTTAATTTTCTCCTTGCTTTCAATAACCTTTAATTATTTTTATTTTAAATATAAATTTACATATTAATATGGAATTATAAGTATTTTCATGTATATACATAGGGTTTTGCAATAAGCACTTCTGAAATTTAAATGGAAATGAAAAAAAATTAGTTTATTTTTTAATTTTAAGCATATTCTATGGCATTAACGATAGAATAAATTTTCACTTATATGACTACCACGATTTCACTTGACAGTGCATTCGTTTAGTCTAATTTTTAATCACTCTTTCACATAATTATGGTCCAATTTTATGAATTACACATTCAGTGTAATTTTTAATGTTTTTGTTGATTGTGGTTTATCAGCATAAATCAATAATTTCACATAATCTCACAAAAAATAATCCAACGAAGTTAGATCGCGTGATCTTGGTGGTCAATTAATAGATCAATTTCGTGAAATAATGGACTAATTAAAATTCTGTTTCAATAAATCTATTGAAGTCTTCAATTTTGAAGCATTGTTGAAGTGTTAAATGTTCCATGATAATTTGTCAAACTATACCGAGTTAAAATGGCAAAATGAGTTAAAAAAATTCAAATATTGCTGCCATCAGCTATTAAAGTTCTGACATTTTTATGGGAAAACCCTATATATTTTATTATAAAAATTTTAACGTCAATATTTTAATATTGATAACAATATACAATTTCATTTTTTTTATTTTTCGTTTAAATTTTTTGCAACGATTTATAGCTACTTTTAATTTTTAATGAGCTCTTTTTCTACAACTTTTTTAATAATATGAAAAGTTTTAAGTATATATATATATATATGTATGGTAGTTCAAATGAGACTGAAATATGTGATGTGTGTATTTAAATTTTTAATCTTATTTGGGCCACTCTGTATAAATGATATGTATTGTAAATATATATGTATGTATAGAAATATAAGATAGAGATGTGTAAATAAAAAAAGTCTATGTTAAAAATAAAAAAAAGTATGTAGTTAAAATGCACTTCTATCGATAGTAGAGTGAAAAAAAGTCATCAAATTGCCATTCTCAATTATGTGAAATGCACGAAACGTGTAAAAGAAGAAAATTGTTCAGTGTTACACGTGCTCACAAAAGTGTCAGTGTCAGCCAGCTGACGTGCCGTGACTTGCATACACTTTGCAAAATACTTTCTTGTTCATGTAGTGCATTGAGCATTATGTTGATCTCTGCGACATATTGCAGATGTGTACTAGAATAGAAATCAACTAAACATAGTAATTTCACTGTTTTCTAATCGACAGTGTGACATTTTCTTTATATATATACATTTTATTGAGAACGAGAGGAGGACAGGGAAGAAGCTCTTATTGAGTTTATGATGAATAATTTAGAAAAACGAGAGTTGAAAATTCGAAAATGAAATTATTATTGATTTTTTTTATACACAGCAGAAAACTAGATAGTCGTGTGAAAGTGTTAATGTAAACTGTTCTTGATATTATTTAATTTGTCTGGTTTTTTATGAAACTTGAATAAATTTTATATATTTTATTGACTAAAGAAAATCATAAATATGTATGAAATTTGTCATTCCATTTATTATGAACATTTTAAAAGTACAAATAGTACTTGTTTTACAGGAGTACCACGAATGTAGTATCTTTTTTTTATTAGTTATTAATCATTATTTTTAGTTATCAATAAAAATTCGATTTTAGTGCTAATAAATAGAATTTATAAACATTAAATATTGATTTTATAGTTAATTCTTAATTAATATTAAAGTAGTATTTTTAATTAAAAAAAAATAGTTTTTTTCATATAATTAAACACATTATATACATATACATATATATGTATGTATGTGTATTGTAAAAATGAATAAACATGTTTTTCAAGTAATGTAATTTATGGGGAATTATTTGTAAATAATTCCAATTGAAACGTTTAATTTACATTTTTCAAACTATTTTAGTAATTGTTATTCATGAAATTGGTCGAATTTGACTTTAAAATGTTACTTCATGTGTAAATTATATCGGAAAGTAAAAAGAACTAATTTCTAAATAAATCAGTGATCGAACGAAAGAAGAATATTGAATACTAAAAAAAAATTGATGGTTAAGCGGTCTGTCAAAGAATGGTAAATGTAGAGCAAACGTGTGTAGTTTTCATTTCAATAATTTGAATGATTTTTGAATGGAGGTCAATATTTAAAACGTTGTTTTAGCTGTTATATTTGATGATTTATATGTATATACATACACATACATATGTGTGTGTGTTTTTATGTATGTATGTGTATGAGATAGAAAATTAGTTATTTTATTTTTAATTTCAATAAATGAAATCGATAACAATTAGTAAATATACAAAAATCACAAGTATTAATATGAATCATTCATATTCAGCAATTTCTACAAGAATAAATGGTTATGTTTTTAATATAATCTACTAATTTATAAGAATAGGACTGATATGTATGTATTAACAGAAATATTGCATTATATAACTTTATATTATATTTAAATTTAATAAGAGAATTATACAATACTTTAAAAAAAACCCTACAAAATTATGAAGTTTTTTCTATTTCAATAATGGAAGTTATCTGATATTAAAAAAATTAAATCAGATCATAATAATAGAATATGTAAAAACTGGTCACTTTTTATTCCTTTAGATTACTTAGACATTATAAATATTTCTTTTATATAAAACTGTCGTTTCGTAGTAACAGATAGATTATTTTTTTAATAATAGTATTACAAAGAAAACTGGTCATTTTTTATCCCTTCAGATTACTTAGACAGTATAAATGCGTTTTTTCATAAAATTGTCGTTCTATAGTAACTGGTCGATTATTTTTTGTACTACATTTGCGGTTAGTTTCTCGGTGATTTATTTTAGATAGATTTTTTTTTATTCGTCAACATATACTTATAACTTTCACTATATAAGACAGTATTGTGTAATTCTAATATTAGTAATTTAATAAAGAATTTTTCAAATTGGAAACGCTAATTACATTTTAATAAACTTGTCTGTATGAGGATTTTTTTTCTCTTATAACAGGTAGTTAGACTTGTCATTGACAAGCTGCTAAGATTTATATATTTATTTTTTCTTTCTCTCATTATCTCAGTTTGCACAAAAGCACACACACACACACACACACATACATACACATATGTATGTATATATATATATATATATATATATATATATATATAAATATATATTCACCTATAAGTAAGTGTAATTATGGATATTTTAATGACCATTATTAAATATTAGAACATTTCGAACAATTTATTAAAATTACCTGATATTGCAAACTAAAATTATACATTTAAAATGTCTTGAATAATAAAAAACACACATATGTATATATATATATATATATATATATATATATATATATATATATAATTATTTAAAGCTCGTATCAATTCATTGTTGGAGTAAGCCTCATTAAATTATGTTTCTTTTAAATGTTTTTTGTGATATTTTCATTTTTCTTTTTAACAATATATATATATATATATATATATATATATATATATATATATATAAATTAGTATCTAAAAAAATTATATTACTTAATAAAAATATCAAAATAAAATTGAGAGTAAAAAAGTATAAAAAAATTCATTAAATATTGCGAGGTATACAAGTATCAGAAGTTTTTACTGATAAAAAGTATATTTAATTACTTTCTTAAAAACTTGCTTAATATATGTATATTAAAGAATCTTTAATATACCTAATTTAAAAATTATTTAAAATATTTATTTAAAAAATATTTTATACATTAAAATTCAAATGTTGTCTCTATACACATATTTTTAAAAATGATATAATGAAAAACTATTCATTTTTCAAACTTAATTTCTTTATTGTAATTGGTTATTTGAACATTTTATTTTTAAAAGTATAAGTGGTTGAATAATAAATTCCATTTAGAATTTTCTATTAAATTAATTATTTATTATTTTCTGAATATTGTGACAAGTTATATTTTTATATGTAAATATTAAAAGTACTCATATTATTACAATAATTGACATTAAAAATATTTTTTTTGTGTATTGAGAGATGATGTGTTGTTCAAAGTGTTAATTATTTGAATCTATAAAAAATATAATTTTTCTTATAAACACGGTAACAAGTTTAAATAAATTTTAAAATATGTACTTATCATTTGTTCGAATTTCGATTGACATATCGTGATGCTTTCATTTTACAGCCAATATTTGACATTTACCTGAAATAAAAGAGAAAAGTTATAATTTAAAAAAGTCATTACTTTTTACGAGTTGTATAATTGGGGATAATAATGAATACATTTCACTTAACATATGTTATATTTTCTCTTTATAATTTTTAATAGGAGTTTTGGGAATATTTTTATAACACTAAATAACGTGAAATTATATCAATTTATATTTATTATTGTACATACTTACATTATATATATACACACATACATACATGGCTGTTTTACTACTTTACTACTTAACTAATAATATTTTTTTCTATTTTATATTATTAAGTTATATCATAATGACTGAAAATTTAAGAAGAGTTTTTTTAAAAGGTTTTACATGTAATTATTATAATTATTTAATACATACAATAAATATACACTGATTATTTCTTGTACTGATTAAGATTTTCAAATCAAGAAACTCATTAAGTACAATATATTATACGATTTCTTCTCATTCCTTTTTTTGTTATTAAAAACATTTCTCTAAATAAATCAATTACTTTTACGATCTACTTTTTCTATTAACTATAATTTGTGTTTTACTCTTGTATATAACAGACATGATTTTCATTAGACATTTAAATATTGCATATTAATTTCAAAAGTAAGGCAAATGGAAAATATCTTCGAAATATAATATCGTTTTGTTCAATATTAAGTAGGTGTGTAATCTTGATTCTTGTTCCAGTTGAAAGAACAGTGAAATTTCTTTTTGAAATTATGTTTGAATAACCTTTGAACATTGATTCTGAAATCGTAATATTTATATCAGTAGTTTATCATTTTTATTTAGGAGCATAATATATGTAATATGTTATTATATGATTTTGATTTTGATTACAAAAACGAATTTGATCTGATATAAAAAAATAAGAATGTTCATTCAAAGTAGATTCGATTATCGATATTAAAAATATTTTTGGTCAAGTTATTTGTTATTGTAAATTATGTTAAAATGTTTTAGATTATTCAATTTCTTTGTTATAGTAATGTAAGAACTTTCGACTATTTAAAATTGAGGGTAATAGATTGAGATTAATTTTATTCACTTGTAGTACATTTGTAGATTAATAGAAATTAAACTTTTTTTCATCAATTTTTATATATAAAATTATGTTAGTGAAAAAATAACTTTGATTTAAAAATGGTTAATTATTCAGTTTATATTTGATTAGTTTAATACAAATTTGAAAATTGTAAATAATATCAATTTTAAGTATTTGTTTGAATGTTTTAAATAATTCTAAAGTATTTTTTATTCTATATAAAATAATTTTTATTTTATAAATAAATTCCTTATATATAACATTTTTTGAATTTAGTTATTTAAATTGTTAAATGTTTTAATTTCTTTGAAAAATTGTATAAATCTATTTTAATTACTTATATACAATTTAAATAAATTTAATAAATCCAACTAATTTTATATAAATAAAATTTATATGCAAGTAAAAGAAAAACTATTAAATTATTAATAATAGAAATATAATAAATCAAACTATTCTTCGACATTCAAGATATGAATATTGTATAATTTTTATTAACATTTTTAATGCAACAAGCGAATTTAGTTAATTAAATATTTTAAAATTTCTTAAATATAAAAATTCCAAAATGATTAAAAATAAAATTATATTTTTCTTATAGTTTGTAAATTATTTGTATAGTTAATGTAAAATTTTATAAATATTTGAAAATAAATTAAATTTACACAAATGAATTTTAACCCCAACACCACAATAGTTTAAAATGTTCAATAATCACTTATTGTTCACTTACAACACTTAAACTGTTGTGGTGTTGGGGTTAAAATTCATTTATGTAAAGTAAATCAGCCACAGTTCCAAAACAATAAATTAATTAAATATTGATAATTTTAATTTTTTTAAAATAATAAAGTTAAATGTTCAGGAAAATTAAATAAAAAATCTCGTTGAAATTATAATATGTTACAAAATGCTTATAATTACTCTTGTAGTAGGTTTATAATATGATTGTTTTTTATAGTTCTTTATTTGTATTTGAATATTTTAAAATTTCAATGGAACTAAAAATACCTAGTAATAAAAAAATCCTTAATAATTTACATATAACAAATAGAATATGTAGGCAGTAAATAAAATAGTTGGAAAAGATAAATATGTCTGAAACATATATTAAAATGTAAGCAATGAATGAATATTTAATTTCCAGTAAAAATTGAAAAAAATATAGAGTTTATGAGACTGTTACAGTAATAAAAAAACTTCAATTAGAGTAGGAAAATTAAAATTGAAATATATTACATTAATTCAATATATTAAATGTAAAAAATTACATAATTGGTATTAGTGAAAAATATGGTCTATAAATTTTAGGAGAAAATTTGGACGTAAGATTAATGTGAAAGTGATTAGCTAGTACATAATTAACTACACTTGTGTATTATTATTTGACATAATAAATTTTATTTTTTTAAAACAAAACTAACAAATTATTTAACTTATTTCAAAAAAATCCCTTTTATGAACAGACAAAGAAAAAAAAATTAAAATTGAAAAATAGGAACATTTTAATGTTATCAAAAGTATATAAAAAAGATAAAAACTTATTTTAAAGAAGGTTGTTTTAATTTTTATATTTTTATTGCGAAATATTTTATGAAGTAAATTTTATTTCATATAACGAACACACACACACACATACACACACAGATATATATATATATATATATATATATATATATTTATTTATTATTAAATTACATATTTTAATTGCTGTTTGCTGTTTTTATTTTTAAAAAATAAAATTGAATGTCAGTAGTAAAATCAATTTAGTAAATTTTATTATTATAATGAATAGTAATAATATTTATTTTAAAAATAATAAAAAGAGAAACTAAAATAATTCACAATACAAAAATAAATATATTATATATATATATATATATATATATATATATATATATATATATATATATATATATAACTCTTTAAAGAGTAAATTAAAATATATAAATAAATATTGATGAAAAAATTATACGTTTTCATAGAACAAACAGATACATACGAGTACATGATTATAAATAAAAGCAATTACTTATTATTCGTAAATAACTATAATTATTCAGTGAATATATTGAATATATATTACTTGCAATAAAACACACCATTTAATTATACTATTGTTAAAAACGGTGACATTTAACATAACATTATAACATAAATGGAAATGTAAAAAGGTACCTGTTCACTTTTACAACTGAATTAGACTGCTTTTATGTGTTATTATTGTATAATTTTTTATGTTCTTTTTAATGTTGCATTTCCTGTGAAATTTTAGCCGTCACAAATATGACATGTACGAATATAAATACATACATACATTTATATATATATATATATATATATATATATATATATATATATGTACACACCTATGTATGTACATATAATTAATTACAAGTATTTTAAACAATTTTAATAATTATGCAATTTGAAATACGCATATGAAGGAAATTAAAAAATGATAAATTGTTTTTAAATACTTTAAAATATTAAAGGTAATTATAAGGTACATGGCAAAACATTCAAACGTTTCCTCGAAATACTTCAGGTGTAATTAAATATTACATTATTTTTATAAGCCTGATTTTTAACTTAAGTGTTAATTAAGAAAAAAAGTCTTTATAATTTTAAAAACAACGCTTTTTAAATTTTATTTTTCGTACAATTAAAAAAATTAAACATTAATGAAATATTTTAATTTAGAAATATTAAAGCTCGACTAAATTGTTTATAGTAATTAATTTATGAATTAGCAATTGAGTAATTATTCGTTTTTATAAATTGTAAATTTTAATTACTTCATTTAACTGATTTACTTGATTGTACACTTCAGTTAAATTAAAAAAATCATTTAAAATCTATGAAATACAATAATAATTGATATAATGGGTCATCCAAATGTGACGTCTAGATTGATGTTTTATTAAAAAGAAATAAAATAAACTATACACATGTTTCTCTATACATCATCTTACACAGATGTTTCTTTTTAATAAAACGTAAATCTAGGCGTCACATTTGGATGACCCAATATATTTTTCAATAAAGAAAGAACAAAAATAAATTCTTTTCCCAATCCAAGTTTATTGTTATTACATGTTCTTACTGTGACGTCATTGACCAAATAATGAAAAAATAAAAATAAAATACGACTTTGATTCCAATCAAATGTGACATCTCACTGGAAAGTTTTCACAGGAGAAAGTTCACACGTATCTCAAGGGCGTTTGCGATCATGGTGAAGAATCACGAGACGGTCGAGCTTCTTTCTTCTCGACCTCGCTAATGATTTATAGCCTCGTATCGTCTGATTCATGAACTTGTTATGGTTGTTCAAGCCGATGTCACTGACACAGAAGGAAGATGTACAGCGTGTGCTGTAATGTTTTGTCAGGGAAGTTGACTGACTTGGACTATGGATATTTGTTCGTTTCGTTTGATTATAGTTCCGTATTTTTATTGAAATTATTTTTGGATTATGACAAACTTTTCATTTCTCAATCGAAATGATTAATAAATATTTCACAGATTGAGAAATTTTTATAAACCTACTTTCAAAATGTGTTATTTCAAAAGTGAAAAAATGTGATATGTATTATTCATAAAAATGTTACAATTTTTATTAAATTACATATTTTGAAAATTATATATATATATATATATATATATAATGGATAAAGGCCTCTCTCAAAATTTTTCACTTCGATTGATCTAATGCCTTTCTCTTCCAGTATATTTTGACAAATTTCTGTCTTATCTATCCATGTTTTTTTGGTGATTTTTTTTATGTATATCTAGGTTACTTATCAAAAATTTTTCTTGTCCATTGGTAATTTTTTCTTTTTGCTACATAATCAATCAATTTCTATTTCAAATTCCTTATTTTTGATTCAATGTCTGCAACTTTTGTTTTCTTTCTGATTTATTTAGTTCTCTCTCTAATATATATATATATATATATATATATATATATGTATGAATGAGATATGAAAATTTATTACAAATTTTACTAATTAACCAAAACCATTAAAATTGTTTTTTCTTATATTGTTATCAATGATCCTCTTGTATATTAATTGTTTTACTGAAATTTTAGGGCCACTTTTTTATTTGTTTTTTGTTACAACCTGTTTTGATATCGTGTGTCATCTTCAGGTAGTTTATTAATATTGATTTTTATTAAATCAGTATCAATAGACTACTTATAAGATGAAACTTGTTTGTGAAACTGATTGTGGCACAATTCAAACAAAGAAGAGTGACTCGATAAAATTGTCTATGACTCAATAAATGTCACAATTAAAGAACGAAAATGTTCAAATTTTAAGTAAGATTATTTATATATTTCAAATTATTTCTTAATAGTGTATTGTTCGTTGACTCATATCTTAATATGTAAAAATTTTAATTTTAAATTACCTCATATTAATAATTTTTAAAATTACCAATATGAAGTAATTTAACTTTCGCTTTTATTAATCAGTTTGGAATTACCACCAATTTGGAAAACACCAGTAAAATTTAATGTAATAGATAGAGAATAGATATTTTTATTTTAATTGAATGAAAATTTTATGTTATATTGAAAAATCTATTTAGTTGACAAATAATATGTAATTTATTTTTTAAAAAAATATCAACATTTTGTGAAATATTTTATTTTTTATATTTTACACACACACACACACACATATATATATATATATATATATATAAAGATATATTTTTAGAATTCTTAGAAGTTCATCATTGGATTTATTTTAAAAACAGAATAATATAAAAAAAAAATTAAATCAGATTTTATATTTTGTTCAAAATGTGTTTATTTAAAATAATATTTATAATAAATTACACATTTTTCCAACTCAAAATAATTTGATTAAATTCTGAAATTTGCAATGATATCTTAATATTTTCTTTAACATGAATAATAGAATTAGAATGTAGATTTTTTTAGAAAAACAATAAATTCTAATATTTTTTTACTCTACTGCCTATTTTTATAATTTTATTTATATCGATTAAATTTTTTGTAATAATTTTTTTGTATTTGGGTTTTAAATAGAGCTTCAATATAGAATTTTGCATGAAATTGAATTGAGACAATTATTAAACAATTTGATAAACATTTTGAGTTTTCTTAAGTTAATAATTGATTCCTAATATTTTTTAAATCTCGTTTAATTTTTTATTTTTGATTAAATAAATTATAATAAGTTTAATTGGCTTAAAAACATTCAACCAAAAAGTAAAATAATATAAATAATATTTTCTTTACACAAAATTTGATAGTTGATGTTTATTTTCTGAAATTTTATGTCAATATTTAAAGGTATGAATGAATAAAAATCTATTTTTTTATAATTTGTATTAATATTAATTATTTTTGTTATATTTAAAAAGGTTTTTTATATATATTTTTTAATTTATTTGTTTACAAAATATTTCATTAAGTTATATCTAAAATAATTTAATTTTCCTGTAGTGAAAGCATTGTTTATACACACAAATGTATATTTATATTTATATATATATATATATATATATATATCAATTTTATAGTTAAACGTAGGTAGTGGAACATAAATGAAAGTAATTAAAAATTGTCACAAATTTACACAATTCAGTCGAATTCTTATATAACTGTTCTACTTTAAGACGCTTAATTATACACTAGAATTAATTTAAATATACAACCGCAAAACAAGTACAATTTTATACCAGTATTCAAAATTTGCATGTCATAATTCAAATTGCAATTATGCATGGCGTTCGCCTTATGTAAAAAAATAAATTATACACTGTCTAAGATAATTTCTAGTGAAATTTTAATAATAACGTAGATTATAGTAAAACAATATATAAATATGTGAATTATTTCTTGTGAAATGTGACAAAGCTGTAATTTTTTATTATAAATTTTAAACAGATGTATAATTTTCATTATTCTTTAAATTGTCATTTTTAACCATTATTTTTTTTGGGTATATAATTTACTTCTCGAGGAAAAGATTTCGTTCAAGCAATTTTAGAATGTTTCATACACATACATATAGTTTAAAAAATCCGAAAATAAATCAAGATTTAGTTCAATTTCTATTTATATACGCTGTTGTATTTCCTTTTATATGTTTTTATAGTTTAGTGAGAAGTTCATAACATATAAATAAAACAACCACATAACTTTTGGAAAGTAGTGCAATAAAATCTTGACACTGTATCGATTTATCTGTCTCGAATTGTATATGGTCAATTTTTTATCGAGTTTAGTACATAAACAAGTTCCGGTATCACAGGTTTAAAGAAATTCGATTTTTCTATACACATTTCGTGAGAGTTGAATTTAATGTAATCTGTAGTTTAAATCATACAAAGTGAATTCAGTAACATTTTTTTTTAAAAAAATGGTTGTATTAATTTTAAACATGTATATATATGCATACATACCTACATATATATATATATATATATATATATATATATATATATATATATATATATATATATATAATCATAAATAACTATTACCTATATAAGACCAATGTTGTACAAAAACCTCATAAGTGTTACTAGTTCTTAAATATTTTCTTAAAATTATTCTATTGTTTTCTATCATCCAATCTTCTTGTCCATTTATACAATTTTATCTCTTTATTTTTGTTAAGTTCTTTTTTTGGTCCATTAATCCAATTCAATTTCATCTTTTAATCTACTTTAAATTGATACTATTTACTGAATTATTTTTTTACATAAATTTAATAGAAATGTTATTCTTCGAATGTTTACATATTTTCAAAATTGAAGTTTATAGAATTCCAGTGTGATTTTGTTCTTAAGACAATGAAAATAAACAATAAATACCAAAATTCAAATCAAAAAAATGAAAAATAATAATCATTTATTGACTTATTTTATTTTAAAAAGTTGTTTTTTTGGAATAATTATTTAATTTAATGAAAATCTATATACAACTTAAAAATCCATCATCGACTATATGTAATTACCATGCCATGTTGTTACAACCATATCCTAGTGTCTAAAATCTTTTTTTTCATTTTCTGGATTTAAAATCTATTATTTCTTTAAGTGAGTTAGTCTTGGTTATCTTTTTATTTTTTACTCTGTACTTTTCTTTTAAAAAGATTCCTAAAAATCATTTTGTCTCATCAATTTTCTTATAAGATTAATTTTTATATTTTCTGTTTGTTTTAAAATACCTTTTTTATCTACTTCTTTAAGTATTTAAGTGCAACTTTTTCTATCAATCTAATTTATTCTTGTTAACGTTTTTCATAATTACATATACACTACTTTTTTTATTCTTTTCTCTTGATTAAATTCTAACTTTTGTATCAATAAGTGAAAAATTATATTTGATTTAAATTATTTTAGGTTTTCAGAATTTCAATTTTGTTTCCGAATATATATTTTTTTAAGAAAAGAATACAATATTTTACACTATAATAATTTTATTATAAATAAAAATGTTTATCAGTTTGTGATTTTATTAATAGTTTTATTAATTTTAATTAACAATAAAAAGCACATATAATTGAATCAGTTTTAAACCACTTCTATTATGTTTGGTGATTAATGTATGGCAATATGTATATAAACAATAAGACAAAAATAGTTACAAAATAAACAAATGTACAAGAAAACGATCTTCAAACTATTGAAGTGAAATCTCATATTCACTGAGCGATTCAACATAATTTTTTATTGCATAATCTTGTTCCGTATCGAATTAATGTCTATTAAAAAAATGATATTGTATTTCGTGCTCATTCATGTCTAAGATAAACGTAGAAACTCTCAATTTATTATACAGCTAACAAAAGATTTTTTATGTCATCCGAACAAGAAGAAAATGACTGTACTGATTTTTTTGTAAAGTAAATTACATGTGTAACAATTATATTCTTCGTCTGTAGATTACAATTTGAACATTTCATTTCTATGACCATTGTGAGATAAAACTCTTAAAAAACGAACGGCTGACATAAAAAGAATTATGGTAATGTTGTTTATCTCAAATTCAACTGTAACAACAATAATTATACATCGTACACGTGTCATAATTCCAAATTAACAAATGAAATGATTCTAATACAAAGTCGTTATTAGAAAGGATTTTTATTGAGGCGTGCCAAATAAAAATTTTTCATCGCACGGTTTTTTGAACACTAATAACCTTTCTAACAAGTTAATCAATTCAGTATTTCTCCACAATACATTATAATACTGGTAATTGTAATAAATTATATAATTTGTATGCTTTCACTCGAAATTTTATTTATTTTAATCAGTGGAATGTACAGTTTGGACTGTAACTACGAATGCATAAAAAATGCACTTAAACTAGATCTGTCGTATTTATTAAATGGACGTTATTGCTCACGTCTAACGGATTTTAGTTTTTGGTGATTTATCGACATGTTTATTTTTATGTATACGTGATTTTTTTAGGACACTTTCATTTTAACATAAATTAGATTTAATAACTATATATATATATATATATATATATATATATATATATATATAATATAATATAATGTGTATATTTTACCAACTATTACGATTTTCTTGATAAATATTCAACTTCTGTCCATAAACTATTGTATCACACGACGTGATAGAGATAAAAGTGGTTCAATATCTTCAAAATAATATTTATGTGACATTTGCAGAGGAAAAATGTAGTGATGTGGAAAGAATTATACCAGATATTTATTTTATTTGCTTGAATTACTCTAGTGGAACATTATTGTTATTATTTGAAGAGTTGTATTACTTCCTAAGTGTGAGAAAGTCATGTAATACAAATGTTATTTAAAATGTTGGAAATTTAGTGGTCCTTTTTTGTTTGTTTTATAAAATGAACTTGTTGATTTTTTTTAGAAAGATTATTTAAGATGAAAAGTATTAGTGATAGTATCGAATAATAATCGAAATAATAAGTGTATATATTTCTGTTTATTTTAGAACTGTGGGGAATTCACTTTCACATGAATGAACTGTCATCCACCATGCTATAAGAGATTAAAAAAGTGTCTAATAATAACAATAAGTGCATACACATTTTGATGGTGATGTCATTTATACAAAGTGGCCGATAAATAATTATTAAACACTTTTTAATATATAATGAAATTGTGGTTGATTGTTCATTTGTGTGAAAATGTAAATATTTAATTATAATTTTAAAATATCCAATTATTTTAAGATGGATTAATTATATATTTATATTTAGTGTTTTATATATATATATATATATATATATATATATATATATATAACATTATGTTGTTTATTTTAGAAAAAATATTTAGAAAAAATCAATAGTGACAGTTTGGATTATAATAGAAATAAAAAATATTAAAATTTATTTTCAATTTTTGAATATTAAGTTGATCAGAGATGAATTTGCTGTATTATATTTTAATAAATCAAAATAACATAAGTCAATATTACTTGAATCAAAATTGTTAATAATAAAATAAATATCATTATTTAAAACGTTAAATATATTAGGTTGGCAAGTATCTCCCTTCCGCTTTTTTTTTTTTTTTTTGTACATAGCTGCGAAATTCAAAAGACCAGAAGGCGGAAGGGAGATATTTGCCAACCTAATATATTAGTTGTTTTGGAACTGTGGCTGATTCACTTTACACAAATGAATTTTCACCCCAACACCACAATAATTTAAAGTATTCAATAATCACTTATTGTTCACTTATTTTTTATAAAAAATAAGTGAACAATAAATTATTGTGGTGTTGGGGTGAAAATTCATTTGTGTAAAGTTAAATATATATATTTTAATTTTTAATGTATAATAAGTTTGTGTACAAGAAATATTAAAAAATATTGTTTGTTTTGAAATTGTGGTCAATTCACTTTAACACAAATGAATTTTTATCCCCAACACCACAATGGTTATGAAAAACAAAGAGTGAATAATAAGTGATTATTGAAAACTTCATAACCATTGTGGTGTTGGAAATAAAAATTAAAAACTATTCCTATTTAGGTAAAAAAAATTGTAATTTATAATTTAAACAACAGGAGAAAATTGAAAAATGTGACGAAGTTTGTTATTTTATGTTGCTTGTTTGTTATAAAGTAGGGTATGATATGAACTACAATAAGACAAGTTTGCTATTTTATGTTGCAAATTTTATTATCAATTATATAATTAGTTTAATTGAAAAAATTAGAAAACATATATAGTTTTAAGAGAATAAAATATAATAACGTTTATTTTGGTCAACAAATATTAAAAACGGTTTTTTGTTGCATATTTATTAGAAGAATATAAATTATATTAATTCTACTGAATTATTATTTAAAATAAATTATAGAAAAGGAAAATAAATTATTGTTTTTGGAAATTAATTTTTCTCTGATGACTATTTTTAAAAATATTGCATATATATATATATATATATATATATATATATATATATATATGTATATTAATTCATTTTGTAACTTTTCTACAGAAATACAAATATTGAATGTAACAATAATTAAGTAATATTAAAAAGCATATAGAAGGATGGAAGGTGTATGGTGAGATTAATAAGAAGGGGTAATAAAAATACAATTGATAAATAAGTATTGAATTACTGATATAATAAAAGAGTAAATAGTGTATTTTAATTGAAAATAGGAGAGATATATTGTGAGAGAGAAAAACGAGAAATGGAAATTATTGACAATTGAGAAAATTAAAGTTATTCAATTAACAAATGTAATTAAAATATTCGGAAATATATGTATGATGAAATTATTGACAGAGTTAAGGAAATAACAAGTATTAATTAAAATGTAATTAAGATATTTAGAAATATATGTATGATTTTGTAAAAAAAAATTCAACATAGTTTATTTTTGGAAATATATGAATTGTTTAATGAATAAGTGAAATAATTGACACTGTCATTCGCCTAAGCCATACTTAAAAAAATCCTGAGCATAACTCATTTTTTTAACAAGATAAGAAACCTGATTGTTATAATTTCTAAAATATAGGAATTAATAATATCAATAACTGAACAAAAATAAAATTATATTAACAGTTTTGGAAACATATAACGTATCTAATGAATAAGTGAAGTAATTAACATTATCTATTGTTTAATCCATGCTTAAATAAACGTTGAGCTTAACTCATTTTTCACATAAGATAAATATCTTTACTTCTATAATTTATTAAATTAGGAATTATCATAAATATTTAAACTTTTTAAATATTGATAATTAGTCACTGAGAGATTTTTCTTTATTGATTATTACAACATTTATATTTGTTTGTATTAAATATGTGATGTGTAGTCTAAAAAAGTACGTTTATCCATTTAGTTATTCAATTATGTTATACAAAATACTAGTCGATCAATTGACTAAGTATTAAGTTACTCAAAAAACATTAGAAGCATTGGACATATTTAAGTAAGTAAGGAAAATAATATGAAACATTTTTCAACTTTTTTTTAAAGTATAGGAAGAGATCAATTAATAGATAAAATTAAAATATATTGATTTATTTTATAAGAAAAATCAGTTCTGTAAATGAAAAGGAATATATTTATTGATTTTACTAATTCTCTTCAATTGGTTACTTTAAATTTTAAATACCACAAACGTACCGATTTTTTGCTGTATAATTAAAAAAAAAACATATATGAAAAAGATCTAAATAAAAACGGAAAAAAGTAATTAAAATTAAATAATTGGCATCTTAATCGAGAAATATAATCTTATTTAAATCTCATTCATAAAATCTAGTAAAAAATTAGTAAATCAAATGTCATGGACAAGATATATCATATAGAATATTGAAAACAATAACGTGGATAATACTTGAAATTGACATCAATGATTCAGGTAATGAATAAATCTTTTTATTGCCTTCTCGTAGCACTTGTGTCACTTAAAAGAAATTACGAAATATGATATATTTTTATTCTTAGTATAATTTTAAATACTTTGTTAATATTACTATATTATTGTTGATAATAATAATTTATGGAGTGGAAATTGAGTATTTTTTATTTTTAACAAAATACTAGTATTACGAAAACATATTTTTCATTAATTTAAAAGATTTATCACACAAACTGGTATTTTTTTTTATTTAACAAGAAAAATTAATTTCATCTAATTTTTTAAAATAGTACAGGATTCAAAGTGATCTTATTTCCAATTTTGTTTTTAAATTAATATATAATTGTAAAAAATAAAAAAATATTTATAGTTCATTAAAAATGTATTTTTAGAAAAAAAAATTAAACAGTAAAGATCGAAATAATTCATGGTAATTTTAAACATTTTTTATATATTTAAATATTAGAGTTTTTAATAAGTAATAAATCAAAAACAATTTCAGTTATTTCTAATGAATGAAATGAAACACGAAAAGAATAAAAATGAACTTGATATACTAAGCACCAATCGATATTATATATTCACATTTATTTAATATCAAGTACAATTCAAGCATCTTTCACTTTTGAGTATGTTTATTCTTTCATGTTACCATTGTCAATTAAATCTCGTAATATTCATCCACATTAGCTAATCGTATTCATTACTGAAATTTATTTATTGTTATTTTCCTATTGTGCATTGTCCCCCTTTTTATGTATTCGACATATGTTTACAACTTTCCATTTTACTGCGACCTTTTGACACCAAATGTTTAGATATGCATTCAATATATGTGTCATTATTGCATTTGGTTTATTTTGTAATTTATTACATTTTTAAGTCATTTCTTTACATTTTTGACTTGATGCAAATTTTATTATCAATTATATAATGGAGTTTTTGCAATATATGAATACTGTATTAATTTGGCGATTTTCCTTTAAGTTTCTAAAGATACTTTATTTATTGTTGACAAACAAAACTTTTTAATAATTTTGATTATGTAATTTTGTATTAATTTGTTTTTTTTTTAATTTATATAAATGATTGTAGACTGATTTTTCAATGGGTTACTTTGATGGTTTTTACAGTTGTAATTAATTAAAATAAATTGTGTTTATTAACGTATACAAACAATACCAATTACGAAAATACTGTATTTACAATATATTTGTAATTATTATTATGATTTTTTTTCAAGAAGCATTATAATTATTTTGAAATATGTATATATAAATAAATTTAAAAATTCCTTTTTAACTATTCATCACACTTAAAGTACTTTACTATAATAAGTTTGGAAATAGTACTGTTTTCAAGTAGATTAATATTTTTAAATAAATAACAAATATTGGAAATTTTAATAACAAATATCAAAAAAAAATTAAAAAGTGAATATGAGTATGAATACATGAGAAAATCATAGGACTGAAATTAATCATAGTGAATTGTCATTAGAATTGTATTATACTGACTTCAGATAAATAGAGAAATAAAATAACAGGTACATAAAAAATGAGAAATTTTAATATTTCAACTTTTACTGAAATCAAAGAATAAAATTCTGAAAATATATTTAAATATATAATTAAACATGATATTAGTTGTAGAAGTTAATAGTTTATTAATTTAAAACATAACTTTTTTAAATATCTAAACAAAATATAATTGAACATCATAAATCCGATATCAGTGAGAACTGTTAAGTGCTGGATTAATGAATTTTCTACATTACCATTGATTAGATTAGAACATATAGTGTATTAAATAGTAAATTCAAAATTTTCAAAAATAAATTTTATATAATAAACTCAGCTGATGGCTTAATTACCTCGATTTTTTAAATATAAATTATTTAATGTCGTGAATTAATGATAACATTTACTGTATTTTTTATAATTTTCTTAAATTGTGACTGATGTGCTGGGTAATAATAATCGATTATATCAATATTTTATTTTATAATAAATATACCATTCGTTATATTCTATCATATAAATTTTAATGAAATTTTAGAAAAAGTTATTTTATATATCGTATTATCATCATTATCAGACTCTTTAAATCGACTTTTAAGTGAAACCTTTTCTCAAAAATTTTTACTTCCAGTAATTAAAAACTTTGCTTGTTTAATTTACAATCACGATTTTTTCAAATTTCTGTTTCATCTATCAATGGCTCTCTTTTTGATTTTTTTAAATTACTAGATTTTCAATCAATATTTTTTTTATCTATCAATTGTCATCTCTTCTTGTTATAAGATCTTTATGTTTCCATTTGAAATATTTCATTTATTATAAAGTCTATAACATTGGTCTTTTTTCAAAATTCTGGTCTCTTTTGTCTCAATTCCTAACATAAATCTTTCCATTATTGTTTGGAATTACTGAATCATTTTGGCATTTATGACCCATTAAATGAGAGCGGATTGAATGCGCTGATCAAAAACTTTTTGTCAGACATAGAGAAATATTTGACTTATGTAAAAAAATTTCAAATTGACGCTATGCTATTTTTATTTTCCTGTTTATTTATTTTTTATAAGTAATGAGATTTTTAGTGAAAAATTGAATTTTTTAAAAATTTCATAAACGATTGCTTGTAATCTAAAATAATAGGGATAGATAAATACTTGATTTTGTTAGATGTAAATGAATTTGTTTATGTAAATGTGATGAAAAATTTAAAATATAGATAATTTATATTTTAATGAACTAATTTCGTTTTATTGCTCATTTATACAAATAACTCGAAATAATTACATTGTGATAGAACAATACGTATATAAAATTAATGAAATAATTTAATTAATACAACTGGTTACTGTCTTAGAAAATAGAACTTTGTTACGCTACTCTACAGATATTATTGTACTGTATATAAGTGAACAATATTAAAATAATCAATAAAGGAACAATTTCCTGGAAACTCGCTTTTCTATTCATCATTATTATTATACGATCACTGTCTATAATTACCGAATTTCTATTGTAAAAAAGTGTGTTTATACGAATCGAACTGTACCATTTATTTATTCGTACACGAAAAATGTGTAGCAAATATTTAAATTCACGCCGTAGAAAGAATATAGATGATTCTATTGTCATAACGATTACACATTTTATTCGTTCTGTTCTATTTATCAATTTTGTGAGTCGCCTTCCAGCACGTACTTTTTTAGAACAATGTATTTTCTTCTGAAAAAAAACTAGGCGTTGTTTCTCTGTACAATACTAATAAGCCGTACTATATTTCACACCTCTGTTAATTTATTTATAAAATGCATTATTTTGTGATATAAGCAAAATGCACACTGAAGCGTAAACTAAAGAAGCTTTCTCTTCCTTAATGATAAGTCAAGTAAGTGCATTGAAGAATAACAATCGTTTAAAAGTAACTACTTTACAGATGTAGGTAAAAAAATAACGTCGATTGTTCAATATTTAACATATTTTCTATGTTATTAAAAATTTTCTAATTGAAATTTTTATCATGTTAATAAAATAATTATTGTTTGATGTATTTTTTTGATGCATTTCAGTTGATATGTGAAATGATATCTATATAGTAGATACTTATTTTAAAATACTATCAGTTCAAGTAGAATTAATATACTGTTATGAAAATAAAAATGATAATTACAGTATATAAGTCTGTATAAAATCTTTGAATCACTGATTTCACTGAAACTTTCAACAATTAATTTTGAATTTGTGTTGTTTTCAAGTAACTTGTAAAATTTTTATCAAATTTAAACAGAGATTGTAAACTTTCGGAAATATTTATAAATCTATTAAAAAAATTTGGTTAAAATTCTACATGATTTCTGCTATTTTCGTACAATCTTAATAATATTTAACACTACTGGTTAATACTTTTGAGTTACTTGTATTAATTTTTTATGTCAGATATCTGCATTTACAACATTATCAGATAGTGTAAGTGATATTTGATAAATATTAATTACGCTACCTGATGATAGTGCAAGTGTTGAAACTTGTTGTGATAAGATATTAGTGATTCAGGTACGAATTAAAATTTTAAACTGCAGTTAGTATCATAGTTTAAATGAAAATATATGAGTAAAACTTTTTCTTAATTTTTTAAAATGAGTAATTCTGTGCTTTATTTTTAATTGGTGATAAAGTACAAAAATATTTTAATTTAAATCAAATCAAGGTTTTTTCTAAAATCTGTTCTGTTTTCAGTTTTGTTCATCTCTCTCTCTCTCTCTCTCTCTCTCTCTCTATATGTATATATATATATATATATAATTGGAAATAAATCTTTAATTTTCAAATATCAATTAGAAGTTAAAATAGGACGTGATGCAGCATATAAAATAAAATGTAATTAAATAATATACAATTTTTAATAAATAATAATGTGCTGATTTTTTTTTATAAATATCTTAATTGAATATCCGGTCATTTCTATTAATTTACTTTGTTTTTAATACAACATAGTAAAAGTTATGCTCGATAGGCCGTAACATATTTTCATATACAAATTTTGAATCAATCATGACGTCACTTATGACACACTAGGAACTGAAATTTGTGTTTGGATCGGTTTTTATTTACTTTTAATTTTATAAATGGAAGGAAATGACTGAATGTTAATTTTCAATAAATGATTTTGAAAGTGAATCGTAATTGATTTATATTTATAGAGAATACATAGTTGAAATGAATACTTATTTGGAAGTATTTTTTATTTTAACAATAAACATTTCTTGTACTAGATTTCAAAAGTTGATTTTTTATTATTAATTGAATATTATCAACGTTATTTTTTGATTTGTTTGATAATCTTGTTTGGATTTATTATTTTTATTTTTTAGAAAATTGGAAAAATAAAAACATGACAAATAATATTTTATAACGATTATTCTAATTAATTATATTTGAATTATTTCTATTGTCACTGTTCAATATAATAATAATGATTAGTTTGAAATTATCATTTAATAATTATTTTCTATAATTTCATTTTAATATCTAACAAATTGATAACAAATTAAAGAAATGAAGTGTAAATAAAAATATAATTATATCACTGTTTTAATACGGATTTAATTTTTGATTTTTATGTTTGTAATTAAAGTGAAAAGTTTAGAAAACAATTTAGACATTTTTAAAATATTCAATGGGTTAAAAGGTTTGTGAAATATTTTTTTTTGTAGAAATAAATTTGTGACTGTAATCAGTTTTTTTAATATTGACTTTTATTTTGATTTGTTATATAGATTTCATTTTCCTTAATCTTAAAAATTCTTCGGCAAAAATGTTAGCAAGTTTATTTATCATTTGCATTTTTTTAAAATTATTTCTGTTATAAAAATATTATAAAAATAATATTTGAATACAAAAAATGACTGCAACATGCTTTTATATGTACATTAATATTGAAAATTTATAATTTCTGTATATATTTACATGAATTAGTATGAGTGTATAAATTATATACTTTTTGAAAATAAATATTTATGTATAAGGAAAAATTAATTTTCATTTGATGGAAAATTTGAGTTCTGGAATAATATTAATAATATTATTCCAAAAGTAGTTTATTTCCAAGAATTGTTTTATTTGTTTAAATTTCGCAATACGATTTCTTATATCTATAATGAGTAATGGAAATAATTCTCTTATACTTAAGTAAATTCGAACTAACATTTATAAAAATTTAACATTTGTTTATATGAGTAGAATTTACTGCAGTAAAGGTTAGTTTCATCTCTTTATTAATAAAGACATAAAGAGAATTATATTATTAAATTATTTACTTTTATGTAAAATATGAATGTTTATATTTCTCTTTTTTTGTATATTATTATCATTTCTTTTTTATTCACTATTAGATGAAAGCTTTTTTCAAACTTTTCAATTTCAATAATTCAATATCTTTTTCTTGTATTCTACACAGACAAAGAATATTAGGTACTCTTTATATGTATATTTACATAACGTAATAGTAATTTTCAAATGAAAATATTACAATTAAAACGTTATCAGATAATTTAAACTTTAATTCCTAAAAAAATCATATTACAAAATCGTTAAATATAAACAACGTTAATAAATAATATAACATAAACAACAGTTTACAAAGATAAGAAAATATACAAAGCGATGTTAATAGATGTTCACTGTTGTGAAACGCATCTAATAATATATAAATTAATAAAAAATATTGCAAATTTCCAACTCATTAAAATGAATTATTTGAAAAATAAATATTTTTGTCGAATAAATTAAGGAAAAATATAATTTATCATATAATATTAACCGGAAGTGTATAATTTATTTTAAACGGTGTGTAATTTTAATATTTATTAAAAATATTTTTCATTGAAATTTTGTATTTGTTAGTTGGGTTTTTAATTGCAATGGAACAATTTATTGAAGGTTGAATTTTGATTAGCTGATGGATTTTTTGTTATAAACTGAAAACTATAATCTTAACATTATATATATATATATATATATATATATATATATATATTTATATATTTATGAAAAAATAATGATATGTAAATAAAGTCCATTTTAATATAAAATTACAACATAAAAATATATAAAGTACACAGAATTGTAATAAAAATTATACAAATTACCTAATAATTAATATTATAACATGAATACACATTTTGAATTCATTGTATTTCGACAGTTTTTACACAATGGACAAAAATTTAAATGAAGATGCTTCGTAGATTTTTTTTAGTTGGAATGTGATTATGATGTAAGAATAAAAAAGTGGCCATGTGTATCAACCCATTTACAAATTTTTATTGCATGAAAATATGTAGAAAAACTCTATATAATTCATTCGTACGTAATAAATTTATGAGTTTATAGCATGAAATGAATTTATTATTTAATAAAATTAGACTGGAATTTTAATTTTAAAAGGTAGGCATTTTTAATTAAAACTTATGTCACATATTTACATATATATATATATATATATATATATATATATATATATATATATATATGTATATATGTGTGTGTGTATTAATATATTTAACTTACGATATTAGGTATTCTACGTCATATTTCTTTTATAGTAAATCATACCTGTAAAAAAATAAATAAATTAGAACTATTTTATAAGACAAATTTATAAAATTAAAATTAAATATATATTAAATAAAAAATAATATAAATATATATAATATAGAAAATATATACATAAAAAACGATCATATTTTTTACTATATAGTGTAGAATATTTTTATTATTGTTTATAATTATTGAAATAAGTTTATGTATAATAAAATTGTGTAGTTAAGTCCATAGTTAACTGTCGTTAATCTGAATAAATTTTCAAGTTATTTATAGAAGTTTTACGAGAAATTTACAACTAGATTTGATCATTTATATATATATATATATATATATATATATATATATATATATATAATGGTAAATTTGATAAATTATTTATTTTTAATATGTAATTTTATTTATGTAATTTAATTAATAAATAATTTAATTAAATTTTTCAATTTAGTTTTTTGATTTTTTTACCATACTTATGAAATGACCCTCGTGTATATATATATATATATATATATATTCAAAAATAGTATTAGATTGTACGATAAAGTAGAGATTTTTATTCTTTTTATTCTTGATGTATTTGAAAAAAATTATGAACAAATTTAATGTCAGAAATCCCAAATGGAATTTAAGAACAAAATTGTGATATCTGTTTTTGGATTTCTTTCGGGATGTCTGTAATTAAAATTGTTTATTATTATTTTTTATATTCACCCCATTTTATTACAAAGAAAATATCTTTTCTCTATTATCCAGTCCTAATGTTTTTTTTTTTTAATATATGAAGACATATATATTTTTTAAGTTGTTTCCTGACTTTTCATTTTTCTGTAGTTATGCAATTTTTTTTAGAATTTTTTCGAGTTTAAAATTAAGTTTTAAAGGAACCTTTATCAAATTTAGGATATTTATATTAATTATTTAGAAATATGTAAATAAAAATTAAGTTATTTATTTGTATAATTCTTGTATTATCGATAATGTTAGATAATTTAAGTAAAATTTGCATAAAAAATAAAATGATTTAATTTTGTAAAAGTAAAATATAGTGTAATAATAGTTTTATTTTCCAATTATTAAAAAAAAACATAACTAATTTATCATTTATATAACAAAAAAAATTGTAACTACAACATTTTTATAAGAATCATAAAAGTTATATTGAAAAATATTCCATTTTAAAATAAGTGTACGAAAATCAAAAGTAAAGTTCAAGTCATATTTTAGAACTATAGAGTGATCCACATGTTATGTTCAGATTTGTGTTTTAATAAAAAGAAACATATGTATAGTGTGGTGTATGGGGAAACATGTGTATAGTTTATTTTGTTTCTTTTTAATAAAACACAAATTTAGGCCTCGCATTTGGATGACTCTATATTTTTGTTTTTCTGCTTTAAAGTGTTTATTTTTTATTTATAATCTGATAATTTACTTTGTCACAGTAAATTGATATTTGTTAAACACAGTTCGTTAGTGTCATTGCACTACAACATAATATTTCATTTTTTTAGTTTTGATATTTAAATTTTATTTTATATTATTCATTAAAATATATGATATTCCAATGAAAGTTGTTTGTATAATAATTATTGAGAGTTGTTTAGAAATACCTACTTGTAGAAGAGAAACACATTTATATGCACTATTACACATAAATATACTTAGGCATTTATATATAATTACAGATTTTTATTTTACAAATAGTAGTTAAACTGAGGGCATTTCTAAATAATAGTAAGAGAAATGTAGTAGTTGTATTGAAATTATATTAAACCTTATAAGTCTGTAATAATAAAAAATCGATATATATATATATATATATATATATATATATATATATATATATATATATATATACATCTGGTATTGAAAATTAAAATTATCTGATTGAAATTAAATTGGAATTAGTGATTGTAATATGTGATTACTATTTTTTAGTTCTTTAAAGTGACTAATAATTTCATTGATATTTAAAAACAATTAATCATTTTTATTGATATTTGTATTTTTTGTAAAAGTTGATTTAGTTATTTTTTAATTATTATTGTATGCAAAAATAAATTATTTTCTAGTATATGAATTAAAATGTTATTTGTATTTATCTTTGATGAAATTTCATCATTAGTAGCTTAATATTTTGATGTTTATCATATGTAGCTTTCTCTTATCCATTATATATAACATTTGGTCGATACTTCGATTATTAATTGTAGACAGTTTGTTAAAACGATACATATCTTTTGCATAACAACTACATTTGATATAAAATTAATCACGCGAAATCCTTAATTAATATAAATCTTACAAGCTTTAAGATGTCTTTACAAAATACTTTAAAGAAATCAAAACCACTCTATTAGAAAAGATAAATGTAGAGAAAATATTTAATTATACTATTAGTAATTATTTTTAAGAGGTCTATTACATACATACACATTTTGGTGTTTTAGAGTATTTTTTTTAGAAATCTAATAGTTAAATCTACCTACATAACTAATGGAATTAAAGGCTTTAATTAAATTTATCTCGTCGATCAGTTACTAAACATATTACATGTTCTTACATAACAATGTAAAATGCATAAATATTTTTTATTTTGATACTTAATAGAAAGTATTACGGATTTCAATTGTAAAAACAATATTTCAGTTACCTGAAGTAGAAAAAAGTTTATGTTTATGAAATAAAAAGATATGCAAGACATTCGTCCAGTTGATAAAAAGTGCTTGTGAAGAAAAGTATCAATGAAATAATGAATAAGAAACAATATGACCTTGTTTAATACAACTTACAATTTATATTGTCGTAATAAAATTTCATTTAGTTAAGTTTTGGTATGTAGTGGTTGTACAATGATTTCATTTTTTTTTCTTTTTTAGTTTCACACTTATAATTATATTTCAATTTTATATATGTGCTGTTTACGTGCTTCAGTTTGATTGAATATTATTTTTTTGCACTATATATAGTCAGTTTATTGTTTAAATTACTGTAAATAACTTTATTTCTATAATTTTTACTGCATAGTATAATATAATAATAATAATATATTTTAAAATTTAAATCGATTTTCTAACCTTGTATATTTAAGTACAACTATAAACTGTTGAAATTTTTAAATTGTTTAGATATTTGTAAATATCAATATAAGTATGACATTTTGAAATTATTTCAAAATATATATCAAAACACATGAAAATATGTATTAGAAGTGTTGAATAAATTATAAATGATTAATTTATTAATTATATATTACGTTTAAACGATTCTTGTCGTTGACAGCTATCTCTAGAGGATTTATTCATATCTACTAATTATCAAGAGTAACTCAAATTAACTTTCTTTTTAAATTATCTCGTTTTTCCCATTTGAATAAATAAGAATACTATAAAACGATATGATATAG
>CP092090.1:49713567-49731067 GCA_029203775.1 Neoneuromus ignobilis
TTCAGATATAAATTTGTTTATTATTCAAATTTTAGAAAATCCAATTTCCTATCAAAAAATATTTTTCTTTAAAATTATAATCTTAAAATATGATATTTAGTATAATGATTATAATTACACAAGAATGAGTTATTCATATTTAATTTATGTATTAAAATTCGGAGTTTTAAACACCAAATAAATTTTGAACACCAAATTAAAATTCAATGTTTTTACTGTCTCGTGTTTTAAAACTGTAATAGTTATGGAAAACTTAAATCAATTTAAAAATAATAGAATTTTTATAATTAATGATTATATATTTGATGGAATTTATATTTACTAAGTTTAATTAAACACGTATATAGAATAAATTAATACCTTTTAACATTGATATTCAGAAATAATTTAAATTTCAATACTTTTTAAACGTAGAATAATTAGGATATTTAATTAAATGTAAATACAAGTTACATTAATTTAATTGCATAATTTTAATTTATCATAGAAATTTCTATTAAAACGAACTGTTTATTGGTAGCAAAATGTTCTAATTACTATTCAGTTATTTCCATTGACCATATTTTTTTTGTAAAAAAAATAACTTAAGTAATTACTTTCTCATTAAGATCTCATTAACACAATCGTATCATAAATATCATATGTCAATTATATAATGATTGAAATAAGAATAATTACACATTAGTTGTCATTCGAATAGAAAGAGACTTTTTCTATGAAGGACACTTAAATAAAAGTATGTTGCGGTATTAATGATATTGTTTTTTAATAGTATTACCAAAGATGGTCAAACGTACTAAATTTATGATCTTGGGATATTAGGTTCATGATTTTCTATATATCTTTAATGCAATTTATTGTTAAGTATAACATTCGCGATATGTTATTTTGTAATAGACTATGTATTATATGCTAATTTATTATATTTGAGTATCACGTTTTATTTTGCTCTATTTTATAATAGTAGTAACAATCGTGTTTTACAACTTGCTCTTATTATAACTATTTAATGATCTGTATTTTGACTATTAATTAAAAATTAAAAACAAGTCATTTTTTACATTGAATAACTACATTTATTTATATTAATTAATAGTTAATAGTTACACAAGTGAACTATCGTTCCAACACCACAACATATTGAAAAAATGTTTAATAATTATTCAATGTCCATTTTGTTTGTTCATAAGCTAATATATATTTTGATAGCAATTTTATTATCAAAATGCTACATTATAAAATCTAGACTATATAAATCCCAGATTTTGTAATTCAATCTTTTGATGATAATTTCTATTGCCAAGAAAAGCACATCACCTTATAAACCAAAAAAATGAATAATCAATAATTATAAAATTTTTTTTTCAATATCTTGTGGTGTTGGATAATAGTTAATTTGTGTAAAAGTGAATTTATAGCTATTCTAAAATAAATAGTTACTAACTAATTTTGTGAGATTTAAAGTACTTTTTATATTTGATATCATCATCATCATAAAAGCCTATATCAATCCACTGCTGAGCAAAAATTTCATCGAATGTCATTAAGTCCTTTTAATTTTTTTTAAGATTATTTTATTGTTTCTTATTTGCAATTAAACTCATTTAATCTTCACCTACACAGTTTCATCCCTTAATCTTTGATTGGGTCTCTTTCTAGGTTTCTTTTTCTCTCAGTTGCTACTCCATAATGTTTTTTGTTGTGATCATCAATTTATACTAGATAATATACACACACACTTTACAAGATACATAAATTTATTCTTAAATAATTCAATATATTTATGTTAATTTTTAAAATGTAGTTTAAATTTTTTTAACAAATCAAAAATAATTATATTATAAAAAATTGAAATAAAAACAACTTAAAATAATTCTATAATAATATGAAATAAACTATAGAATTTTATAAAATATTTGTTATGGACTTAAATATTGTTTTCAAGTTTTATTTCTATTTCAAATTATTTTGAAATAATTTATTTTTTATATTTTCTAAAGTAATCAGTTATTGTATTAATATATGATTATATGTTTAATATATTATTAAACAATTCAAATAATAGAAATAATTAAAATCTGATAATTTTATCAACATACATTTGTAAAGGTTTGAAATTCGAATTTAAATTTTAAATTCATTTCCGTTATTTGTATAGTTATTTATCATATATAGAATTGTCATAGTTTATTAAAAAAAATATCCATCACAGAGAAAGTTTTTGATCGTATCAAAATATTCAACTAGTTTCTAATTAAAATATTTTGACACTTTTTTTTAACCATAAAACCACTTCATCGATAAGCTCTAATAATTTTGCAAATTCATTTTGAATCATATGCATAAGTGTATATGTAAAAAAATATATAAAATTTCTATATTGGAGTTATTCAAAAAATACAATAACTAAAACGAATTCATAATAAAGATGTACGTATCGTTTTCTCTTTTATTAATTTTATTCAATATTTCTTTTGTAATTGTTCATTTGGAACGAACTGAATTTTTTCCACTATAATTAACTCACTTGACTCATAAACGGAATAGTACTTTTTTATTTTATTTATTTCCTAAAAATATTCAATAGAAAATTCATATTTTTATATTTGTGACATTAGCATATATGGAATATATTATTAATCAATATAAATGTCTATTGACAGCTACAGTAATTATTACCAAAACAGTAGTAATTGCAGTTATGATTGCAGGATAAGAAATTTCATTATTTTGACAATTCTTATTGAGTAAATACAATTTTTAATTAGAATATTTTTTAGTAGATAATATTAATAAATTATTTATAATTAATAGTATGTCATAATTGTGTTCAATTACTTATTCGTAAACAATAATTAATCAATTAATTATTTCAATTTTTTAATTACTATACACTTTCTAATTTTTAATACGTATTAAATTTTAAAAATAGTTAAAAAATTAAAATATTCATTAGTATGTTTATATGCATTTCATTTCTTTTGATTTGTTTCAAAAATAAATTTTCTCAATTTCATTATTAGTGCTTTTATTTGAAATATGATAAAGTGTATAATCTATAGTATTTAATATTTTCAAAAATTTACTGCAATAATTAAAATTAATAACATAGGTAAAATAAGATGGACTTGTGATCGTATTGAGAAAAATAATTTTCCAATTGAACATAGAATTGTTTTTAAAAAAATCGATAAATATTTTCCATTTAAAAATATTTTAAATGCAGTAATTTATTTTGGGATTATTATATAAAATTGAATCAAATGTGTTTATTTAATTTTTAAAACATATTTATATATTTAAGATACGAGTATTTTTTGAAACAATAAAAATTTATGGTCATCCAAATGTGACGCCTAGATTTGTGTTTTATTAAAAAGAAACTATACACATGTTTCTTTATGCACTACCTTATACATATGTTTATTTTTAATAAAACACAAACCTAGACAGCACATTTGGATGACCCTATATTATATATATATATATATATATATATATATATATAATAGCTTTAATATATTTTCAATTTTTTAAAATAAATTGTATGATTATTCTACAAAATAAGTTCGTACTTTTAAAAGTGTTTTTATTCATAACTATAAAAATGAAAAAATGAATAGAATGATCATTCAAAAATTAGCTTTAAATTTATTTCATTATTTTTAGTACTCTTTATGTCAAAAAGTATTGTTATTTATAACCTTGATATTTTTTGTTAATTGATAATTCTATAAGTATATATATTCTATTTATTAATTTTTTAAATAAATCAAATTATTTTTGAATTGTCATTTTAGACTGAAATAAACGTATTGATTTATTTTGTAAAATATTTTATATATTTGAGGCATATTGAATAAATATCAGTGGTGATGATATGAAATAATGACAATATTTATGTTTAGAATAAGATATAAAGTATTTTGTGGCGTTGGAGTGTTCTTAAAATTTTTTGAATTTGAAATAAAATAATCTCAAATGTACTTTTCTAAAAATAAGCAACAAAGTCAATTAAATTAAAAGTAATATTTTATTATATTTTAATACTATTAGAAAACAGCATTGGAGAGTTAATAATTACAAAAGTATATGTTTTATCCGTAAAATAATTTAATAAGAAAAATAATTTATTTAAATTATCGATAATTAAGAAAAATCATTAGATTATGTAATAATAATCACAGTTGTATGACTGATTTATTATATGGATTTTTTGGTAGATATAGAAATTTTCTTGAAAGAAATTTATAAATATTTTTCTTATATATTTTACTTATATATATATATATATATATAAACTACCATATTGAAAATTTTATTACTTACGTTTGAATATATTTAACTTCTCATATTTTTGGTTGAAAAATGAATGAAGTGTACATACCTGTAAGAAAAAAAATATTATTATTATTTTTAAAATTGTAAATATTATGTTATAATTAAGTTTTATGTTATAAATTTTTAATGATATAAATAATTCTATTAATTAAAAATCAGTTAAATTCTTTTCTATTTCATATATCCATTTTTATAAATAGTTTAATATAATTCTTTTGAATATTTTTTGTTTTGTATGAGTTAATTACTAATTTATAACGATTATTGTTGTATATAAATGACATATTTTTTCCAAAATAATTTGAAAATAGTTAATTACATATTCGAATTCTAGGATTAATTTTTGAAAATCAATATAAAGAATTAACGACAAAATATTTGTTTATTAAATGAAAGAATAAGAAGTTAATTTTTGCTCAAAGAATATATTATCGATTATGATCAATATTATTTTCAAATAAAAAGATAATTTAAAAGTAAATAAATAGAATTAAAAAAAATTAGGTTTCAAATATTTATGAATTTTTTCTATTATTAATTTTTCATTAATCCATATTTCTTTTCAATTATCATAACTAATTTATCATAATCTTTTTTTTACAAATTCGATTCGATGGTATTTTTTATGTTTTTGTAAGCATATAAAAAAGTTTAATAATTACTTTCTTTTATAATCAATTCAATAAAGTAATTTAAGTGATATGAATTTAATTAAAGAATATTTTTAAATAATACATGCTCATTTAAAACTAAGTAAAATATTATTTCAACAATTTTGTTTTCTTTTTTATATAAAAAATGAAATTATTTCAATAAATATTTATAATTTTACAAAAAAAACATTAGTTATTTTAATATCAACGTTTTATGTATAAATATGTATGTTCATGTGTGTACAACTGTTATATATATATATATATATATATATATATATATATATATATATATATATATATATAGAAAGAGAGAGAGAGAGAGATACAAATGTGACTCCTAGATTTGTGTTCTATTAAAAAGAAACTATTCACTTGATTCTATTTAATAAAATACAAATCCAGAAGTTTAATTTGGATCAGCATATATATATATATATATATATATATATATATATATATATATACATACATACATATACATAATGTGTGTGTATGTGTTTTATCGATTATTTTATGAAATATTTTTTAATTTTTATACATTTAAATATTTATAATATTTTGTAAATATTCATATTTTTGAAAATGTTTTTCATTTATATAATTAGTTTATGAAATAAACTAATAACTAGAAAAGCTTTTCTATTCAGTGCTATTAAAATGAGAAGACTATATGGAATGATATTTTCCAATCAGCTCCAAATATAAATTATTCTAAATACTTTTTATGTTAAAGAAAGTACTTTTATTTATGTCCTCGATATAAATTTTTATTAATTGAAGGTTCATATTAATTAATGAATACATAACTTTATATGGACACACATGAACAACTTAAATTTGAATGAAACAATTCGTACTTTTAAGAATGAAGAACGTACGTACATAGTGCTGAGTTTTAGGGTCATTGGTCAGATAATAAACAGTTATTTCAATTGATGGAGAAAGGAAACATTTAGTTGAAATTTAAAACATGTTGAACGATCGAGACGATTATTTTTAAATGTACATTGGGATAACAGGATTGGAAAGTTTATGGATTGTTTCGGAAATGAGTAACCAGTTTAAAGAAATGATTTATAAAAACCTTCATCTTGAAATAGTTTGGTTATGATTAATAATTTTAAAATTTTCATTACGTTTAGTGAATATTTTGGCACACGAATTGGTCACGAAGTATGTAATTATTTTCAATAAAACAGATTTATATATGTATATATATATATATATATTTATATATATATATATATATATATATATATATATATAAGAACAATTATATGAATGTATGATTGTAAATTTTGTGTTTGTATAGAAATTTCTGAATAATAAAGTAATTTATTATTCGATTTCTGACTTTTATAATATTTAATATGTACTGAGGAAGTACTTATGTTCAGACAATTTTAAACAGCATCCTTTGTCAATTAAATTAATACACTATTTTGTATTATTATTGAATAGGTATATGAAAGTAAAATTTAATAATTATTTTAATTAGGAATTTTTGAAATATCATTGTATGTCTATGGTAATAAATATAAAAATTTAATTTAAAAAAATCAATTATACAATATGAAATTTAATGCAATTTTTAAAAGAGAAAATTCAATTAATTTTAAATTAATTATTATGTGTATGGTTCATTTTTTATTATATATAATTATATATATATATATATATATATACACATAAATACATTCTTATAAATATCCAGAAATTTATATAATAAAACGAAAGGGTGAAAGTTTTGAAATTACAAATTATTATCAAATTTTATTCGACGGAATTTTATTTAATTATAAGTTAATATGAAATCAAAATTATATTCAAATATTAAATAATTGTAGCTAATACAAATTTTGTATAAATAGAAAATCAGGAATTTTTTTATCTTGTATTGTCTGCTTTTTTATAAATATATATATATATATATATATATATATATATATATATATATATATATATATATATATATATATATATATATATATATATATATATATATATATATATATATATATATATATATCATATATATATATATATATATATATATACATATATAATACATATATATATATATATATATATATATATATATATATATATATATATATATATATATATATATATATATATATATATATATATATATATATATATACTCAACTTAAAAGTTACGTCTAAAAATATTAATCAGCTATTTTGTATTTAAACCATAATAATAATTAAATGATAGAATTATTATTTTTTTATTTAATAAGTAATTAAAATTATATTTTTTTTATTAATTTTTAATTAATTATTATTAAACAAAATTGAGATTTATTTTTAATTGCTTTTTTGTCTAATGGTTGTGTACAATTTTGAGGACTAATTTTTTTATATTTATTTAGACTTAATAAGTAAGGAGTCTTATCAAATCTATCAAAAGATTGGTATAAGTTTAGAAATTAATTTGAACAAAATAAAAGTTTTTTTAATTTTTAATTATTTTTTTATATATTAAAAAATGTAAATATGAAAAGATTTAATTCCTATCTTTTTATTATTTTACTTGAATGTTTTATTATTTTCTTTCTAGCATTTAAAACCCACAAAATTAAAAGTAAAAAATATTTATTAGTTGCATATATACTTTCTTCAATTTTTTTTGATTTTTTTCTTACTAGCCATAAAGAAAATTTAATTTAAAAAATCACTGTTTACTTGTTATATATTTTTTTATATTAAAATTTAGAAATTAATATCCTATAACTTCTGGATTTTTGCTATATATATATATATATATATATCTCCTAAATAAGACTGAAGTGTTTAAATATAAATTTACTTCTTACTATTATTTACTATTCTTTATTATACTTTATTCTTATTTAAATCACTCTATATGTAAGTATGTGTGTATGTAGTATATAATTATGGTGAAGCTTAAAAAAAATAATTATTTATACTTGCTAGTATATTTACTCTCAATAATTATAAAAGACATTATCAAACAAATTGAAAAACAATGATCCACAAATATATTATTTTTTTGTAAACGTTATTTGCTATTATATAAATTTATTAAGTTTATTGCAAGTAAAATATAAATTTATATTTATTACATGCTGTAATATTTTTATATTTCTAATGTAATTTTAATTCGATAATAATTTGCTTCAAAAACTGTTATAAAAATATAAAATTTGAAACGGTTATAGAAACATTATAAGAATTAATTCTATGAATGAAAAGTTATAAAGGTCAGTGATATAATACGTATTGAAATATAAAATTAATGTGACAAATATGAAAAAGACCTATTGTTTAATTCACTAATTAATGGTTTCAGTTCGAAACTAAATGATATGCTTCGTCTGAAATGAAACCCTATTTATTTATCTATTGTTCTCTTAATACAAATAAAGGATATTTGTTCAGTTCAGTTTGATGCCCAAATTGTATATAAATATTGTGTAATTATATATACTCGTATATAATTTATTGCTATTGTATCATTAAATTTTTTTTCCAATCGATAGAACTAGTCCTCTAATTAGCTGATTATTTAAATTTGATTTATATATATATATATATATATAATTATTTTTTTAAGAATGCAATTACTATTGTTCAATGTTAGTTATATCATTGTATTATGTAAACGTATGAAATAAAACGATTCATATATTTTTTTAATTAATGCAAATTTTTTATATATTATTTAGGTGAAATTAATGTTTTAATTAATTTATGACTTTTTGTGTATTAAATTGCATAATAGGAACTAATTATTTTGATATAGTTTTCTTATATATATTATTTTTATTTTAATATAATATGTTTTAATTTTTTTTATTCTAATAGGAAATCACAATTTTAAAATGTGAATGCAGGAAATTTAAACAATTCAGAAAATATTCTCTTTATATTGATATTTTTATTTCTGTTCAAAAATCCGGTTACTTGGAAATATTTTCTTACTTTATATAATTGTTGAGAGATTATCAACTTAATAAATTTCATTAAAAATTATCTTACCACAATTTATAAATTTATTTAATTTTTTTAAAAAATCAATTTATTATGAAATTTATGAACAGTGATTTTTTTTATACAAATATATTATTTGAATAGTTTTTCGAAAGTGAACAACATTCAGATAATGGATTGAATTCGTCATCATTTTTTTTAATCAACAAAAATGATATTTTCTCAAGTTATACTTTTTAAAATGTCGATCACTTAAAATGCGGATCAATCCCTATAATTATATACATTTAATATATGTAAATCGACATTGAAGAAAGTTGTTTTTTGTATATAATTTTTTCATTAATGAATCATTAAACTTTTTTTCATAAATGAAAATTATAAAAAATGAGTTCTCTTATGATACGCATAAATTCCAATAGCAATGACAACGAAAGTTCTGATAGTTAACTTTTTGCTTTAAAAAAATATTTTAATTTAAGTAACGCTTTCATATTATTAAATTTACTTTTAACAAATTAATAAAAAAATTAATTTTGCATGTCAATATAATTATTGGTTAAGAAAAAAATTAATTGAATTTAAAAATGAAATACACATTTTTCAAGTCGTACCTTAATTTCACAAGAATTAAAAAAATTAATCAAATGGATATAAATTGGACAGATTGAAAAATGTATTAATTTTCTTTTTATAGTTATGGCATTTAATATATTTCGATTGATGAAGAGTTAGATCAAACAGTATTAATTAATTTATTAATTATTTGATTTATATATATGTAATGATTAATAAAATACTATTTTTATTAATGATATGAATTAATGTAATGACATTATAAATTCATATAGATTAATAATATGCGTACATTACGTTAAAAAAATGTTTGCATTCAAAGTCAAGTATTGATAATTTCATGCTTTGTGATTTATTGGTTTGTAGTTTTACCTGTCAATTTAAAGTACACTCAAGATTCAAGTTCATTAAATGTTCAAGATAATTGTTTTCTACTGAACGATAAAATCTACAAGTTCCTGTTTGAATTTTTATAAAATAACTCGTCGTGTTGACTTTTCTGTTATGGTTATTTATATCTATGAAGTTTTGTTTTAATATTTTTCGAAAAAAAATTCCTTACTCTCGATATTTTAAAATACAAAGCACGTTGATAATTATACAATTGTTTGAAACCTTGACACTCTGTAAGTCATTAAACCTCAACTTGTAGTTCGAATAAACATTAAACAGGTATTATTTGCACATTGAATTTTTATGAAATAAAAAGTATAATGCGAAATTAATTCCAATATTTGATATATAATTTTCTTTGAAGGTGAATATCAGTTAATTGTATTAAGTGGTTTATAGTTTTTTTTAAAAAAAAAATCTGTAGAACATGTACTCGTAAATAATTTAAAGTGATCGAGATTCGAGTGCGTGGTGTTCTTCCTCTGAAAGTAATATCGAATCGACGAGATGTACAAGTCGTAGCCGAATATTGTGACGCTGAACCACGCCCGGTCCTACCACGCTCGAATAGAAAGTAATGAAAAAAACAACGAACAGTTTGGCGTAGAGGAATTGAAAGTAGATTTCCAATTCTGAGGCGATATTGTAATGTAGTCGTAACGCTGTGATATTGTTGTGCACAACATAAATGCCTTAATTAATATCACTTGATACACCTTGACGGAAATGAAAGGTACACCGGTGGCCTTCTTATGTAAACTCGCAGACCTACATATACACAAAACAAACGTGTACGTACACAAATACTCTGATATACGTACGCACACACGTACACACATACAAGTAAGCGAACACATGAGCAGCCAGACTGAAACATTTTGAACGCCGTCGAGTCCATTCGATCAAGTTCAAATAAGTACGCAATCTCCTTTCCATTTCGTACAATCGACGAGATTGACCGTTTTTTAAATAACGTGTGTAATACACGCTTATTCGAGTTCGATTGTGACAAAACACCTGTAACATTCACATTGTCAGCAAAATTTATATATGAATGTATTTTTGTCTAAGGGTACCGATATAAATATATCTTTCACAATCTAGATTTAATTTATATTTGCAAAAATGACAGACTGACATATTGAAAAATGCAACATGTGTATTGCTGTAAAATATTTCTTTCAATAGTCGCGTGGTAAGATTTTTTTTTATTCTTTTATCTATTAATATAATTATACAATACTTTTGAATTTTTCATTCGGTCTATATCAATGTTGCAATCGATAATTATTTGTATTTATATAATTGACTTTTAGATAAAAATTTAACAATTCATTCAGATCGAACTTTTGTTTATTTGTTCTAATTTAAGGACAGAATATTGCAAAAATAATAGTTTAAATATTAATATCACATATGTTTGACATATGTTTATCAAAACATTTTAATTCTAGTAATATTTATATGTACTTGACTTCTTTTTTTTAAAAAAATACTTTCTACATGGTCATCCAAATATGACGCCTAGATTTGTATTTCATTTGAAAAAAACATGTGTATAGGATGGTTTATAGGAAAACATGTGTATAGTTTCTTTTTAATAAAACACAAATCTAGGCGTTACATTAATATATCTCTTTATTATATAGGGTAATCCGAATGATAAATGAAAAAAATATTTTATTTTTTGAATTATTATTTTATGAAATTAAAAATATCCTTTTATATTATTAAACAGTAATAAAAATAAATAAAATGTAAAGTTGAAAATTTTATTTTCTTAAAAAATATTTGTATGGAATTAAAACATTTATAGATTTTTTTGTATGTGCTAGAAAAAAAATTCGTTCTTTGGACGACCCTTTAAACCTTTTTATAAGAAAATTTTATGGTATTAAAATTTGATTCCTTCATTTAGAAATAACTATTTGCTAAAATTGAATAATAAATTATCCTTAACTATTTTTATAAAATAATCTTTTGATCTTGAAAACTATATTTAAAAAAAATAATGAAATATTTTATTTAATGAAAAATAAAATGTTAATTATGAATTTTTGGTTGGATTATTATTACTATTAATAAACAATATACACAGATGTAGATTCTCTCCTTGCCTCAAAATGTGTTCTCAAGAGAATTTTTATCCGGGTTATATAACAGTTATGTTTATATAAAATAAAGTTTATAGCCCCATGCCCAATTTCCAATTTATAGAAATTATTAATATTGATTTAGTTTGATTGTACTTTTTTAAAAAAAATAATGTAGTTTTAAATAAAGAATATTTTTTACTATTAATATCAGGATGTAAAGATATCCAGAATATAATTCTAATATTTTTAAAAGATAACTATAATTTAGTTATTAATAATCTAAGTACATTACAAATGATTCTTACTATTTTAAACTTTTTATCTTTTACTTAATTCATATTAAAACCTAGGGCTTTAATATACATGTAATTAATCAATCTTCTCATATACAGTTAATATATATGGAAAATTAACCACCTTAAAAGAGATATAAAAAAATGTTATAAATATATAGAATGTTTTTTAAGCATGATAGAACTTGGAATTAAATCGCTATTAAAAGTTCTATTTAACCTAAGAAACATCTTATATATATATATATATATATATATATATATATATATTTATATACATATATATATACACACACACACATATACATGTGTGTATGTTTATATAAAGATATCATAAAGAGTCTTTTTAGGCTAGATAGGGATTTAATTTAAAATTCTATCAGTCTATATATTGATACACACACAAAAATATATATATATATATATATATATATATATATATATATATATATATATATATAAATATATGAATATAAAGACAATCATTAATATATAAAATCTTTTTCTTTTATTTTCAACGCAATAAAATTGTTTACTTATCGAAATTAATTAAGGTAGTTATATATTGTACCAATTATTTGCTTTCTATTCAATTGAAAAAATACACTTGCTTTCAACACTGTTGTCTCGGTTTGATTTTATTGTAGATATGAGATTAATAACATAACTGCTCTGATATAAAATTAAAGAAAATAATTGTTCCGTTTATACATTCTCATTTACATGTATATATTTTTTATTAATTTATAACTACGTTTAATAGTTTTACACTAGCAATTATTTTTGAATGGATACAAATTTACAGTTTTATTTAGCTACGATCATCACAAAAAATTATATAAATAATAATATTCGTGAGATTTGAATAATTAGACGTTTATCCTTTCGAGAGCATCTAGTTAATTATGAAACAAGGTTATTAATGATTTGTTTCCTTTTAACAAACAATTATATATATATATATATATATATATATATATATATATATATAAATATAAGACTTGAATAAGTTAAAATGAAATCATTTAATATTTTTCAAAATATGAAACGGTTATATATATATATATATATATATATATATATATATATATATATATATATTTGTTTACTTATATTTACTCGACCATTGAATTATTTTACCTTGTTCAACTTACGTAGTTGAATATTTCTTTATCAGCTATTTTATAAGGAAACTATTATAGTTATATATTTTTTAACTTTTCTAATTATTGTTTTTGAAAAATTGAAGTTGCATGTGTCTATAATTTGCTTCTGTACTTTTGTATAATGTCCATTAGTTAACTATAATGTTATATTAAATATAAAAGTAATTAATATCAATATGTGATTGAAAATCTTAAGAATAAATACAAAATTATTTAAATATATCATAAATGACCAAAAACTCTAAAAGTTAATAAGAAAATGTCATTACTTAACTAACATGAATATATAAGTAAGTCTGAAGGATAATAACAAATAGAAAATGATAGCAAGCAAATAAATGTACGCCTAAATCCTTGAATTTCTTTTGAGCCATACTATATAAAAAGATCAAAATAAATTCTGGGATATATATTTTAAAATATTGATAATTGGCATTTTTAAATAAAAATGAATTGTTCTTTTTGTAAATTAAATTAATTTACAATTTTGTTAATATGAATTATAAAGTATTTTTATTTTGAAGATAATTTTCTTTTGAGAATGTTTTTATATCACAATTTCTATCACCTAAAATTTTTTTTACATAAATGCTTTGAAAGTAGTTTCACCAATATTTATTTTTCCATTTTTTGGAATAAAATATTATTTTTTAAAAAAAATCAATTTAAGAACACACTTAAATGATTTTGAATAAACTATCGTTTACAAAATATAAAATAAAATTAATATACTTATTTCTAGTATAAATTGGATCTTGGGAAAATCAAATATATAACGGATTCTAATATAATAAAAAAATATAAAAATGTAACCCAATTGAAAAAAATACAAATCATTGTAATATCTACATTTTCTTATTTTTTATTAAATTTCAAATAATTCATCAATATTTTAAATATGTTATCAAAGTAATATACATATATTTAATATAAACTGGATTTTAAGAGAATTAACTACAGAACGGATTTTAATATAATTAAAAATATAAAGGTCTGATTAATTGAATGAATAATAAAATATTTAGATTTTCATATTTTATTATTAAATTAGTGATTTTTAATAAATAATCCTTTACCTTTTTAGATATACTATAAAATGAATATATTTATTTTTAATATTAATTGAATTTTAAGAGAATCAACTATATAATGGATTCTAATATAATAAAAAATATAAAGTGTGATTAATTGAGAAAAAAAATATTTTTACTTTAATGATATTTCCTTGGCATTTTAAATAATTCTTATGGTTTGTTGAATGAAATACTCTATTTATTTTTTTATATTTTATTTCTTATTGAATATATATATATATATATATATATATATATATATAATCCGATTCATCCATTCATAATTGATTTTGATTACGGTTTTTTATGATATATTAAATAAATATTAAATATTAGTCATAAAAGAAGATCCGTATTCAAATTTTGACCTTGTTTAAATTTTATAATAATACGTTTTCTTTGTACATACAATTTGATATTTTATTATCACACATGTGTATATATATATATATATATATATATATATATATATATATATATATATATATATATATATATATATATATATATATATATATATATATATATATATATATATATTATATATATATATATATATATATATATATATATATATATATATATATATATATATATATATATATATATATATATATATATATAGATCATCATAATCATTATTATTTTTTATCCATTGCTGGATGAAGGCCTCTCCCAAAATTTTCCACTTTGATCGATTTAATGCCTTTCTATTCCATACACACACATATGTATATATATATATATATATATATTCATTGGTATGTGTAAATTATAGTAAGAAAACAATAACTAATTATATTCTAATACGCTATAATTCTTTTTCTATAAAAATTCCGAACATTCGTTTATAACCTTGAAGCAGAATCATATTCACTTCCAAGATAAATGAACCTACATCTCTCATCATAATAACCTTTAAATAACGCCGAACTGAGTATGTTTCATTGTTTGTATAGTATGTCTGTAAGCAATTTTCGTCGATTTAATTTGTTTATAATGTTTATTTAATGCACCGTGTTGAAATAATTCAAGTCGATACAATTTACCGTGACACCTATATATTACACAATTTATATTATTATTCACTTTTCAATAAATATATACATCAATAAAAACTTAATTTAATTCATACATCATAAATCTGTGTAATAAAGAAGTTAACAAAAAAAACTATTATACAATAAAAGTTGTGTAATTAAAATATTTCTAAAATATTTATGTATTTTATGTCGTTTACTAAATACTCGATTTCGTATATATTTTATATTGTAGTAATCGATATAAAAATATTAATATTTATTTCAGTAACTAAATTTTATTCATTTTTTATCAAATATAAGATAATATAAAAAATACGAATAGATTATACACTTGAAATATGGAATTTATGCATGGTCAATCATCCTTGTTGAACTAGAAATTAAACATTTTATTAATAGTACTTTTATTAATCTAACACAATTGTTCAATAAATTGTATAGAGAAATTAATTACATTACTTTTACGAGAAAATAATATCTTTCTAGTTTAAATTGAAAACAGTGTTTATATATATATATATATATATATATATATATATATATTTATAAGTGTTTTTTTCGTTTAGATAGAACTTTCAATAGGGATTCAATTTAATGTTTTATTACGTTTTAAAAAAAACATCCTATATAAAGTTTTGGGATTATTGTGTAAAATTCTTCGTAATAAAAATTAGTTGTCAGTTATATAAATATAATAATAATATTTAACAATAATTCTCTATTGATTCCAATAAATACATTTCTTAATTTTTTCTTTTATTAATAAGTAATGTTAAATAAAATTATTGTTGAATATAAATGTTTAAAAATATCAATTTATATATTTTTCAAAAAAATATATTGGTTTACTAAAGAAATATAAAATATAAAAAGTACTAAATAAATATTGTTTATGATCATGTGTAGATGTTTTTTTAGGTTGGATGGAACTTTCGATAGGAATTCAATTTAAAGTTCTATCATGTTTAAAAACACCACCTATACGTTCTGTAATAAATGTTCAAAATCATCTGATTAATCTATATTTATACTTGTATAGAATTTCAAATCTTGACATATAGTAAATAGATTCATCGCTAAAAATAATAATATATAAAAAGTGTACTTTTTTGCGTATTTCTTAAACCTTAATGTCACGAACTCTGTAATTCAACGTACATCTAACTTGTAAAGAAAATGTTACTCTAAATGCAATGTAATAAATTTAAAACTAGCTTCTTTAATTTGTTGCTGTCTTTACTAACGAAACATTAAACATATTCTTTAGTTTCACTTTTTTATCTACATTAAACATGTAATTATATTAACAAATCTTCAACGATAATTATATAATATTTATGAAATAATTTATATTATGTTTATATTAAATATTATCAATGTTTAATATATAAAAAATGCTTTAATTGTTTCTGTCGAGTTGAATATTTTTGAATATTTTAATATAATTAGTATACTTATGTAGTATGAATGCATAATGCTTTAAATGAAAATAAATTGCCAACGTTTTTTTAGAACTGCTTGTTTTAAGGTCGTCATACGAGTAAATATACATGCATAATGTAGTAAATTTCTGTCAAGAATTCCAAAAATTAACTGTAATAAAAACAATACAAGTATAATGTCTAAATGTTGTAATAAAAAATAAAATGTTTTAAATGCATATATAATTGCACTTTTCAATTTGTGTACATTATTTCAACGTTTAAATAACAGTTACCTACATTAAGTATAAATAGTAGTAAATTACAGTGTGTGTATATATATATATATATATATATATATATATATATATATATATATATATATTATATATATATATATATATATTATATATATATATCTCCCTTCCGCTTTTTTTATATTTTTTTTTTTTTTGTACATGTGA
>CP092090.1:49736067-49758567 GCA_029203775.1 Neoneuromus ignobilis
CACCACACTATATCTATCAATATAATATATATATATATATATATATATATATATATATATATATATATATATATATATATATATGTGTGTGTGTGTGTGTATATGTGTGTATGTATGTGCATTATTTATTGTTTATAATTCTTTGATAAATATTGATATTTGTTAAATAATTTTATTTGTTCAAATATTGGTCTATTACATTTATTTTCCTTTAAGTAGAAAAAAATTAAAATTCATAGAAGTATTATGAAATTAATTATTCTTGTTATTTAGTTGTATGAAATGATTTTTGTTTCTTCTTTGATTTTAAAAGATTGATAAATTATTGTTATATATATATATATATATATATATATATATATATATATATATATATATATATATATATATATATATATATATATATATATATATATATATATATATATATATATATATATATATATATATATATATATATATATATATATATATATATATATATATATATATATATATATATATATATATATATATATATAAAAAACATTGTAAAAAACATTGTCATTTTCTTGCTATTTATAATATCACTTTGATAGTTTTGGGGATAAATATTAATGAAAAATAAGTATTTCATTTGTGTTTATAAACTTAAATTTGAGATATTAATATGGATAAATATTCAGATTATAATATAAATAACACATAATGATATATACATACTATTGCTATTTTAAAATTGTGTTAATATCTTTATAAAATAAAAAAAATGTTTAAAAATAAAAGTATTTAAAAACATTAAAATATTTTAGATAAAAGTATTAAATATTTGAAATGCAAATTTCATTTTATCTGTTTATAATTTATATATATATATAAGTAAACCTACGATTTGATTCAAGTTTTCATAATATGTACTCACAACATTATTTTAAAAGACTCGTTACTTTTATATGCGTATAAATATAAGTGAAAATAAATAATTTAAAAATATCCAATGTATATTTTACACAGTATAGATTGGTTTGGAGAAATTAAAAGTATTTTAATTTAATTAAGTTTTTTATTTTATTGTCTGAAACAGCTATTTTATATCGATATTTTTTGCATTTTTTTTTGAAAAAATACTTTTAAGAGATCTAATGAACTGAATGCTTGATATGTTACAAAAGTATATATTAAGTAGGTCTCTTGAGTCTTTTTTCTTATATTATTACTTTTTTGATTTAAGTTATTTTGAATACTGTCAAGATTGAAATTTATTACACTTTCGAGACAATTACTTTCGAAATGAAATATGACACACATATTTTATAAAACCGGACTTGAAGTCATGACACATCGATTACTAGCTGCAAAAAATCTTACTGTGACTGTGTATTTCAAATTTTATTAAATTAAAGATTTTATTATTGAAAAATATTACTCGATATAAATTATGTGACAATTTTAATTATAATTTTTAAATATATATATATATATATGTTTGTGTGTGTGTGTGTATTTTATGTATATAAATTCTCAATAAAAATAAACTACTTTTAGCATTTTATATAAACTTCATGTATGCTATTTTTAACGAAAAATTAAAAAATAAAAGAATTTTTTCTTGTACTTGTTTATGTATTGTAAATGAACAACTTATAAAGATAACTGTATTCATTTTTAAATATTATATGTTTATATATATTTATTTTTAAAGAATATGAATATTTAAAATCAGGTTAATTGAAATGTTATTTACTTAATTCATGTTTTTCAGATCTTAAAATAAATTGTTAGCATATTTTTTTATTTATTATTAAGTTGTGATTTATAAAATGTAAATGACATTTTTTTTAATTTCATTGGTGAACTGTGTTAGAATTTTTAATACAGAATGTACAGTGTTAGTAGATGTATGCTTATATTATTTGTATCAATTTCTTCTGAGAATCTATATAAATACTGAGTTTTAGATAACTATATAAAAAAATGTATATTTAGAAATAAAGTCATAAGAGAAATCGCTAATAGGAAACAAATTAAATAATTTAAAATTTGAAATTTAGGTTTTTAGTAGATGCAATTTTATTTATTAAAGTTCACTTTGTTTAATTTATTATAAAAGTTAATTAATTTTTTTTACTGCATATATATATATATATATATATATATACATATATATATATATATATATATATATATATATATATATATATATATATATATATATAAATTATAATCAATACTCGTGACTTTAAATACGTTTTTTCTTTTATAGACGTCATTCAATAATGAGTGAAAAAGAAATAAATACAGTGATTTTTCTCGTCTTCAACATCTTCATTATGTATTTGTAAGTACGACTATATTTTAGATTATTTTTAATATATATTATTTTTGTATGTAAATATTTCAATTATATATAATCGTCTTGTTTTCTTATATTTGTTAAAAATCACATATTTCAAACAAAGTAGTCTATAAACATTTCCTTATTAATTTATGTGTTATATTTAGTGACATTAAATTGGTATTATAAAAAAAATATAGATAACGATTAATATTTTTCATCAGGTTATTTTTTCAATCAATATTATTTATAAAAGCAGTAAAAACATTTAAATGATAGTTGAGTATTTTTCAAGTAATAATTATTATTCAAATCTATTCTTACAATTTATTATTAATGTACATTTAAAATGTACTTTTCATGAGCAAATTGAAAATATTTATTGCTTTAAAGTATTGACTTGCAAGTGACTATTAATTTATTTTATTTTAGACCATGACCTCTTAGAATATGAAATTTATGTATTTTCTTAATTACATGTATATGTATATATATATATATATATATATATATATATATATATATATATACATACATAATAAAACCTATTTTTCTAATTGAAATAAATTTGCAAGAATTCTAACATCATAACTACGTACAATCTTAAATAAAAACAAGTCTATACATATTAACAATGTAATAACTTTTCAAGTGACACAAAAAATTAACTATGCATGTTTATTACAAGTATTTCATATATAAACATATACACCATATGTTAAAATGACTATAAAATTTAAATATTTAATATTTATTAATTATATATTTCAATGTAAATCAGTTATATGTATGATTATTTTATTCTTAAAAAATAACAAATAATTTTTATAATTTAAGTAACCAATACATGATTGACTGACCACATAAAAGACATTTATTTTATATTACATTTGTGCAAAAATACGTGTCATATTTGAAACTTATAAAATTGGAAATATAATAAAATTAAATAGATTTAAGTTAAAAAAAATCTAAAAAGGTAAACGTAACGGTAATATTTCAAAAATCATACTTGCATACTTATGATTCATGTAAGTTTATTACATTTTTAATACATTACCAATTTTTGTATGTACGTGATCGTTTTGAATAGTTTACAAAAAATATAACATTAAATAAACGTAATAACTAAATTATATATATATATATATATATATATATATATATATATAAACATATGTTGCAATAAATAAATGTACAACGTAAATTAAATGTCCAAGTAAATATCGTAGGATTAAAATTTAATCAAGCATGAACACAAACAATGTATAACAATTACCAGGACATTAAACAGGTAAAATATTTTATAAAATACGTCATATTACAGTTTACCCAAGTTATATGAATAATAGTTTGAATAATTGACAATTATATTGAACAGATATTCGTTTAAGAATGCACATAACAGTTCGGTCATTAATGCATTACATTACGGAATGTGGAAAAAAGACGGATGTGAAGAAATCTCCTTGAGTTGGTTGTTTGTGTTTCCGTTCTTGATTTATTTTTTTTCTTTTTGTTCATTAAATTATTCATCTGCCGTTCTCCATTCGTATAAATAAATATCAAATTTAATGATTACGTATCTTATCTTGGTTTCATTCCCAACTAGCACATATATTAAATGTAACATCTTGCATTTTTTTACAAACCTTAATTACAACACTTCCTTTAAACAATCAAGATGCTTTATTTTCCAATCATTTATGCCATCGGAAACTTTTTTTGTAAACATTCGGCAATGATTCTGACATAATAACCGACAGACATAAATTAGTTTAGTCTCGAGGTATGAATTTTGAATATTTCATTTTTGATGAGATTATACGTTACTCGTGCGTATTAAAATGTAATAGAAATTCATTTTATAAATTCAACACTACTTAATTGGGCTTCATAATTGATTTAGATAAGTAGTTTTATTCTTCTAGAATGAACATGCAATAAATTTAAATAAAATCCTTAATAAACGTATTATGCAAATAGGTATTAATTTTTAGTACGAAAAAATTAAAAAAAATTTACATAATGCATATTATTAAGTAGTTTAAATGTGGTCAATATTCATTTAATTTTATATTCATTGTACATATGAGAAAGTTTCATTTAAAAATAATCTAGATTTTATCGAACATGTTTTTATACTGCTTTCTTTAATGTATTAAAAAGATTGAATGGTGTTAAATGAATAGTTACATTTATTTCGGGCGGTGATTCAGAAAACGTTTTTAACTCAATTGGAATTTTTATTGTAACAATTAAATAGTCATATATGATGAGATCTTTCGTATGTTGCTTTCTAATACTTATATATTTTTTTCTTATAATTTCATTTTAATAAATGAGATTTGAAAATTCTTTTATTAATAATCACTGCCCTACAGTGACATTTAAATTAGTTGAAATAATTGTACGTATTTTTTTAAATACACACACACACACATACACACACACACACACACATATATATATATATATATATATATATATATTTATTTATACACATACACATATAAACACCTAAGACAATTTTTTAAAAAAATCAAGGATGGTTAAAAAAAGTTTCAAGTTAACAATTATTTTTTTCAATTCACAACTATTTTATAATAACAAACAATTTATAAATTTTAAATTCAAGGAAATGCATTTTTTAAAAATTTCAATGTGTATTTTTTAGTAAAAAAATATATAAACAAATAACCAAATCTAAATATATACTGTTTTTTAAAAAAATATTTAAAACTACAGTATCTTTTAAAAATTATTAATATCTTGATTTGCTTTTTAAAAATGTTAACAAATTAAAAACTTTCTATGTTAAAATCAGTAATAAGTCACATTAATGTTTCAAAAAGAAATGAAACATCCATAAGAATAAAAAGAATCAGAAAGGTTTTTGATAATTTCTTTTGTAATAAAAGTATATCATTATAATGTAAGAAAAAGTTCTGACTCTGTATAATTTACTCAGGATTTATATACGGTTATTAAAACTCGATTTTTGTGTTGAAAACATTGTTTAATGGAGTAGTATCAACGTAAATAAATTTATATACCGTAGGTTACATTCAATAAAAAGCGCATTCGTATTCAGTTTTTTGGTCGTGTGAATCGTTTACATACAGAAATTATCATTGAAATTGATTGAAAAATGCATTTATTTTTTTGAATACAAATGAATTTTTATCTCCAATGCCATAATATGTTATAAAGTGTTTTGTAATCACTTATTGATTTATTTTTGTTAAATAGAATTCAAATTGAAATTTTCATTGATAAATATAGATGTTTTTTAAGCGTAATAAAACTTAAAATTAAATCCCTATCGAAAGCACTATCTAACCTGAAAAACACTAATAATATATACATATTTATATATAAAGTTATAATAGAGAGTGCTTTTAGGTTAGTTAGAACTTTCAATAGGGATTCAATTTTAAGTTTTATCTTGAAAAAACATCTTTACAAGAATTTAAATTATTTTGTTGTAAACATGAAAGCTTTATTATAAATTCTGAAGTAGTAAAAAGTTTAAGTGGTTTAAATCTCACCAATATTAGAAAATGAGTAACAAATGAAATTTTAATAGCTAATAAGTTGTTTGATTTGTTTAGTCAAAATTTAGTTTTATTGTTTTGAAAAGGATTAACGATTTTAAATATTTTACATTGAAATTTAATTCAAGTGGAGAATTCTTTTGTAATTAGAAATATTTTTAACTTTTTTATTTAATAAAGGATTCTTTGTTGTTAGAATTTTTTGTTAACCTTTTCATTTTGAAATGATTTCTAATACTGTAAAAAAATATTACTAAAACATTACAACATTAGTACTTTAATTTACTATACCAGGATTCTGTATCTCACAAATGTATTCTAAAATATTATTTGATTTTTCAATCAAATTTTAACTCTTTGATACTATTTTTTTATTGAATAAACTTATCAAAAGAATAATGTAATTTTGAAAATTATAATTTACATATAGGACATTTACATTTACATCCAAATGTAACGCCTAGATTTGTGTTTTATTAAAAAGAAAAAAAATATACACATGCTTCTTTTTAATAAAACACAAATCTAGGCGTCACATTTGGATGATCCTTTATCATTGATTATAGATTTGGACTTCGTTGAATTGTGCAGAGGATTTGTCACTGAAATCTAATATCTAAAATTTTCTAAGATTTGTTGCTCTAAGATTTTCTATGTAGACGTAGAAAATCTTAAATAATTTCAGCAGAAACTACTTTTTTGTATAAAAAATAATTTAGTAGAATGGTTTATTTCATGAAAAATAATCTTAAATACTAAATATTTATACGAAAGGGAAAGAATAATAATAAGTTTGTAATGTTATTTCTAAATTAAATTATTTATATTTTTTTAATTGTAAAAATAACTTTATTGCTAATTATATTTTTAATAAAATGCTTTATTTATTAAAATTAGTTTTAAATACTAAATATTTCTATGAAATAAAAAATACTAATTAGTTTGTATTATTTATATTTTTCTTAATACATTTTTTCTAAAATATAAAAATATTTTTTTAATTCTATTTCTGATCAATATTTTTTTTGACTATTTATTTATTCTGAAAATACTTTAATAATTAAGTATATTTATTGAAGATTATTAAAATTTATTTTGATAATAAATTTTAGACATTTTTTTAAAATAAATATCAATCATTATAAACAGTAGATAATACGTTAATGAAAAGTTTGATATTTATAAATAGAATCGTGTTTCATAACCCAATACTTAAATAACATCAATTACAAATAATTATAAATGTAAACTTGACATTATTAAACATTTTTTAAGAATCGTAGAACAAGTATTAAACAAACACTACACAATTAATTTTAATACATGTTTACATTTTAAAACATTAAACTTTATTCAGTCAAAAAGCATATATTTATATAGACATCCATATTATTTAATTCATCTGAACATTTATAATCATTAGAAATAAAAATAACAATACATTTTTTCTCAACAAAAATATAATTTTGTATCTATATCATGTACTTACATATTCGTTCAATTATATAACGGTAAAATTATAAACTTAGCTTAGTTTTTAAATAACGTAGTGTGAAACGAAAAAATCTGTCTATTTTAATTACATTCGACAGATGTTGTCTCACTTAGATATTATAGACTCGTATACTGTTAGTTCTTTGATACGGTTAACTAATTTGTGACTAAAGTACGTGTTCTATTTAATTTTCCATTGAAAACTACAGACAAGTCTTGTTTATTTACTGTATGTAGTGTGATAGAGATGGAATGTTTCGGTCAAAAAACTTGATTCTTGCTTAGTGAAAGCATGCGTAGGCTACTGGAATTAAATAAAACTAAAGATATATATATATATATATATATATATATATATATATATATATATATAAATTAGCGTTAGTATATTAATTAAATAATTTCATTTTAACTTGAATATTTAATAATACTTTAATTATTGCAATCTGAATTTATACAGCGTATGGTACAAATATTAATGTATGGAGAAATGTATAAATTATTTATAATTATTGCATGATTTAAATTTTTATAATAGTACTGTGCTGATTTTCTTTTTTACAATATTGTTAAATATAATATATATTTGCATAGAGGTATCATGTGTTTTCTGTATGATTAAATTTGAATTACTGGGAAACAGAACAAAAATTAACGAGGCGAGAATATTTTTTTAATTCTAACAGAAAAATTTAAAAAAAGTTTTTTTAATTATATATATATATATATATAGGATCATCCAAATGTGACACCTAAATTTGTGTTTTAATAAAACAAAATCTAGGCGTCACATTTGGATAACACTATCTATCTATCTATCTATCTATCTATCTAAATATATATATATATATATATATATATATATATATATATATATATATAAATATATATGATATTTTAGATATATAATTATTTTAAATCCTAATTATCACGTATGAATGCGTACACACATACATGTTCATAAAACGGTCAAAAATTTAACCTAAATTAATATTACAATAGAATACTTGTTAAATTTTAATGTAGTATACACATATATGATATTTCGAAATTCGCTTTTCAAACTAAAAATATTTTCAATAAAAAATGACCTTAATATTTTTTTAATTATTATAATAAAGGAGCAATTGTATAGTTTTTATTATATATTGATAAAATTATATTATTGAATGTAGATTAAATTAATTGATTTATTTAATTGATATCATTATTTGCTGCATTTATATTATAAAAACGTTTTTTTTTTAATAGAGTAAATAAAAAAAATATTTCCATATGAAAACAATACATAAAATGAAATTATAGTTCAAAGTTAATGCTTCTGTCTAATTTTATTATAATTATATCTATTTTATGTGTATTTAAATAAAACTTAATTTTTATTTGTAATGTTTTTAAGCACGAATTTGTTGATAACATTTTTTTAGTTTCTTGTGTACTTAATATTTATTTAATATTTTTTTCATTTCTTCCAATTTATTATTCTTTTGTGAGATTTTTTTAATATAAAAAAATCAAGTGTTTAAAAAATAAAAAATTGGGTAAAAATCATTGGAAGAATATATTTTTCTTATCATGTAAAAATGGCCGTGTACTAAAATATTAAATCACAGAATATTTAAAAAAAATATTTCCTTATATTATTATTAGAATGTTGAATTTATATAAAGAAATTATATAGAAACAAATTATACACATGTTTCTTTTTGATAAAACACAAATATAGTAGTCACATTTACATGACCCTATATAAATTAATCTTTAAGAATAGATTAAAGAGATGTATTGATAAAAATAAATAAGTGAATTGTTGTGTTTATTGGAATTTTATTGTCAGACTTATTTCTATTAATTTTTATTATTTACTTCATTTTGCATTTTTTAATTTGATTTGTAATATTTTTTATTTTGATTTATATATACAAAATTTCATAAAACAAATGTTAATGTTCAAAAATGAACAATAGTAATTCTAATAAAGCAATTGATATATTTTTTAAATTATACTTGGATGTTACAGTTATTTAATTATTAATCTTCATTCTTCTACTTCATATGCGGAAACATCATATAAAATAAAAATATGGAAACACAATTGAAATATTCTTTTTAATTTTTTTACTTGAGTTTTATACTGATTATATTTTTATTATTCATCGATTTCTTTGAAAATATTGCAGTAGTATTCAAATATTAACTATGTATAAAGTAAATAATAATTTATATTTTTAATGTTGAATGAATTAATCACTTTGGAACCATATCCTTTTTTTCAATAAAATAATAATTGATTTTTGAAAAGTACTTACTCAAAATACCAAAATTATTAGAGTTTTTTATATTTACAGTTTATTTTAATATCATATTAATTTGAAATTATATTTACAATTAATATTTTTCCAACCAAACTAAAAAAAGTAATTATAATCTATCTCATATTTTGTTAACTACCATTCAAATAGAAAAAGTATCATGTTATAATGTTACTGTTTTCATATATAAAACACTTTCATTTTCTTTCGGAAAGATTTGATTTTTTTTTTGGTCTTATTATAATTTCCATTTTTGGTTTCCATATTAATAACAACCTTGATTTTTAAATGTCCATAATAAGGATCTGAACAATTATTTATTATTTTGCTCGAATTAAGTATGTGTTAATCAAAGGAAGTTATGTTTTAACTAAAGTCTAGACATTTGAAGAGAATATTGATGAATATTTAATCCTAGAATATAAGTCAATTATATATAATTATTTATATATGATTGATAGGTATTTTTAGTTTAAATACATATTTATATATATATATATATACATTCATATTTATATGGTGTGTGTATGTGTGTGCAGATTTAAATTGCAATTAACACATTTCCGGTAAAAAGTTTCCAAATTTAATAATTAATCAAAATCAGTATTTTTTATACGAAAACTATGATCAATACTCTTTTATTCAGATTCATTTTTCATTCATATTATTTTTCATTTCTTCAAATTCATTCATCATTCTGCTTTGAAATAAACTACCGGATATTTCAAATGTAATCTAATTTTTTTCATTATAAAAAATGTTACATACTAAATTTGGAAATAATATATTAAATTTATTTATAGCACTTTTGTGTATACTTTCATTTTCTTGATTAAAATATATAACCATAAGATCATTGTTAGTTGATACAATTGGAATTTGAATCCAATATCAAAATGATAAAAAAAAATTCAAAATTGTTGGAAAATGACCTGAAATAATAGTTATTTGTAAATTTACAGAAATTTTTTATTAAATATTGTCATCCAAAATATGTAATAACACATTTTGATTTTTAAAAAATATTATTAAGAATATTTTAATTCATGCCAGTATTTTTTCTTTTGACTGTCATCAAAGCAAATATTTTTTTCAATAAATTAACTACTCCTGTGAAATTTTATTGTTGAATTTATCTTTATATCTACCTATATACATACATACTTTGATTATATATATATATATATATATATATATATATATATATATATATCAGCATATTGCATAAAGCTTCTTTGAATATTATTGGTAATTGCTCATTTTTATCACGCTGACCAAGCAGGTTGGTAAAACCTTTGGTAAAAAGAACCCTATCTGCCACTTTAAATCTGATCAAGGACCTTCTGTATAACAGACTATGATGCTAGCTACTACACAATCATATATATATATATATATATATATGTATATATATATATATATAAATGTAACGTTATCTCTGATTATTTAGTTACTACATTAATGCATATTAAACTATTATTTAAAATATTTAGAAATATTGAAATAAAAAAAATTATGAATTTATTTCTTCAGTTAATTTTTAATATTAATTTCATTAGATAATCATTTGAAATTTCATTTATATGGTTTTAAGCTCCTTCTATGAAATAAGAGTTATCATGAATTTTTTAACGTTTTGATTAAAATTCAATATCACTACTATAGTTGTAAAATAATAAACAAACTATTTAGAAGTATATATATATATATATATATATATATATATATATATATATATATAAACAGGTAATATTCAAAAAATTAGTACATGTTATGATTTAACATCAAATTCTACATACATGAGAACTAAATATAAAATAGTTATAAAAAAAAATATTTTAACATATTAACATACTGTTCACAAATATAAGAATTCACATTTACATCGTAAAATTTAATAAAAAATATATTTACTACATTCACAAAACAAGTTTTAAGCTGGCATATATGTCAACAGTTCCGTTGGTTAATCTAGATATGAATTAATATTATATCTCCTCATTTATATATATATATATATATATATATATATATATATATATATATATATATATATATAAATATATACACACACGTAATAAATATTTAAAATAAGAACATTTTGTGTAATATGTATAAAAATTCGGATATAATTGAATTATTTGCATTTTTGTTGCATTCATTTGATGGCTTAAATTCGTATTGTACACCAAACAATAACTGTGTGTTACATTTTCATTTATATAATTAAATTATATTGTGACATGAATGACATAAAACAATCCTATTTTTATTTAATGTCTGTGATGAAATGTAAATAATTGTAACGATTTGAATTAATTGCATTGGAATATACGTTTTTCTTTAACGATTTATTCTTTTCACGAATAAAATTACTGATGGTGGGAAATATTTCAATTACTTTTTTCAAATATTCCATTCTCGCTCTAATAATTTTGATTGAAGTTGATCCGTTTCGAATATATTTATTGTACGAGTATGTGGATTAATTTACATGAAAATATTTTAATGTTTGTGGTATAATTAATATTCTATATGTGTAAAAGGAATGTAGTAATTTTAGTATGTATTGTAATGAAATAAACATTCTCTATTATTTTTTTCTTAGATTTCTTTACATCATATATATAAATAAATATATATATATTTATTTATTTATTGTATGAATGTATACATTCATAGAAAGTATGTATGAGAGAAATCTTTTTTTTAAATTAATTACAACAATTAAATATTTATTTACATATTCATAAAATAAAGTATTTCTTAATAAGTTTCAATATTTTAATATTTGTATAGGGTCATCAAAATGTGATGCCTAGATTTGTATTTTATTAAAAATAAACATGTGTATAATTTTTTTTTTAATGAAACACAAATCTAGGCGTAACATTTGGATGACCTTATATAATTGAAAAGTGAATTTTATTTTTAAAAAAATGGAATAAAAGAGAAATATTATATTATATGTGGGTAAAAGTTCTATTTTTTAGAACAGAAGGAAAGTATTTTTTTTTAAAAAAATCCATTATTTTATGTAATTGCTATTATTATTTACATTTTTTTGCCATCTTTCTGTTAGCAATTGTATTCCTTTTCTGTAAAAGCCCTCGATTTAAGAATCAAAAAACTCTTGTATTGTAGTTTAGACTACTTCAACTTGTTTGAAGTTTTTTCCAACCAATTTATTCTGAAGAGATCGAAAAAGATAGTAGTCTATTGGTGCAATATCTGAAGAGTACGTAGAGTGGTGTAAAAATTCTCAATTAAAGTCCAATAATTTTCTCTGGTTGGATAAGGCTAAATGCAGTTTTGCGTTATCATAATGAAAGATAAATCCTTTACGATTAATAACTGATGGACGCTTAGATAGATTTCAGTTTGTCTCCCAGTCTTTCTAGTTGTTAGCAATAAAAGTCAACATTAATTGTTTGGTTGGGTGTAAGCAACTTCTTAACGTTTCACCATACACTGAACCAATTTTTTTTAGATAATATCCTCCTCATGAAGTTGATCTAATCAGTTCTTAAACATGCACAAAGTCCTTTGGCGCTTAAAATTTTTGTAAAGGACTTACTTTCATCTCCTGTAACTGTTTTTTCTAAAAACGATCATTTTGTAACACCCAAGTAAAAAAATGCAATTTATTATTCTGTCTGATAAATTACTTTCAAAGAGGTGATTTGGTACCTACTGATAGGACTTTGTGACAAAGCCAAGCGCATGCATCTTTTTTCAACTGTTGTTTTGTGTATAAAAAACCTTTCTGATAATTCTTTAATAGTTGTATGCTAATTATTAAATATGTCTTGAATAAGATCTTCTTTAGAAACCTTTGATGGACAATCAAAACGCGATTGATTTTTGTAGTTTCTCTTTCATCCTTGGAATTTCTGGAACCAACGACGATATGTACTTCCTTTTACGACATTGTAACCAATACCTTACAAATATAGCGCCAGGTTGCACCTGCACTGTTGCCTTCATCGAATTCGTAAAGTAAACAATGCCTAATGTGATCCTTACTAATCGACCTGCTAACTCATGCGCGGTTTTTTATGACTAAGATACAGCTGTATAATTAGTGCTAATTTGCAGTTTACTCATCTAAGCCTTTAAATCATAACATACACCATCTGCTGTTGTATTTATTATTTTTTTTAACTTGAAGTCTATGCAATAAAAAATGTTTGCACACATCTAATAATATTTGATATTATTCTTTAATAACGTCAAATTATTTAATATGAAGTGAATTTAGTATTAACAATCTTTTTTTGACACTAGTCAAGATTAAAATTAAGTTCTCTTTTCTAATTTTATTATAAGTTTAGAATTCAATCAGTATATTGAGTTTTATTTTTAAATAAATCTTAGTCTCTTTAAAGTTTTTAGTATGAAGTTTTATTGTTCGTTTGTGATTAATAATGCTTATTTTAAATCTATTTGCTCATTTTAGTTTATGATATATATGAAGATTAATTTTATTTATAAAAAAAATAATAAAAAAGACAAATCGCACTAAGAATTACACATCAGCAATTAAAAAATATTATTTTTTCCTTTTTTAAAATTATGTTAATAATGTGATAAACAGTAAATGTACTTTTTATATAATCAAAACTTTCAAAATTTATCAACTATCATTATTTGAAAGTTTGAAAAATATATTCTTTTTTAAAATACTTATATATATATATATATATATAAATTAATTTGAGTTAAGTACTATCTTCTTTATCAAAAGAATTTAACGTTTGTTAAAACATCAATGCTATTTTTACTATTTATTTATAGATTTTTTTTATTTTAATTATTACTATAAGTTTTCCTTATAATTTTCTTATCATTTAAGCTATTTTTTATCTCTCGTATATGATAATTTTTTTTTATAGAATTGTAGACATTTATTATCAACACGTTTTATTAAATTATATTCATAGAAATATGTTTTTTATTTATTTTTATATTTTTAATGTCAAGCATTAAACAATTTTAAACTGTTATTTTATAACTAGAAATAAAAATGATATTTAAATAATATATCAACAAAAAGTTATAATTATTTTCATCCATTATATAGAATTAAAAAATAACACTGTCTACTGCAAAATTAAAATTACTGTAAGTAAAAAGTAAAATTTATCAAGTCAATGATATTTATTTATAAATAGTTTCTGTATTTATTTTCAAAAATATCATTAATATTGATTAGCAGTACAAGTTTATTCAATATATTCTCAATGTTGTGTAGTTAAATCGAGGCGTTTTAAAGAGCAGAGTGAAGTATTTCAATTTGAAAATAAAATGCTGTATTTTATGAAGTAATAAGAAATTTATTAGAATATTTAAACATTAAACTCAGAAAATTAATTAGAAATTATAGTTGAAAAAGACCATGTTTTAATGTTAATTTGCTAATCTACAGACTATAAGTATTCTTTGTCCTTTTTAAGAAGAAAAAAATTGAATTAGTATAAAACTTGATTTCATTCAAGAATATATTATTTACTAATATCTTTATACTATGTGTTTGAAAAGGATACTTTTTTTAAATCATTTTTTAATTTGTGAAGAAATCATGATTGTTTTGAGTAATACTAGATAATTTTGGTTAAATACCATCGATAGAAAGTTAGTATAAATTTCATATAAAAAAATATTTGAATTTTGTATCTTACTAAAGAAACATTTGTTTATATATTTCGTAAAAGTATTAAAAATAATATAAAGTAAGAGGAATTTTTCTTATTTACATTAAAGTATCGTTTCTACAAGAAAATTCTCGGATATTTTTTTCAACATTTGATCTAATAATTTTTTTATTTCGTCTGTACTAAAAATTGAATTCTTAAATAAAACTATTTGAAATTGAAGATATGTTGATATTGAGTATTTTTAATATTGTTTTTGTCAATTTCAGAATATTGTCATTTATAGTGCAATCAATTTTTAATACTGTTCATCTTTAAAAATATTAATTATATAATGAAGAATTTTTTATACTTTAATATTTTATACAATTTTTTATGTATCATAAAAATTATTCTGACTTAATTAAAAATATTTTGAAATTTACTTCTTAAGTTCTAACAATTATATTAAAAATCCTACATTCATATAATATACTTATTTTAATTTTATTCGATTTATGAATAAATAATGTTATTTTAGTAGAGTGTGAAACAAGTAAGTCTGTCTATACGAGAAAAATAATTTAAATTATGTCAACATTCATTAATTTAGTTTCTTATGACCTTGTGCAAATTCAAATTTTTAATTTATTATATATGTTATTTATTCTCGTTTATCGATCGGTTTTTATATAGATTTTATTTTATAGTTGTTGACTAGATTTATTCTTTGTGTACTTGTGTCGATATTTTTTCGTCGTTTCTATTTGAAAATATGAACCGACATCCGTTGTAAGTTCGATCGAACGCAACTCACTCACCTTTTCGTTTCTTATCACCGACCCGAACTGCGTCACTTAAACCCCAGCATGCGACGGCCACAACAAGCAACAGCCACAAGCCACAATTGTGTTGATATTTTCCGTTTAACCAGTCCATATTGATGCAAACTATTCTAATCTCTGATCACACTGTTTAAACGCACACTACGAACACAAGCCGGTGCCACACTGATCTACTGATCCAGTTCTCACACTAAAAAACAGTCTTTGGAATCAGCCAAGAGACTCGCGTTACTCGACTACTGAGTAGTTGTTGTAAAGGCCAGAAACACTAGCCCAATCCACCACAACAAACACCGCCGTGTTTTGACACAAAACTACGCTTTTGTTGTCACTTGTTGTACGTTTATAAAACGGCCTTTCTCTCACTCCACTCCATGGTTAGATCGCGTTCGACATGCACGTAGACGATAACACCACTATTGGCCGCTATGGCCTGATTCGTTCCCTCCATTTGCAGAATCAGTTGGTCGGTCTTTCAGAATGTATGTCCACCACCTTTACCATAACTGCTGCTGTATTAATGTCGATGTTGGAATTCGCGAGAACGTTCACTTCGACAGACCATTTTTACGTACGGTTACGTATAACATTATATACATAACATTGCGTTTGCTTTTTCCTCAACAATTCTCAATTTGCTACTATTACTTTGGAAATATTTTTTGTGTTCTAATAACTGTGTTGTTAGATAATAATTTGCATACGTTATCTGTGTGTTCTAATATTCTGTTGAAATGTGGAAAGGCACTTTTTTATACGCACACTTTACACTTTGCACGATCTTTAATGGAGATTCCAGTTTATTTGGTAAAAAATAGCTTGGATTTAGATCAAAAAATTGTTACTCGTAGAATTATTCAAAATAATCCAAAACCAATTCTTATTTTTATAAATACTGATTTCATTAGCATTAGAATTGTTAAAAAAATGAAAAATTACAAAATGATGTATTTTTAGACAAACACTCAAATTATGTATTGTTTGTTAAGATAAAACAATAATATTCTAATTCAATACCAGTTGAAGAAAAACATCTTTTTAATATATATGTATAGTTTCAAGGTAATAATTTCATTGGTTCTCAAAATATTTTCCCTACCAATTCAAAAAAAAAAAAATGTTTTCAGCAAAACTACTTAAAAGTCCTAATCGTAAATTATGACTATGTAAATATCATTTATTAATAACTCACAACTAAACGGACTTTTCTATCATACAATAGACCTTTAACATACTCGAATAAATCCTGCTAATTGAATTTTTCTACTGGACAAGCTATACCAACTTCTTTTGATACATCTGAGCTATAGGAGTTGGATTTATTAAGGGGGTATTCTAGTCTAGACGTACGAATTTTAGGTGTTTTTTCGGGCGCTATAAAAAAACCAACAAATATTTTTACTATCCATTTTTTATCAGTTATTTATTGACATTTTAAGAGTATAAAAAATTATTATTAAAAACAAAAAAATCAAAATTGAAAAAGGTACAGGCTGGCAAAGTGGAGGCTCGAAAAAAAGGTGTCTCCTGGTTGACGTGGTTCCAACCCTTCCGGTAATTCGAAACATTTTTTTTAAAAAATTATTGAAAAAGAAGGTTGTAGTAGTATCCCTGCCTAGGGAAATTAAAAAAAATTTTTTTTTCGCAAAATGGCAGCAGTGTGAAAAACAGTCATTTTTTTGCCCTATTTTTTTCAATTTTCTGAATTTTTTAAAAATAGTAAAAAACAAAATTTTAAAATAATCTTAAGCAGGGACAATTACTGTTTTATTGAGAAGCTCTGTACCAAATTTCAAGTAAATCGGTCCATTAAAACTTGAGATATCACGTCGACCGTGTCGAAAAAAGTAGTTTCGCGAAAAACGCGTTTAAAGTTGATTCGTTCCGGCCAGATCGGATTGGTTGACGCGTCACAAAAATAGCTATAACTCCGAAATAATTCGAATTTCGAAAAATCCACTTAAGGACATATTCTTAAAGGTCTAAACTTTGAAAATATGCAAAAAAATCGATTTTTTCGAAATTCTAGACTAGAATACCCCCTTTATTCGTTTATTATCAATATTTTTAAAAAATATTTTAGGATGTGAAATGATTTTTCACTCCTGTTATAATATATTTAAAATCTGATAGTATAATAGTTATACATGGTTATCCAAATGTGATGCCTAGATTTGTGTTTCACTAAAAAGAAGCATGTGTATAGTAGGGTGGTGTATAGGAAAACATGTGTATAGTTTCTTTTTTTTAAACACAAATCTAGGCGTCACTTTTGGATGACACTATATATTTTATATTTAAACTCAGGGTGTTTTTTAATGGCTAGAGAGTAATAGGTATGCAGGTAATACTTTTTTATTAATTTATTCATTAGTATGCTGAAACATTTTACTCCTACTTCTTTTTTTTCTTTGGACCTCCTTCAATCATATGTTAATTTTTTTCTGCGCATATACTATCACTTTTTCACACCTACATCATCTTCAAAGGGTTGTAGATATAGCAACGATTTTACTTTGAATTATGTACAAAAACGTTCTATTAAATCACAACTTTTTAATTTTTTCTAATTTTAATGTTAAATTTTAATAACATTTTGAAGATATCGTATTTTATGATAATCTATTTGGTGTAATAATATAAATCACCCCTAATTTATTCTGTCTGTGAGTGTTAAAGTAGTATAGTGTTTTTAAATCATTTGAGTGTTTTTAATAATTTTTAATTCATTTTTACACAAATTAATTATCACTTTTAACATTATAAAATATTAAAAATTATATTACAAATAAACAAAGTGAACAATAATTAATTATTGAACACTTTTTAATACTTTGTGGTGTTGGGGTGATAATTTCTTTGTGTGAAAATAAATTCATCACAGTTTCAAAACAAATTGTTTGTAATAATTTGATATATAGATATTTATTTTTATATATTTTTCATAGTTTTCATTTCCTAGTGTTAATAGTGTGCATTTTTATTGACAATGTACATAATTTTATAAAAATAAATATAATTAAAAATTAACAATGTTTTTTTTAATATTTTTAGAATTAGTGTCATAATATTGAAAATTCGTTACTATAATTAGTATATAATTTAAGTTAATTTATTATTTTTACTTGTTTATATATATATATATATATATATATATATATATATATATATATATATATATATATATATATATATATATATATATAATGGGTCATTCAAATGCAACACTTAGATTAGTGTTCTATTAAAAAGAAAATATATACATGTTTCTCTATACACCACCCTATACCCTATGTTTCTTTTTATAAAACACAATTGTAGACATCACATTTGGATGACCCTATATTTATATATTTTTCTTCTTGATATTTCTTAATGTTTAAAAAATACTATTATTGTTATATCTTGCAACCGATTTATGTATTAGTATTATTATCAAGTTGTAAATACATTCTTATTTTAATATTGTATTTATTAAATTAGAGTGATAACAGTAAAAGGGTAGAATATTATACCAACAGTATATAATAAGAGTATTCGTAAATTCTTATATAAAAAATTTAAATTTATTTTTTGATATGAAATTATCACAGAGAATTGTCGATTGTAGACTGAAGAACTTTTAAAATTACCAAAACATATTTATTATATTTGTGTTGTATCATGAAAAAAATATTTCAATACAAATCAATCACTCACTTTTAACACCAAATTTTTTTATAATTTTTTTTAAATATTATTTGTTTAGAAGTTGATATGTAGTTTAATATCCATGTCTTCATCATCAGAATACTCGATAAAAATATTTTCTTATATTTAAAAAAAAAATCTATTTTTTGTATGCACAAATTATTTATAAAGAATAAACTGAATAAAAATACATGTTGTCAATCGTTATTATCCTATAATTCTATATTAATCTAATGAAGTCAATATGGAAATAATAATATTTTCATATATACAACCGATTCCTATAAATTATTTATTAAGTGAAATTTTTACAAATATATTTATTGTATGGAAGAATGTATTTTACTCTTAATTGTATTAATACTATACTGTTATGATCTCTTGGGATAAAAAAATATGTTGAATTTTTTTGTGAACTATATAAGTAAAAACTAATTTAATTGTATTCTTAAATTATATAGCAGCTTTAGTTTTCAAAAATTCTATTTTATCTACACAAATTATTTAATTGTTGTGATATATTTATATATATATATATATATATATATATATATATATATATATATATATGTCTGTGTGTGTGTGTGTGTGTGTGTGTGTGTGTGTGTGTAGGTGTGTGTGTATTTATTAAATAATTAGGAAGACTAAGGAAAGATTAGAGACTTTTTATTTTTATATTAATTAAAATATTAATATAATCATTTTAGTGATTAATTTTGTAAAATGTTCATAAATTAAACATTTACATAGTTTAATTTGTATATAAGTAATACTTTAATTAAGAAAATTAAGATATATAATAGTTTTTTAGAAATTTATAGTATTTTTAAGAAAGTACGAATCATTGATTTTTTATTTTTTCTTCTTAGAGAATACATTTTGAAATAACTATCATGCAAAACAGTAATTATACTTTTTGTATAGCTTTTTATTTATTATTCTTATTATAATTATTAACGTACTTAAATCTATAAAGAATAGTCCAACGATATTTTTTACTTTAGTTATACCATTAAATTATAATTAATTACACCTAAAAATGAAATTAAATGTAACATTTTTACCAAAATCTTATACACGAAACATTATAAAAAAACAATAAATCTAATCTAAGCTTGAATAAATCAAACTAAATACTGAAAAGAAAGCAAGAAATCAGAGATAATTAATATTCTACATTATAGATCCAAATAAGATAATATTTATCCACATGCATTTTATCTGATTTTTTACCAGTTTATATTTTATGAAGTTTTATCATTAATTGAAAAAATTAGTAAATATTTTTGGAAGGTTCTTACAATTTTAATTAATTTATCTCTCTTTCTGATTCTCTCTCTCTCTATCTACACACACACACACACACACACACACATATATATATATATATATATATATATATATATATATATATATATATATATAATTAAATAAGTACAATATTTGCAATTTAAAACTTCGTTTATTCGGAACTTTTGGCCGGAAATTTTTAATTGAATGAAAAATAATTCTCATTTTAATATCTTATAAACTCTTTCATCAATTAAATAATTTTTTATGTGTATTTTGTAATAATACACAGAGTAAAAACATATAAGTAAGGTCATGTGTACTTTACATAAAAAATCTTTTATTAAAAGTACTCGTACATGCAGAAGGATAATATTGTAATTATTAAAGAGAACCGATTTTTTTTAATATAAAATAGACATTATTGTGTTATTAACTTAGACATGATGTATTATTATAATGCAATTATAAATGTATTCCTGGCGATAAATATAGGTAAATAACTGATATGTTTCTCTATTATAGTTATTTATAAATATATGATTATTATTGTCCATCAAGAATATAAAAAACTATAAATTGACATGAACATATCTGTATTAATATTACTTCGTTTAAATAAATTTGAGTTGTTTAATTAGCATATTATGTTTACAAATGCTATTTTGTTCACTATAATATGTAAGTGAAATTTCAAAACAAATTATCATAATTTATTTTTTTAATCCGTTATTCCATAATTAATAGAAAGTTCACTTGGTTATTTTGCCCCTTTTGTTATTTTTTCTGGGATTATTTTAAATAATTTGAATATATATATATATATATATATATATATATATATATATATATATATGTGTAATACAGAAAAACTATATATTTAAATGTATATGTGTTCAGTAATAAAGCAGATATAGTTTTTTTAATTGTTTCATAACGTCTTAATACAGTGACAAAAATATTTAAAAAATAAAACTTACCAAAAAATAAAATATTTACATGCAAGTTTAATTAATTATTAATTTCATGATTTATTTTTAGAAAGTATTCTATTTGAATTTCTTTTTACAATATATATAGATGTAACTATTAAATAATAATTCGTTATACATGATTATACTTTTTATTTGTTCAAAATAATAATAAAAATATTAAAATTTTGACAGTCTATAATTTAAATTAAGATCATTAAACTGTACTTAAAAATAGCTTACCAGTTAGTAATGTAGAAATGAACAATAAAAATGCGATTAAAAATAAAAAAAGGTTTATCGTGTAGATAAATCTTTTTTAATTATTTATTGGTTCTATTTGTGTGATAATTAGGTATATCAATCTTTGCATAATGTAAATCGTTTAAAGTGT
>CP092090.1:49763567-49788567 GCA_029203775.1 Neoneuromus ignobilis
ATTAAATAAAGTATGCTTGTCGCATTGACACGCTTTATTGCCGAACCACGATTTTACGGAATCGATGACTTATCTTAATTGATGTAAATTACGACCATTGTATGCAAATCGTAAGATGAAATGGTTGATAAGTAGTCAATGTAAATTATGACTTGTTCACTTAAGTAACTGTACGTCGGAGATATTCGAGTATTTAGGCTTTTAACCTCGTTTATTATATTAAATATTTCTTTTATTAAAAAAATATGCCTTTATTATCATAGAAACAATCTATATATATGTTTGAAATCAACAAACAGTTATTTTGATGAATATGCAAGTGAAAAATATTTTTATATTAATTTGATGCTGAATATCAACATGTTATATATCTATTTAATTTATTTGTTGTTTTGGAACTGTGGCTGATTCACTTTACACAAATGAATTTTAACCCCAACACCACAATAGTTTAAACTGTTCAATAATCACTTATTGTTCACTTATTATTTATAATTATATAATCTATAATTATATCGGCTGATGCGTTTCGATGGCGACGCCATCATCATCAGAGTCTTTCAGAAAGGCTCTGACGATGATGGCGTCGCCATCGAAATGCATCAGCCGATATAATTATAGATTATATAATTATAAATAATAAGTGAACAATAAGTAATTATTGAACACTTTAAATTATTGTATCTATTTAATATTGAGCCATGGAAAAAGTCCATAATTGAAGCAAAATTGAATTATATTTTTAAATTGTTTATAAGTCTTTCATTAAATCAAATATATGCTATTTTGATTTATGATCTTCTACCATTTTTTGAGTATAGTCATTATTTCATCTGAGTAGAATTTCTGGGATTTTTGGTCTAAAAATAGCTACAAGTGGTTTTTACAGGTCTCTATTGAAATCAAGTTTATTCCATTAAGGGAAATCTGAAATAACCAAAACAAATGGTAGTCTGATGGTGCAAGGTCAGGACTGTATGGTGGATGTATCAAAACTTTCCAGCCAAGTTCTCTCAATTTTTGGTGAATTTTTCAAATATGTGTGTGACCTGTCATTGTCATGATGGAAAATAAAGCCCTTTTTATTTGCTAATTCTAGACTCTATTCCTAAATAGATCTCTTCAATTGCATTAATTATTGACAATAAAGATCATAATCAACCGTTTTATCTGGTTGCAGCATCTTATAGTAAACGACTCTCCTCCAATCTCACCAAACACACATAACCTTCCTTGGCGTCAATTTGGACTTTGCGGTGTCTTGTCTCGCTTTGATATCTCGCATCAAACATTATTGTTGTATAATATCCACTTTTCATCATTCGTTATCGATTTTCTCAGAAATGGATAGATTTTTTTCGTTTTACGTTTAGCAGTGATTAAACATTTTTTTATCGTCAAATTGTATAGCATTCAAACATCGAGCTTCTTTATGTATCCAGTCTTATTCAAATAATTCAAAATGGTATTTGTTGTTTTGGAATTGTGGCTGATTCACTTTACACAAATGAATTTTAACACCAACACCACAATAATTTAAAGTGTTCAATAATCACTTATTGTTCACTTATTATTTATAATTATATAATCTAGACGATATAATTATAGATTATGTAATTATAAATAATAACTGAACAATAAGTGATTATTGAACACATTATTGTGGTCTTGGGTTAAAATTCATTTGTGTAAATTCAAAATGGTTTTATGATCAATATTCAGCTCCCTAACTAGACCATAGATGCTTACATGTGGATTTCTTTAATTTTTTTGTAAGATTTCATCGACACTCCACAATATTTCCACATCTTTCATTTAAAAATTTCCAAATCGACGAAACCAATTCACTGCTGTTTATTTAGTTAAACCATCGTCTCTATAAACAAAACAATTTTTTAATGAGCTTACGCAGCGTTCTTACCTTTTTATAGTAAAAAAGTAAAATGTGTTGAAAATGTTCCTGATTTTCACTTATCTTCAATATATATACTATCTTACTGAATGTACCAATTTCGTTTAAATATATTTTGAAATATTTTGTGAAATGTCATCTTTCAAATGATATACACTAATGTCTCAAAATGGTGCACTGTCAAAATTAACTAAATCTTCATCTGTCAGTACATAGTAAAAATACTTTTTCCCTAATCCAGTATTAAAATTAATTATTTTTGCTTTAATTCCTCATCGTTTTCCTTATTTATTAAACTTTTTAAATTTGTTATATATTGTTTTTATTATTTTACATCTGTATTAAAAGTAATTTAATATTTTAATGAGAAATGCTACATATATTTTATCATCAGCCATTTTCTTTCCATTGTTGGATAATTTGGTTTTCTTTCAAAACTCTTTATTTTGACCGAGCTAATGACTTTCTTTTCGATTTTGACGAATTTTCTTATATTGCTGTTTACATATACGAGGGTCGTTTGATAAGTATGGTAAATTTATTTATTGTTTAATTTAATTAATTAATTCATTTAATTAAATTTTTCAATTTAGTTTTTCTTACTTTTTTACCATACTTATCAAACAACCTTCGTATATATGTATATATATATATATATATAAAGAGAGAGAGAAAGAGAGAGAGAGAGAAAAAGAGAGATAGATGGAGTTTTTTTAAGCGTGATAGAACTTTAAATTGAATCCCAATCGAAAGTTCTTATTTAACCTAAAAAAATTTTTTAAATGTATGTTTGTGTGTATGTTTGTGTGTGTCTGTATATATATATATATATATATATATATATAATGTGTTTTTTTTAAATTAGGTAGAACTTTCGATAAGGATTTAATTGAAAGTTCACATTTAAAAACACCCTATATATATTTCTTGTACTTTTTAAATTTTTTTTTCATTTTATTTATCGCTGATATTGAATATTATAAATAAATATAAAATGACTATTTCAAATGAGAACAGTGACATATTAAAAACATATAATATTTTTAATTTCTAATGATAATAAAATAGATTTTTAAAAGTAAATAGGTTAAATTTTATATATATATATATATATATATATATATAATGAGAGATAAGTAGATAGACATATATTTTATTTACAAAACGTGATTTTCATTTAACTCGTTATTATTATAGACATGTTGACAGCAATAGCAAGAAAACAGAAGGTATTAGAAGTCAACAGAAATCAAATTCAATTGACAAGATGTTATTAAATACAAAGCAATTGAAAATATCTAACACACGCTATATCAATTTAAATATTAGAATGTTTGATATCTAAATTGAGTTATCTGTTCTCATGTAGAAAATCTAGATTAAAAAATGGTAATCATGTAAATTATGCTGTATATTTTGTTACATATTTTACTAGTTGGTCTGATTTTTTTATTTGAGAATTTATTAATGAATATTTAATACAATTTCATCAATTATTTTTATTTGATACTTTAATTAATTTTTAATTAAAATTGTTAAAAATTATAGTTCTTTTTGAAATTGTAATCATTTTATAGTATTATAAACTAAGAAGGAAATTTGTTTAATATTATTTTGTTATTCACTTCTTGAGAATAATTTGTAATACAAAAAATGTGTAATACAATACAAATTAAAATTCACTAATCATGAAAATAAAATTGAGTAAAACATACTCTCGTAACATGAACGTATATATGAGTCTCTAAGTATATTCCTCGTTTTCAAATCTGGTTATTGTTTATAGGTCTACAGATGTTGCTTTTCGGCCATAACTGATATCTGTGCGTTAAATATTGTCATGTATTTCTCGTTTGAGAATGATTTACATTTTAAATATAACATTTATCTTGATTTAAATATATTTGATTTATTAACTGGAAGGCATTCTATGAGTTCATATATTGTTTCATGTAATTTCAAATGAATTGAGATTATAATTTCAAGTTGCATTTCAACTCAAGTGAAATTCTTTGGATCAACTTTTTTATTTAAATTGAATAAATTTTACATCTAGTAAAATTAAGTGTACTTTATATATGGTCATCCAAATGTGACGCCTAGATTTGTGTTTTATTAAAAAGAAACATGTGTATAGAATGATGTATAAGAAAACATGTGTATAGTTTCTTTTTGATAAAACATAAATCTAGACGTCATATTTGGATGACCATATATTATATAAATTAATATAATTCTGATTTAATATTTTTAATGATTTTATGATAGTAATGTTTAATAGCTAGGATATTATTTTTTAGAAGCATAGAAAAAATAATATTCTATATAATATTAGATTTAAACACTATAACGATAAAAAAATAATAAACATTTATAATTTTGAGGTTAGTGAATTGTATATAAATATATACATTTTAATATTTGTTAAAAAATATTTATATAAAGTCAGTAATGCATTTGTATGCAAATGTATAAGCATTTAAATAACACCTATGGATTACTAAACATTAAACATATCATTAACATTGTTATTGATAGGAATGCGTTATAAATATTTAAATTCATTGCTAGGTTTCAAATTCATTTCGAATGTTTCCTGCATATAGTCTTTAGTGCATCAGACGATATTTTTTCTCAACTTTTTAAATAACAAAATATGTTGTTGGACTACTTTTAAATCAGCGTGTTCAAATTCATTACACGAGATTCAAAACGGAAAACATATAGGAAAGTATTTTCCATTTTCTAATATTTTATTATGCATTTAAGTTTCTAAAATCACATTCAAATTTTTGTTATACGATTCTCTCTAGATATCGATTTTTAATTTGTCTTGAATTTTTTAATGATACGTTTTAGTGATTTATTTATTGTACGTATTAATTAACATGATAATGGCTGAGTTAATTATTAACTTAAATTTTTAGATATTTGGTATAAGTTAAGGTGTTTTAAAAGTTTTTTATCATTTAAACCTAATGTTTAATATAGAATATCTTTAATAGATTAATAATTTATGATTGAATGTAAAAGAATAAAAGAAGTTATTATTTTCAAGTTATTAGTTCTAATGTTGTTTTAACAAATTTTTCATATAAAATAAAACATAGTTATATGTATTAAATTCTAAAAAGTTAAATGTCTATAGTTAATTTACATTTATATATATATATATATATATATATATATATATATATATATATATATATCGTATATATACGAGGTCGTTTGTTAAGTATGGTAAAAAAGTAAAAACTAAATTAAATTGAAAAATTTAATTAAATTAAACAATAAATAAGTTTATCATACTTATCAAACGACCCTCATATACATATATATATATATATATATATATATATATATATATATATATATATATATATATATATATAAAGTGTACCCATAAGTAATGTTTTTTTCAGTGTCAAAATTGCGCCCGAAGAATATTTTACTTTAAAATTATCCTCATTTTACAAAAAGGGAATTTTGTAAAACGATATTTCTTATGGGTACACCTAATATATAAACCACATGAAATACTGATATTCAAGCTTATCGTAACACAAGTTCAAGGTACAACAAATTTCAAAAAGTGATGGATACTCTTTTATATGAAATATAAAAAAACATTTTATTATTTTTTTACGACAAAGAAATAAAATCAATTTTAATAATTTTTTTATATTTATTTTCGAAAAAAATAATTTGATTAAATAAGCAAGATCAGTTATCAAAAGTAAGTTTTTGCATTTTGTATTATTTCCTATAACTACTGCATACATTATATAATTTTTAGTGAATAATATTGATAAGTATTGCCTATATTAAAATTGTTTTGTGCTATCGTGTGATATATTATTAACTTACCTCTAAGTAATTATCATTTCTTCAAATTATTAATAGTATTTTTGGAAAATTTATGATATTCATAGATGAGTCAGTGCTTTATAAATGCAGTATCGAACAAATTATTTCTTGAACGAAGCATAAATATAAACTATGAAATATATGTGGATAAATACAAAGCTAAATTTAATAGTTTTGTTTTATTTTAATACTCAGTTATATATGATTTTTTTAAGCATAATAGAACTTAAAATTAAATTCCTACCGAAAATTCTATCTAATGTTAAAACATTCTTTATCATACTTGTATCTATGCATATAAACACATACATATATATATATATATATATATAGATATCTGTGTTTTTGTGTGCACATATATTTTCTTAAAACATCATTATATAAAAAAATTGAAATAATAATGTTTTTAATACTGATTTTACTATTAAAATGATAACTTCATTTAGCTCTATTAATTATATGATACAGAATATGTAGTACAATATAATAAAATTATTTAAGATATGATTAGTCAAATTAAGTTGGAAAGTCTGTCACGTTTTTGCTTTCATTAATTTTGACAAGCTTTATCAGTTAATTGATATTAAAAACTATAATGTATTTAAACAATAGAACCATTGTGAATATTTAAAAAAAAATTTATTTGACTGACAATAAAATCCTGTTAATTCGAATTGACATAATTATATATAGTAGTTGTCATTTTTTATCAATAATTTTTATATATTTTTGTATATTCAACAGTTATTCTAAATAAAATATTTCGTTTATTTTTATTTTTTTCTAATTATTTTATTTTGAATAATTAAGTAAAGTAGATTAAATTATTTATTTTAATCAAAATTTCTTCAAGTATAAATAATGGATACATTATTTATAATCACATTTATTTTTAAACAATTTGAGATTTCATTTTCATTTGACAGCTGATGCAATATTTTACGTTTAAACAACATTTTTTTAGAGAAATGTGTATTTATACAAAAAATTCTTGGATAATTTTGGACCATGTTTTAACGTAACATATATATATGTGTATATATATATATATATATATATATATATATATATATATATATATATATATATGATATTTTTATATGTAAACATGTATATAAATTTACATATAAATTTGAAAACCGCGTAAAATAAAACTATAAATATTTAAATAATGACTATTTTGACCGCAATATAAATAAAAAATTTCCGTTGTTTTTATCCAGAAATTCAACATACGATTCACTCTCATTTACAAGTAAACGTATTACAAGTTTCAACCGATTAATTCTAAAACAAATTGCTTTCGGAAATTTGCCACTTTATGGTTTTCATTAATTCTGATTTAAAACTTTCACCAAGTATGTATATCACCGATGTAATTTACATTCTTTTCTTGTAATAAATATCTCCTCTCGATTTCAGATACTATTTATAATAATATACGAGTTTTAATTAATTATCGATAACTGTGCGATATAATTAATTATTATCTAAAAGATATTGTATCGATAACATTAAAGAAAGTAAATGTAGTACATATTTTATTACAAAATATGTTATATTTTGATAAAATCAACTGATACTTTTTAGAAATTCTTTTCAATTGATTTTGTAAAAAATATCTGCTATGTTATAATTATTAAGTGTTTTTATTGTGTTATAGATAACATTATTGCCCTCATATTATCAAATATTGTTTTTTTTTAAAAAATACTTTTTTTTTAATGTTGTACAATAATTTTAAAATTACATCAAGTATATGTTATTTGAGCTGAAGGTTATCTGATTGAAAAAAATAGAATACTATTAGAATAACTTAATTTGTTGATAAAGTTAAAAAATAATTATAGTATTGTTTAAAATGTTTTTATAATGTTTAATGAAATAATTATTAGTTAAAAATGTTATTTCTGTTAATTCTATAGCTCTTTTCTATCGAATTATAAAACTTACCATTGACATTTTGTACTAAAATTAAATAACAATAAAAATTTCCCCATTAGTTTTATTTCTTCACTAAAATTGTTTTTATTTCGAATATTTTTGCAAAATTAGAATAATTTTTTCTAATTAGGATTTGTTTTGTATAATTTATGTTCAAAAAATTCAACAAGTATTTTTTTATATGAATTAATGATAGAGAATCATAATTTTTAAAATAATATTGTTAAAAAATATTTTTTTGATCCCATTATTAAATAAATAAATATAATTTGCAATCACTTTTTTATTAATCGTCTTTTTTGCATTCATTATCCGTTTACTCAAGCAAAATAAAAAAATCTATATCTTTATATACTATACAAAGTAAAATCTTGAAAGTATCGGTTGTCCTAAATCATTTTCTTATTTACAATTGTCGTACTGTTTCTATTTATTAGATTTGTGCGATTTGATAAAATATAAATCTATTTATCTGTTTTTATCTTCTTGTATCTTTTTTTAAATTAGGATTCATTCTAGAACTGCTCTCTTAATCACTCATCCATTCAAAAGACTTAAGATTTTTAGTAGTATTTCTGTTTACATTTTGTTTAGAAGTAAGTAAAATACTTTTATTCCTTCTAAAACGTTTTCAAAGATGCATATTTTACAAATTTAAACTCAATCGTGCATAAAGATGATGTTTTGTTTAAACTTTTTTCTTTAAAATTGTTGCAATAACTGCAACAAACACACATACACACACACATTCGTACACACACACACACACACACACACACACACACACACACATATATATATATATATATATATATATATATATATATATATATATCCGCTTTTTTTTTTTTTTGTACATAGCTGCGAAATTCAAAAGACCAGAAGGCGGAAGGGAGATATTTGCCAACCTAATATATATATATAATATAGTAGTTTACTAAATTATAGTTAACTGATAGCTGTTTATTTGAAAAACTATTTTCCTAATGTGGAATAAATATTATCGTGAAACACGTGTGTATAGAACAATAAAAACCTGCTTTTTACGTAGGTTTAGAATTTTATTTTTTTGTGATTCACCTATTTCACAAATTCAGATGGTGACTAATAGGAACTTAGTCACTATATCATTTAATGTCACTTGTTAGTATTTTACTTTATTTTCCTCTGCAATTACCTATATTGTGAATAATACACAATTTTAAATGTGTAATTATATTTTCATTTTCAATAAATAAAATGTCGTAATAGAAAATGAGACATTATTTTTAACACAAAAGTGAATATGTGATGAAAGAATGGTAATAATGAATTAGTCATAAATTATATTGTAAAATATTTAATAGTATATGAAATAAATATATTTTGATAAGGTCAAAACGAAAAAAATGATATTAAAATAATTAAATAAAATTATAAGATTCATATATTAAAAATTACTATTTGTTTAGTTACTGTTGTGAATTCGTTTTAATATAAATGAATCACAATCCCAATTCGACAAAATTTTATGAAATTATCCAATGATCATTTATTGTTCATTTTATTTGTTTAGAAACTGATTAGTATTTCAATAGTTGTGGCATCATATTATAAAATTAGTATCTGTAGATCTGATTATAAAATTTGCAAATTTGGACACTACGGTATAAAGTCTAATATCCATTTTATAAATGACTATTGAAATGTACATCAAATTTTAATCCTTTGAAAAATACTATTAGAAGTTTTTGAAAAAAATTTTTTTTTGAATTATCAGGGAATTCAGCGTCTTATTTCACTCGTTGATCTTTGATTTTATTTCTATTTGACAATGTAAATTAGTTATAAAAAATAAAACGTTTAGAAACTTATATTAATGTTTCTGTGTAGACGATGATTTTATATATATATATATATATATATATATATATATATAACAAAACAGGAAAAAAATTAGAATTTAATTTGTCCGAAAATCTGTTCGAAAATATGTTTCAAAATCTTTTAAAGAATCTGCTTGAAAATTTGTCTGAAAAGTTCATTTAAAAATCTTTTGTTAATTTTAATATTTCATTAAATTTGTACTTCGATAATTTTTGGAAAAGTTTGAAAATAAAATTTTCATATTAACTCCAGAGATTGAGACGAAGTACTATTTTTTTTAAATAGATATATATGTTGGGATTCATAAGAACATGATTTTTATTTTTATTTTTTGTTTAATAATAATGAATTATAGGAGTTGATCCACTATAGAACCACTGTGATTCTGTGATAACTCTTGTAAAAATGGCGGTTTCATGGTGGAAGAAAGTTTGCAGCGAGCTGAAAATCGTTCCTTAAAAGATAGTTACATCGTGGAACCACTGTACTTCAACGGGTTAAACGTGGAAAAATAAGTCAGTATTGGAAATTTTTATAAAATCTTGTTATGTTAGGGTGATGATCAAAAAATGACGTTTTCTATATTAATAATTATTTTTAATTATTATTAAACATAATATTTTGGAATAAACTATAATAAATTCATTATTTTGTTAGTTTACAAAATCAGTGAATTTTAAATAAAATATCAAAGGAAGAAAAATAAAGGAGTATGAATATGTATATATATATATATATATATATATATATATATATATATATATACATACATACATACATACATACATACATACACACACACACATACACACACACACGTCCCTTAATTTACGCGGAGTATCCGTTCCACGCGGATTTGTTTTACGCGAATGAAGAATCGCGTAAATTGAGTCTGTCAGTACAATAGAAAAAATATTGGAATTAAAAGCTAGTAAAGTTGTAGAAACACATATTTATTTTACATAGCTTTACAAAAAAATAATAACGTTTTAGAAAACAAAAGTAGATAAATTTTATTTGGTGTCACTATCGCACTGCAATTCAAAAAAATCAATCTTTTATATATTTATATCGTGCTTTTATACGTTCAAGTAAGAATTTGCGTCACTCTGATATATAATAAATTCCATGAAAAATTATAAAAATTGAAATCTATCTGACCGCGTATAAAAAGTGCCATGTAAATCAATAACGCATAAAAAAGTCCCGCGTAAATAGAGGTATTATTTGCCGCGTAAAAAAAGACCCGCGTAAATTGAGGGACGGGTATATATATACAAATATATATATATATATACCTATCCCTCAATTTATATATATATATGTGAAGGTCCACAAAAAAATCCATTAATAGATGGGACAGAAAAATTACAAAATTAGTTGGAATGGACTGAAAGAGAAAAGCACTGGATCGGTTAAAGTGGAAAGTTTTGGGAGAAGCTTTCAACTAGCAGTGGATTGAAAGGGCTGATGATAACTCACTACTCTTTCTCTCTCTCTTTTTCTTTATATATATATTTATATATAATCAGTAATTATAAATGAAATTAGCAAATCATAACCTCATATTTTATCAATTTACAGAAAGGTTGGATTTAAAATAAATATCAAAGAAATCATAACAGGAGTCTACATGTATTATAAATATCAATTATAATTCAAACGATGAAATAGTTTCAAATCTAAATTTTAGAAAACAAATATTTAATATAAATATTTTTTCGAGAAAATTAATTTCGTTATTTTTTTAAAAGAAGTTTAATATAAAATGATTTGACCAAATAATACTTCTTAATTTTTTTTCTTAAGACTCCCTAATTGTTTAATTTAGAAGAAAATATTTCTTATTATTTACACAATAACATTCAGAATGAAATTTAAATGGAATTTAAGTCCTATTATTTAATTTTTTAAAAAATATTTTGTATTAAACTATTAGTATAATAGTTTAATACAAAATAATATGAAGTAAAACATCTAATAACAATCAGTTTATAAAACTACTATACCATTGTTCGTTTGTAATCAATTTATAATAGATTACTTAAAAAAATGAAACGTGTTTATTATTTATAAAAATAGTCATGGGAAAAGTTTTAAAAGTAAATAAAAGTATAACCTTGTATTTTAATAATATCGAACAAGTAGTTACTGCACTAATTTACAAAGATGAATTAAGGGACTGAAAGATAAGTAAAATATTAAGTAAGATTATATGGAAACGTGCTTAATAGTTTCTTTCTCTCCTGTTTTGACCCTCGGATATATATATATATATATATATATATATTAATACTTTCAAGGATTAGTTTTAATTGTCGATTAAATGAATAAAATCCCATTTCAATTACTCTTAGTAAACTGCAACTAATATATATATATATATATATATATATATATATATATATATATATACAATTGAATCGTCGTGTACAATTGAATCAATTTAAATGTTACAATCATTAAACATATACTTTTGTTATAGTTTATATCGATAATAATGATCCAGCGACAAAGAAGTGTACAAGTACTTACTTGTATTAGAATGTCAATAACCCTACAATAGGCGAGTGTTAATTTTTCTTTATCTACACGTGTGTATGTATGTATTTGTTTATAATATTGTAAGTGTACGTAAAAGTAATTTATTTATGGTCATATTGTTATGCAAAACGTTCACTTCTTGTACTGTGTTAATCAGTTATAATAAATAGACATTACCCGATAAGTCTATGGAAATAAAAGGGTACTTTTTAATATGACTTTTACTTTCGATACATAAACATTTTTAATATATGCATAATATAACGCCATAGGATAAAAAGTTTAAAAACAAACATTACGCACGCAAATATTATTCATACATACATACACACACAGATGTGTGTGTGTATAAAAAAACATTTAATACTATTATGAAACAATATATAATATTTTACAAAGTATTTAAATTCGATTTGTTTCTATTGAAACATTTTAATTTTAAATTGGTTTGTTTAAACTTTCTATATTGGTAGTAAAAAATTTTTAAACTAAAACCATTTTTGATACTGATAGGAAAAATAGATATGTTTACATAAGTATTTTTTGTTTCAATTAAATCGTATATTTTGAGCGGATTTAGTTTTATAAATAAATCAATAAATTTCACATCAGATTTTTTAAATGAAAAAAATACAAATATTTTCAAAATATTTTAAAATAAAGTGTTCAAAGAAATGAATGAAATAAAAATAATAGAAGTATTCGAAATAAATTATTTATTAGCTTAGATATTTTTTTATCACGAATTCAATCAAAAAGAATATTATTATTAATATACAAATAATATTGTATTAAGAAAATATTAGTTCTGTTCTGTTCAAGGCGACAATAAATTGAAATAAAAATTAAAAACATAATATTGAAATAGTACATTCATTTTATAGTTTCGAATATGCCTGTTCCTATTTTTATAAGTTTCGAATTTTTAAAAATTGTTTATGGTAATACTGATTAAGGAACGATAGAGAATTTTATAATGTAATACATAATTAACTTTCAAAAATCATTTCTAAAAAAAGAACATTAAATTTATTAGTCATCGAATTAAATAAGCCTTGGGAAGAGGAATACATAAAAAAATGAATATATGAACATTTCTACAATAAATTATATAAGTATTACATTAAAATACATTTTATTCATTGTATTGTCCTATTATAATAATAAATCCTACGATTTTATCTATATTTTGTATTTTAAAAAGTATAGGTGGAATAAGAATTGCAATTACAAATATTGTTCATAAAAATTGCGAAAGGTTTGTTTTTTAATACACAATTATTTGATTAAGTATATGGTGTTACAAGAAATAATCACTTCTTTGAATATAAATTTTATGAAATCATTCCGAATCATTAAATAAAATGTTAAATATTTTTTAAAAAATATGAAATATAATAACTAAATGGTTTTTCCTATCTCAGCTAATATCAATAATTTATTAAAATTAAAACATGTACAATATTATTAACACCTTGCGGACTGATCGTTTTATTACTAGCTGTACTGGTTAGACAATTTTCTATTCTGTACATTTAAAATTAGTATCTTTTTAGAAGAATTAAAATAAAAATGTTTTAATATTGAAAATTAAATTTAATGCATATTTTAAAATTACATCTTCTTATCATCATTGAAATGTCAAAATGCCTAGATTTGTTCAAAATGATTTCTATTCATTGTGTGAAAAAATATTGAAACATGTAAAACTGGATTTGTTCATCAATTTTTAACTTTCTTTTTGTGTACGTTTCGTTAGCAATGTAAGACATACAATTTTCTCTACTCAATTAGAATAATTAAAGATAATGTTAGTGTTTTGATAATTTTATGTTTTCTTGAATTTTGATTATAATATATAAATAACTGATGGAAAAATATTTCAAATAGACAATCATCAAAAATAATATTGGTATCTCAATAATATTATTAAGTGGTATTATTTTACAAAAATATATAAAAAATACAGGAAATAAATATTTACATAATATAATATTTCTTTAGTTATAAAAAGATTCATTTTTGGATTCAGAATTTACTCACAAATTAATTTAAATATAGATAAAATAAAGTAAAGAGCGATTGACCAATATAAATACAGTACTTCTCTAGAAACATTTTTTTTTTCTAAAATTTTATCTAGAGAAGTCAGGATAGTTAGTTTTTTCCTTCAAAAATCTTACTATAATAAGCTATAAAATCATAAATAATTCTTTTTACTTCTGTAAATTTTTTTATGTTTGGCTAATGTTTTTTGAAAATTTCTAGTTATTTAAACATGAACTTAAAAATTTCAGATATTTTTTTATTGTCAATATTTTGAAGAGAAGCAACGAAGTACCAATTTCTTTTTTTAGTTATTCTATCCTTACAGCTGTTTCCAATTTAATCAACTTATCTGTTGTTGTTGATTTCTCATGATTTAATTCCAACAATTCCACTATGTCAGACATTTCAATATTTAATTTCATTCTATTACTTAGTTTTACAATTTTATTTATTATTGTCTAGTCGATTTTCGAAATCATACAAATTCTTCATAAGTTATGGTTACAAGTTTTTCCTCATATTAAAAACTTATTTTTCTTATATCCTTTCATGCACTGACAAATTTTTGAACAACAGTAAAAATATAATATTATAGTTTTTCAGGAATCTCACGTTTTTATCTTCTTTGTCTATAACTAAAATAGTTTGAGAAAAAATCTTCTTGAAATAGTAGTCCTTAAATATAGCTGTAACATCTTTGTCCATTGGTTGTACAAAAAATGAGTATGAAGATAAAAGAGTTTCAATGTCATCATGAAAAATTATCCAAATAAAATGGATGATCAGGAGTATAAAGTAATAATAAAATTTTGAAAGACAATTTCAGTACTGTGATCTTTCATAAATCTTACTTTTGTAAATTGACAATTGTCTGAATTTAACAATTTTTTTCAATTAAAAATATTAGTTCAAATTTATGACTAATTTATTAATTAACATCGGTTTATAATTATTTAAATATCAGTAGGCAAATTATTAACTAGTCTTGAACTTTTGTTAAATAATTTATTTTTTTTAGATTTATTTTTTTTATATTAGAATAATAAACTAGTGTTTTATTTATAATTAATTATATAAAATTATCAATAAGATGTGTATGAGTTTCATTGTTGGAGTAAAATTATAATCAACCTTATTTAAATTAATATCATAGTAAAAATTATATAGTATGTTAGATTTAAAATTGAAATATCTTAATAACCTATTCTAGTAAACATAGAGTTCAACAAGTTGTGATATAATTTAGTGTACTTGTACAAATTATTTACAATCAAATAGTGATTTTCAAGTAAATAATTGCTGTTAAAAGATAGACATTTATATATAAATATTATGAAGTTTACAGCAAATTACTGCTTCCAAAGAAGGTAAAGTCATGTACCAGTTATCTTATAAAACAGTAAATCACCGTAGTTATACTTTATAGACTGTTATTGTGATTCAGTTGACAGTGATGAACATGTTTATCATCAGTAAGAATAAATTGGTTCAAGAATTTATTTAATAACTGTAAATCTAATGTGTGAGCTACATTGTAAATATTCTTCAGTGAACATCGAAGATGAACTGGCCAATAAACCTGTATTTAACTACTTCAACTTGTTTGTGTTATGTGTCAAAATATATACTATTATTTCTCTAGATAAGCATAGTTTATAGTATATTATTAATATTGTTGCTGGTCTACTATTACTGCATTGTATTGTAATTCGAGTATTTCAGCATATTTTAATAGTTGTATATTTCAGAATTCATATTTATTTCTAGTATTCGATTTTTAATCTTTACATAAAAAGTAATATTAACCAATTGAATTATTTGAAATTTATTAGAAAATTAAAAAAAGATTTTTATTATAAAAATATAGGATCATCCAAATGCGACGCTTAGATTTGTGTTTTATTAAAAAGGAAAATGTGTATAAGGTGGTGTATAGGGAAACATGTGTATAGCTTCATTTTAAAAAACACAAATCTAGGTGTCACATTTAGATGACTCTAGAGTATTTTTAATTTCGAGAAATTTGTTAATACAAAACTCTTTAAAAATATTCAATATGCAATAACATAATGTAAAAAAAATCTTTTCATTTATTTTTTTTTCATATTGGTGATTTTTGTAAATAATAACGCATTTACTAAGCTTTTTTAGAAATATTTTGTACCTGACTTGCATGATATTTTACATTAGTTTCTTATTATGTTGTGCATATAAAATATTTTACTTTATGTTTCTGTACTTATTTTCCAAATAGTCTTCATTGCAACAAAATTATGGTGTTATAGCTCTCAGAAAAATACGTACAACATTGTATACTGTTCAATTTTTACTGCGGAATGAATGCAATAACTACAACTAAAAAAATATGATATATAGGGCCATCCAAATGTGAAGCCTAGATTTGTGTTTTATACAAAAAAACATGTGTATAGAGAAACATGTTTATAGGCTAGTGTATAAGGAAACATGTGTATAGTTTCTTCTGTTTTTTTTTAATAAAACATAAATCTAGGCATTACATTTGGATGACCCTATAAATTTAAGGTTTGCAAATATCAACCTTGGTTTAAAAAAAAATGTGGAAAGTTACGTTGGACTTTTTGATACATCTCGAAGTAGAAGATAAGTTAATTTGATAATGAGATCTTAAAAATCTCTCGTTGAGTGTGATCTAAAATTGATCATTGAGGAATTATTACAACTTAGGTCTATACGCTCAGTAATCTACAAACTTCTGAAAAAATTGACAAACTTTGTAAACAGGGAAAATTGGTGTTACACATACTGTCTTCGGCCAAAAAAAAAAAAAAACAGAGAATAAAAATTTATAATTCGTTACTAATGAGGTATAACAGGAAGCCATTTTCTATATAATTATAAACAAAAATAAAAAATGGGTTCTATATACCAATTTAAAATGAACTAAGCAATAGTTTTTGCCAAATAAAATTCCAATTCAAACACCAAAACCCAGTTTGGCTCTGAAAAAGTGTATTTTAAGCATTTAGTAGGATTACCATGGAGTGATTCACTTTAAATTGCTGAAACTTTGAAACATAATAACGGGAGTTTATTGTCAGTAGTTTACGGCAGAAGTTCTTAGAAAAACGACCTGTGTTGATCAAGCAAGAATCACACATAGAAAAATCAAAAAATCGCTGGAATAGAAAGTATTACCGTATCCTTCCTACTCACAGGATGTAGTTCCATCTGATTATCACCTGTTTAGGTTGCTGTAACATTCATTTTGTGGAAAAAAGTTCTCAAATGTTGATCAAGTCAAAAATTACATTGATTTTCAAAAAAGACAACATTTTTTAAGTGCACAATTGAATTTTTGGAAACAAGATGGAAAAGTATCATAAATAATAATAGCAATTATATCATCGATTAAAAAATTCAATCCTTTTGTACAAACTTGTTTATGTATTCCATTTTAAATAGTTCATTATTTATTGAATGACTTACTATTTATTATTATATGTTATTCAATATTTTTTTTAAATTAAATCATATTTTTTAAAAGTTCATTTTTATTAAAACTATTCCTATTATACAGTTTTGCTTCAATAATTCTTTTAAAATCTAAAGGCAGGTATGAAGGAAAACAGTTTAATTTTTCTAAAATTAATTAAAATAATTTCGATTTTCATACTAGATAAATCTATATTATTTCCTAGTAATTTTCATGGTAATAAAATTTAATTAAAACTATTTCGTTTATGACACGTTATATCTAATATTTATGTGCATATTTGTCTGTTTTTTTTTTATAATTATTTTTATTGCAATAATTAGGCGTTACCTTCTCATTACGACATATAAATGGTGTCTTTGTTTAATTCTTTGTTTTAAAAAGAGACATTGAACATTTGTTATCATTGTGAAATGAAATTTAAAATTATTTTGATAAAATGACGTCAATATGTCATTCCATTTCGATTGTAACTTCGGCATATTTGATTGGTATCATTGTAATTTGGTCATTGTAAATCAGTGCTTAGTCAGTAACGCCTATAGCGATTCGTAAAATAATACACTAATTGCATTTTATTGCACATTAATAATGTATCACGTATTTTTACAACATAACACAAGACATACTAGTTTTTTACTAATTATGTGCACAAATAACATTCAGTTACTTTTTTTCTGTTTATATCCGGCAGGACATTAAAAGTTCTGAGCTGTGAAACTAATTTAATCTTTTATATAAAATGGAATTTCAAATAAGTTTGAAAGTAGAAAGTTAATGGTTTTATTTTTTTTTTAGTTATTTTCTTCGGTGAATATTAAAAATAGTTCAAAGGGAAAATGGAATATTTTTTTAAAAAAAATGATTTTATTATGAATATATTTTTTAAAAATTGTGTAATGAAAAGAAAGTAATACGTTCATATTATAGATATTGAAAGTAATGTAATTGTTTATAACGGATTTAAAATAAAATAAGAACAAACAATATGAATTAAACAACCATGTTTCTTATTTATTATTGTAACATAATAATCTGACATAACTTGCAGAATAATTTACGTTTTTTTATTTAATAATCAATTTGTTATACTAAAATTTTTTGTAACATTGATTTACTGTTCATTTATCTACGTCCTTCGTACAGTACTTTTATGCATATATATATATATATATATAATTAAAACAGAATATATCTAAAGAAATCAACTCTGAATAAAAATCCTCACCAATCCGTTTGGTCAATGTGGTGAGTATACTAAATACTAATGATGTATATTATTCTGTGATTTGATATAATAATTTTTTTTTTGAAAATATTAATCAAAAATAATATGCATCACGTTTTGAATAATGTTTACAATTAATATTTTGTTGAAAATTATTTATTTTTGATAATAATCATTTACTAGGTAACTAAGAAAGTTCTATCATTTTTGAGATTAAAATAAGAACGCTTGCATTTTTACTGAAAAAATACCAGCGATTTTCGTTTTTGTTGTAATACGCTTTTCACTCTATGCTCTTAGTTTTCAGTGTAAATGTTCGCTGTTAGAATTTGACCAATTTGTAGATATTCATAATAAATTATTCCTCTTGAAGTCCACTAAAAAAAGAAAATTTTTCTTGGTTGTCAAATGATCAAAGGATTATTATATAATAGTTAATAATAATTACGTTTATAGTTGGAATATAGAATCCATTTTTCGTTACATGTAAAAATTTCATCCAAAAAATTTGCAATTTTAGCCATGAAATAAAAGATACACAAATATTAAGACGCTGTAATTTGTCGTTGGAAGTTAAAGAGTAGGGTACTCATTTACTTAAAATCTACATCTTTATTATTTTACGAATTCTTTTAGTATTGTTTTGTCACTTTTTTGAACTCTTCAATAAGCCGTTGATAAGTTAATTGAAATTTATTTCAATCATTGTTTTAATTATATTTATATTTCATGATTTGCCAGATCTAACTTCGTCTTATAATAATTCATTCCTGAAAACAATTTTTAAACCACTTCTAGTCACAACTCTTCTTTCTCCAAATTCTGTACTAATTTTTATTGCAATTTCAACAGCATTAGAGCCAAATTTAAATTCGTAAAGTAAACAGGTGTATGTTATACTATTTTGCACAGAAATTTTGGAAAAGTTGTAAGTACATTTTCAATTAGAGTGACACATCGAGATACAACGAACAAACGATGTATAAAAAAATAATCTTGAAAATTTCTTTTAATAAAATATGTTTTTCTTTTTTGAAATAAGTAGTTATATATAATCGAAGAAAGATTATTTTTATTCAACAAAATATTGTCCTAAAATAACATTTAAAAATAATCTCAAATATATTTTTACACAAATTAAAAACAATTAGTATAGTTTTTTTTAAGAAAAATAATTAATTGATGTTTATAGATTTTGTCAATCAAATAAAATTTTATAAAGTTCCTGAATTAAAAAAATATTAAATAATATCAAATAATATTATTAATATATATTAAAAAAATACTGTTCATTTCAATATCTTCTTTGTGTTATATATAGGGTCATCCAAATACGTCGCCTAGATTTTTGTATTATTAAAAAGAAACTATACACATGTTTCCCTATACACCACCCTAAACACATGTTTCCTTTTAATAAAACAGAAATCTAGACGTCACATTTGGATGATCCTATACTTTGTTACTAAGTTAATTCTACCAATGCAATTATTCATACGAAGTATAAGCAAGCAAAAACTACAAAACTTTTTTGGTTACTTAATTTTTATAACAACAGTGTCCAATAAAGATTCTGATAGTGTTTGAAATATAAAAATAAAATTAGTATTAATTCTGTTTTATCAATCAATGTGTATTTTATTTCCATTATATTTTTTTATTAATTTTTTTCATAATAATTTTATAAAATTAAACTATTAGAAAATTTCTACATGTAATATAAATTAATTCTAAATTTAAAGAATATGTTTTTATGTTAAAATGATTTATATTACCTTAAAATGTTTTAACATATTTATATTTAAAAATATAAAAAATATCAACTTTCTTTTTTATTCTACAAAGGAAACGATTTTTTTCATTCTTGTAACTTAATAATTACTCATTAACATAATAAAATGATCAATTTTCTACACAGATTGCTTATTAATGAAACAAAAATGATTTATTGAAAATATAATTTTTATTTAGAATTTAATAAGCGATAAAATGGTTATTTTATATATCGTTTCTTATATATATATATATATATATATATATATATATATATATATATATATATATATATATATATATAAATACACAATAATATCATTGAAATACTTTCTTAAAAATAAAATAATGACATTTTTGTGCTTGAATTAAATATTCTGCAATTAAAATTGTCTGTAAACTAAAAAAAAATTCAGTTGCAAAATGCATTGGTCATAGTTCGCTGCATTGACCATCAGACAATGACTATTCAGAAAAATCAGTTTACCAAAATCTACTTCTTAATGATCGTGTGACTGATATCAACTGTTACAGGATGCAGTTGTATTGCAATCGAAAAATTTGGAAGTAAAAACAGATGTTCAAATAACTTACGTATTTTGGTGCAAAGACGTAAGCGGATATGGTGATAATTTATTTAACCATTCAGCTGAAACATTGTCTCATCGCTCTAATTGCAACTGTCTAGTTCATTAACTTTGGTTTGTGAACAAGTCCATTTATTCCTGTTGAGTTTATCGAAATGAACGTTTAGAATAATTAGTATTTTATGAATGAAAAATAAGCTTTTTATAATCAATTCAGTTTCGACTATAAAAACTTGTCTGGTTGCACTGGTTTTTGAATAACACCATTTGTCTATTTTTTCTATTTGATCAAATAAATATTTAATTGTAAATCGTTCTATTGTGAACGGTGTTTATTTTACCTCTAAGAGAAATGATAGAAATTAAAAAGAACTGAAAATATCGTACTGACAATAACATTAAAATCTTTTAAGTAGATTGTATTTGCAAGTAATTATCTTTTTTAGAAAAGAAAATCAATAAACGTCTTTCTTATTTGAATAAACATTTTCTATTGTAACTTTATATTAATTAACATATTATTTTGAGAACTTTATTATATTTTTATACATTTATTTTATCAGTAAATTCACATAATTTTTTAAACTTTTTTCCAAAATACTGACAGTATTCAAACATGTGTTTGATAAAAACTGAAAGATTTATTGAAATATATAACTAATTAATATTTCTCAAAACGAATCAATTCATTCATTAATATAGTTTTTAATAATAAAAATCTAATAAGATTTCATATAAATAATTACTTTTTTATTCTTTCAGTTAATGTTTTCTATATATTTTAATGTCCTTACTCTTTTAATTTTATTAAGTCTATATCTAAATGATTATAAAAATAACATTTTTTTGATAAATAAAAATTGATTTATTTTTTATTACTTAAGTGTTTTACTGAGTAATCTTAAATTTATTCCTCGTGGCGTTTTATTGTATTCAATTCATTTATTATCTTTAGTAAAAAAATTATTCAAAATCTATTTTTATTTTATTATAGTAATAAAATAAAATCTAAACTATTATTCTTATCAGTGAATGAAGTACACGTGCATTTAACTTTTAATATCTATCAAATTATAAATACTTTTGAATTATTGACTCTTTAATAACTTTTCAATTCTTAAATTTAAATTTATGCACATATTTATTGAAAAAATTACAATTAATATCATGATTATTACTACTTTTTAAAACATTTTTTATACAAGTATGAAGATGTGTATAATATTTTACAAAATGTCTCTATTCTTTTAAAGATATTCATATCTTGTTGTGATGAGATGAAAGATTAATTTGTATTAAGATATAAATTTTCTTATTATGTTTATAAATATATTAAATATTTTATTTATTTATCAATATTATTATAAAAATTATCTTTATATTATTTACAAATCATTCTTATTTTTTTTATACTACAGAATGTTTCCAAGAAAATAATAAAACTATTTTATTATTCTTAAAATTAGAAAAATCATGCCAATGGCGAAAAATAGGTACTTTTATTTCAGTTATAATTACTTTTACAGAAATATAATCAGAATAAATCGATTTAAAAATGAAAGTTGTCAATTTATTTTTTGGAATGACATGTATATTTTTTATAATTTTAGTGTTTTACAATCAGATGATTGATTATCATTCATTTGAAATCGGACCGAATATTTAATCGCTTCAAATTTAAACTAAAATGATATTTATTACAAAAAGTTTATAACTCATTGTTAACAATAAAAGAAAATATTATAATGTAAATAATAAAATTATTATATACAATATTTTCATAAAAGGAACAATATATCAAAATAATAAAATTCTTTCCTCAGATAATTTCTTTCCTAATATTTTATTTTTTTTAAATGATTTGCTTTAATTAGATATTTTAAAAATTGTATTTTTATATATACAGGTGTTTTTTAAGCGTGATAGAACTTTAAATGGAATCCGTATTGAAAGTTTTATCAAACCTGAAAAAAACCTTTATATGTATGTATGTATGTACATATATATATATATATATATATATATATATATATATATATATATATATATATATATATATATATATATATATATATATATACATACACAATATGTATATTCTAAGTGGAACATTTTGGGAGAGACATTTTTTCAGCATTGAGTTGAGAGACTGATGATGATGATGATAATATATATATATACATATATACATATATATATATATATATATATATATATATATATAGACACACACACACACACACTTAACACAGAGTACATAATATACACACACACATATTTACAAACATATATATATATATATATATATATATGTGTAGGGTCATCCAAATGTGGCCCCTAGATTTGTATTTTATTGAAAAGATCTCTCAAAATTTTCTATTTTTTAAATTCCAGTTCTTTTTTTTCTATTGTACTCCGACTAATTCTTTTATCTTTTTGTCTCATTCACTCATGAGTTTTTTTTGGGGGTTGGTGGAGTGTCCAAAAATATATATAGTATAGTAGAGGCGAGGGGTAGATAGAATTATAGATAGACAAGAAATATTGGAAGAATTTTGAGAAAACATTTAAGAGTGCCTTATTACATTTAATAAGGCTTTTGTCAAGCAATGGACTAATATAGTCTTATATGATCATATATATATATATATATATATATATATATATATATATATATATATATATATATATATATATATACCTGAGTTTGTTTTTACGCGGTAGATACGTTCTGCAAAAAAATGCATTAAAAAAATCGCACAAAAAAGATTTATCTCACATTGAAAAATTAGGGATACGTTCCGTAATTTTCAAAAAACCGCATAAAACCAAAACTACAAAGTGAAATTACTCTAAAATTTGCATAAAAAATCAGGAAATAAAGAATGCTTAAAAAAAATTTCAAATATCTGCAAAAAATTGATACATAACAAAGCTTTTTACTTTATTTTTTAATTAACTATTTAATTGTATTCAAAACAATATGTACATATGTGTAATTTATTTTAGAATTTTTCATACATATTTTAATTATCATCGCAATAATATCTACACTGTTTAGAATAAAAATAAGAAAATAAAAAAAGTGAATAGCTGCACTGTTTTTAAGACATGTGGGCCAAGCCTTTTTCCAACAAGCATTCAAAATGTGTTGTTTTATTTCACTAATAGCAAATGCAACATGATTTGTACAGTCAAAGATAGAAATGTTTTTCCAAGCGTTAGTTACTGTTATTGACTCATTTTCTAATTTATCCAATATAAATTGTTTAAAAAAAATTGGCAGCTTCTACATCTGCCGATGCAATCGCGCCCATAATCTTCGCGTTATGCAGTGCATTCCTTTTTAAAAACCCGGTTAACCATCCTTTGCTAGCTGAAAATTCCTTATCAGTTTGAGAAACGGAAGTAAATAACTCTGATTCCTTCATTTGTTCATAAAATTGAAGAGCTTTTCGTTAAACTAAATAACCGCTTAAAGGAATTCTTAAAAAAATTCATATAAAAAGATACTAAAAAGAAATATGAATCGCATAACTTTAAAATTTGCATTAAAATAATACGCACAAAAACAGGCCCAGCTGTATATATATAATTGAATTATTTATTAATAACATGAAAAATATTGTTCCATTTATTTAAAATCGTATATTACTGTTATGATCAAATAACAATAAGTGGTAAATTATTTTTTATATCTAACTGTACAGTACTTTTTTATATTGAATTAATTATTAGTTTAGAAAAAAACGACC
>CP092090.1:49793567-49818567 GCA_029203775.1 Neoneuromus ignobilis
TTTTATTCCAATATGTAAATTCATTTTACATTAATTTTTTCTTGTTTGGTTCATTATAAGGCAAATTTTTTTACCTTTCTTTGTCTAATTTTATTCCCTTTTCAAATCGATCTGTACTTATAGAGAAAATAATTTTGTGGGAGAAGAATCTTAATTATCTCGTCAGGAAATTTTAAGTGACTATTTTGTCATTATATATATATATATATATATATATATATATATATATATATATATATCATATTGTCAATTCATTGCTCAGAGAAAGCCTCATTGAATATCATCAAGTTATCTTAAATGTTTTCCCAAGATTCTTTCATTGATTCCTCTCTATGTATAATCTCAGTCAACCCTTACGTCAATAATACTTCATAATTTTATCCCTCTATTTTTAAAGTCTTTCCTTGGATCTGTTTTTATCTATTAATTGCCATTTTATAATTATTTTTGGACATATATTTTTTTCTTCCTGTATTTTTTATCCATACCCATTTCATCTATTTTATTTATTCTGTTACATCAATTGCTCTTGTCTGTTCTTATGTCCATTGATAGATTTTTTTATCACATAAAAATTTTTCTTCATGCTTTACTGGGCTGTCAAAATTTTTACTTTATTTTTACATTCAATGTTTACGTTTGGGACTCATAGATATAAGCAAGTAATACATATTGGTTAAGTGCTTATATATATATATATATATATATATATATATATATATATTTGATAAAAATCAATTTTTATAAATTTCAGTCCTAAACTTAAGAATATAAAAAATACTATACATAAATCAACTGTTGTTAACTTTATATAAATATTTTTAGTTTTAATAACTTTCTATATTAGGGCTTTAGGAAATATTTTAACTTGACCCATGCAATATAAATTTTCTTATTCAAAATTTCCAGCAATGAAATTGAATTTTTGTTGAAGCAATATTTGTTATTATATAATATGATTATTAAGATTATAATTAAGATAAATATCTGCATTTTTGAAATATTAATGCAAACGTTTATTTTTTTATTTCATTTTATAATTTAATTTCTGTCTTATAGTACAAGTATCACTATCAAAATAGCTGTAGCCATATTTAGGGTCGTCCAGATGTGACGCCTAGATTTATGTTTTATTAAAAAGAAAAATGTGTTTAAGGTGGTGTCTAGGGAAACATGTGTATAGTTTCTTTTGTTCTTTTTAATAGAATACAAATCGAGGCGTCATATTAGGATGACCCCAAATATAACGTTAAATAAATATAAATTTATAAAAAAAATATATAAAAAGGTTTTTTATAATAAATAATTAACTATCAAATTTATTCGATTTGATGTTATTAGAAGAGATGTTGAAATAATTATGAATTTAATTTCAAAGAAATAATAGTAACTAATAAATATATTAAACTGTAACGCGTAATAAAGAAGGATTTTAAGTGTTAAAAGGTTGCAATTGCTTATTTGAACTTCTCGATATTTAACACCTTTCATAATTATTACATAGAATTCTTCGCTAGTTGATCAGATATTAACTGCATGTGAGTCATGGGTCAGAGGTTTTGTGCCCAGCACGTGTGCTTATACGCCCATGATTCGCACGTTGAACCTACTAACAGCTTGTTTATTGCTGTTATTTTCTTCTTTAATGAAAGTATACTATTATGTAAAGATCATCAAAACAATATCAATATATTTATAACATATAATTTATCCAAGAAATGTCATGTAGTTATAAAATATACACAGTATTAATTTTAATGCTAATTTATAAGTATTTTATTATAATATATACAGATCGAAGTTAATAAATCAATCACATGTAATCGAATGTGGTTTTATCAAATTTGATATTTTTATTATGTTATTAAATTTATAGAGACTGATAGATATCAAGAAATTTTACAAGTTTAAATTATTATATAAGGTCAACTAAATGTGATGCCTAGATTTGTGTTTTATTAAAAAAGAAACATATTTATAGGGTGGTGTATAGGGAAACATGTGTATAGTTTCTTTTTTTTTCTTTTTAATAAAATATAAATTTATGCGTCACATTCGGATGACTCTTTAGTTAAATTTTTAAAAAAATTCCATGCTTCTATAGCTTTTAGTCTAGTGATACGATTGTAATATAATGTTTAATTTATTTCTAAGTACACAGGTAAATTAATATTTTTAAATTTCAAATTTTTGGTTATACCATATTAAATTTCTGATTTTATATTACCAATATATTAACTTGTCCTATTATGTACTCCTATATTCTCCCTTTTATAAAAACTTGGAATATTAAACTTGTATTATTTTTATCTAAAGTGTTTGTTATTAAAACTGAGTTTCAATTGCTGTTTCATTAGTAATTTTTCATCGATATTTGTAAAACTGCATCAATGAAGAAATTTTTTTTGTATAAATACAAATCGGGTTATAACATATCTAAGGTAATCTTGTACATTAATATTTCCTTTAATGAGGGAACAGTTATATGGCAGACGATATAATATTGATATGAATAAAGGTAAAGGTAACGAAAACCTTTTCATTGAATCTAATAAAAGATCAGATATTGTCATTTAAATATTTAGGAAATAATGTTAAAATCAATCCTTCTAAACCTTTAAAAACTATTGTGAAAAATTTCGATGCGCCTCTTTTATTTGTAATCTGGAACATAAAATTATTGTAAAGGTTAAAAAACTTAATAAATATGTACCGCATGAATAAACGAAACTTAAAAATTGTAACGTCTTGAAATTTGTTCTTTATTATAGTTCACAAATAGAAAACAGAAGTATCTATTCTTCGTAATAACAACAGTATATCTCATGTTTCTTCTATTACTTTTAATTCTAATTTCTTATGACCTGAAAATTTATTATATATTATTTCTTTTTGCTATGGTTCATCATAAAAGCACTTTTTTTTCTCGATTATATATATATATATATATATATATATATATATATATATATATATATATATATATATATATATATATATATATATATATATATATATATATTCTTCATTCATTTAATATATATTTATGTTTTCAATACTTATATAAATAATTTTGAAACTGTAAAATGTCCAAGTAGATATTTAAAAATTGTGTAAATTAAATAAAGTGTTCAATTTTTTACTAATTTAATGTTTTAAATAATTTCTTACGGATTTAACTAAACAATATAAAAAGTTGTAATTCATTGGTTGACTACTCAGCATACTAAATGACCAAACCTTATTTTAAATACATCAGTTTTTTTTCTTCTTTTATTGTTTTTGTGTAGGGTTACAAAAGTAAAATTGCATCATGAAATGTCTTTATGAAAATAAATACCACTAATAGAAATTTCCGATAAATGTTCAAATAAATAATTGTTTTTGTTTTACTAAAAAACGTACTTGGATGAATTTTGTAAATACTATAGATTATATACACATCTACATACACATTATATATATATATATATATGTATGTATGTATGTATGTATGTATGAAATAAATTAATTAATAAAAAAATATTTTTTTTATCAGAATATTGTCTAATTTTTACTCTAAGAGAATATGAAATAAATAACTACAATATATATACAAATTTAAATAATAAATCATAAACAAAAAAAAGATAATAATATTTTTTAATTAATATTTTTTTGGTATTTTCAAAAATGTATTTTGTTAATGATATGATTATATATATATATATATATATATATATATATATATATATATATATATATCAGTACTTAATAAATTTTATTGAGATGCTGTTATAATATTATCAACTCGAATGAACGAAATTCTTCAGAAGAAGTCATTTAAAAATAAACTATGGAAAAGAAATTAAATATTAGATTTAATTTTTTAAATATGAACGTCATATATTTTCAGTGAATGTAAATAGTAAATTGAATCAAAACAAGAATTAATTATGTGTGATATGTAAGTAATTACTAAAAAAAATAATATTAACATGTAAATTTATATATTTAAGGAAACATGATTAAATCTAGGAGGAAAACATATTTAAATCTATTTACTTCCCAAGTGAGTGTTAAATTAATTATTTTGTTATTTTCGTTCGATTATATATTTTTTGTTAGTTATAATTCTATTAATTATCGTCATTAATTCAAATTATGATTAAATGGCATAAAGGTATATACAAGTACAAATATATATATATATATATATATATATATATATATATATATATATATATATATATATATATATATATATATATATATATATATATATATATATATATATATATATATATATATATATATATATATATATATACATACATACAATAGACGTGTTTTGAGAAAAACATGAATAAATATCTTTACAAATATTAATTTATGTCCAATTTTTAAAACAAACGCGCATATATTCTTTGACAGGAAAACCTTTTACTTTTTAGTGTCTATATACACGTTGTTTTAACATACAATACATTTATAACGTTTAACCTAAAAAAATAATTAATATTAAAAAAGAAATTTAATACGGAAAATAATATGTTTAGAAAACCATAAATTTAAAAATATGAAATTTTAATTTATCATTATTTAACTTTCATAAATGTATATATTATGGATTAATACACACACACATACATAAACGCATATATATATATATATATATATATATATATATATATATATATATATATATATACATAATTTCCTTTATATATAAATTTAAAGTGAATACTTATAATAAACTAATATTCTTAAAAAAATATTGATAAAAGATTACATTTTATATCTTTTTAAAGAGACTTTATTAAATTGTGAAACTATGTGGCAAAAAGGATAAAATAAATCAATTTTACAAAAAAATGAATGAAATTTTCAGTAAACGGGAAGTTTGTGAAAGAGAAAGAGAAACGGATTTCCATAAAGATTAACTAATTTATGTCATTTTATCCGGCTAGTTTACAATATCATTGTCGTTGAAATGGAATGTTCAATAAATGTTTTTTTTAAATATATAAAATAGTATGCAGATAAGATATTGAAGGTTTAATAACATAATATTAAAAGTGTGATTTTGCAGAAAATTGTTCGTGAATAAAATAATCATAAAAAAAATGTTAAACTGAAGAAAAAATAAAAGATTATAGATAATTGAACAATAAATGTATTTTAAATAAATGCTGTACTTGATTGAATCACAATTTTTAGAAGAAAATAAAAATGGAATAACAGCAATTGTTTAAACGTTTTTTATAAAAAAAAACATTTAAGCAATCTGTAACATTTAAAAAACTCTAATAATATTTGAATATATTATATCAAACAACAAGAAAATACTCATAAGTAATATAATGAATATAAGATAATAATGATTATTTAGTGCAGAAACTTAAATTTTTCATATATTTTTGTATCACCTAAAAGCTCATTTCAGCCTACTACTGAGTAAAATCCTCATCGAGTGCCATAAAATTCTCTTAAATGTTTTCTCAAGATTCTTCTATTTTTTCTGTCAAGAGCTAATTTCATTCAATCCCTACCTCCACCATACTTTGTATTATTATCCCTCTATTTTTGATAAGGTTTATTTTTGTCTTCTGATCGCCACTCGATAATTATTTTATACATTTTTTATACATCTATTTCTTCATCGTCTTGTTTTATGTCCTAATTATGCCCATTTTAATGATTTTATTTGTTACGTTATATAAGTCCTCTTGTTTGTTTTCGTACACATTTATAGATTTTCCGATAACATTAAAAAAATCCTGACATTTTCATATTCATTCTTCGTTGGATTCTTAATAGTATTTGCTTCATTTTTGCATTGACTGTCTAATTTTTTAACCCTTGGTACAAGTATGTAACACACATTGATTATACGAGGGTCATTTGATAAGTATTGTTAATTTATTAATTATTTAATTTAATTAATTTTCCAATTTAGTTTTTCTTACTTTTTTACCATACTTATCAAACGACCCTCGTATGATTTCTGTTTCAAGTTTAATGGTATTTTACTCTTCATTATATTATTCATTTTTTCAAATGCTACCCATGTTGTCTTAATTTTCTATCTAATCTCTAGTCATAGGCAACCGTCATATATATTTTTTCTCAAGTATGTATATACAATATATATATATATATATATATTTATATATATATATAGATATAGATATAGATATAGATATAGATATAGATCGATAGATAGATAGATATAGATATGTGTGTGTACACATTGTATATTAGTCAAATTACATATTTACATTTTTTTACTCTTTAGGAAAAAAATAGATCTTTTTCATAAAATATTAATTAATAATTGTATATAAAAAAAACTTAAGCATAAAAATTAATCTGATTTCATTTCAAGTTTAACCAACAACTTCTGTGATTTATTGAATGTGCAACAAAAGAATTTTTATAATTATTCAGTAAATTATAAAGATAACAAAAATTTATTCAGTATAACCTAAAACTATTAAATGTAATTATAGCTTTATTACCGACATTTTTATGTACGCATGTTTAACCTTGCTTTATAAAATATTAAGTACACTAATAATAGTATGAACTTCTACGAATTGTATTAAATCCCTTTCTTATATAAAATAATTATGTTTCCAGATTTAGATAGACATTATATATATATATATATATATATATATATATATATATATATATATATTTGTGTGTGTGTGTGTGTGTATAATAATAATATATTATTATTTGTAGTTTATATCTTGTGGATTAAAATAAAACATACATGAAACGAATTATTTACTTTCTTTTTCAGATATTATATGTATATTATTTGATTGGGAAAAATTACTGGGGGCAATGCAAATAATTTAATTTTTTATAGATAAACGTATGTTGTATAATTGAATAAAATAGTATGTTGTTTGAAATTAAAGATAAAAGTATTATAATGCATCTCATTTCACTTTCTAATCATTAAACAAACATTTCGAGATTTGTAACACATATATTTATGTTTTTAAGCAAATGACCATGGTGAAGTTTTTATGAATCATAAAATATATTAATTATTTCATAAAATATACAACTGATATAATATTTCAAATAATTCTTAAAATATCATCTAAATACATTTATTTTTTATAAAAACCCGAATAAAAATTAATAGACTTTAAAAAATGATACATTTGTACAATAAAACATTTTTTTTGAATATATAAATATTTTTATACACGTCGAATAAATTCAAATTTATTTTATGTGTTTTTTTTTTGCATTTATATTGAATCCATTTGCATGAAGACAGGTCACTTTCTATAATTTCATATTATTTACAATGTATGATAAGATATATTTAATAATTTTTCATTTTAAATGTAAATATTAAAAATGATAATGAAAGAATTGTATAGTCTTGCTTTACTATCATACATTATAATTTTTATTACTTATTTCGTACTCGAACTAATAATAGCGTAACTAGTTACAATTGAAACCACGAATGTAGTAAAGTTGTAAACACACGGAAATAAGTGAAAGGAAACGAGAATAAAATCAGTATTTGTAATCAATAGTTGAATGTTTATTTATAAAATTGTATATGAAAACAAATCACGATGGGAAAAATAAGAAATAAAATAATTGATTAGTTCTTGTATTCAATAAATATCCTTTTTTTATTTTTATGTTATTGGATTCAAATAATGATTGAGAACTATACAACTTTATCTATTCAATTAATAAAGTAATTTAAAACGTGTTAGACTTATTTTGTAATAATTTAAAAAAGACGGAATTTCGCTCCAGTTTGATTAAATTGATTACTTATTTAATATTGATATATATGGAATAATCAAAAGAAATTTACTAGATAATATTTTGTCAGTTAGAATTATATTTATAAGAAATCTATGATTAAAGAATGAAGAGAAAGTGTTTAATAATTTAAATTAGATTGAAATGTAATTACATTTAAACATTCTTAAATTCTTTAAAATTATTGCCTTAAATGTGTAAAGTCAACTTAAATTTATTACACTAGTAATCATATTAAAATGTAACTTTATAAGTTATAAACTTGTATTACATTTAATCTGATAATTTATAGATATGAAATAAAATTATATATCCTATCATATGTATATATATGTAGGTGTTTTTAAGCGTGATAAAACTTTAAATTGAATCCCTATCGAAAGTTTACCCTTTATATAAATATATAAACAGATACACATACATACATATAAAGGTATTTTTAAGGTTAGATAGAAATTTCGACAAGGATTCTATTTAAAGTCCTATCACGTTTAAAAAAATACCTATATATAAATAAAGATTTCCTAGGGAAAATCAAACTAGAGAAAGGGGTCAGACACGAAAACAGTTTGTCCCCAAAATTATTTAATGTAATTCTAGAGCATGAAATAAGAAAAGTAAATTCAAAAATTAAAATAATAAAATAAATGGAAAATATTTGTCACATCTATGGTTTGCTGATTACATATAGCAGGGATCGGCAAACTACGGTCCGCCGTCTATTTTTAATCTGGCTCGTGGGTTAATATTGTTTTTACATGAAAAAATTAAAAATAAATCAAATTTCGCACTGTAACCACTGACATATATAAATGGACTGACTGGCACCAACATAAGCACTTTTTTTGACACACAATATTGTGCCCACATGAAATATAATAACAATCTCACCCAATTCTATAAATATCTTTCAGAAGATAAATACGATCAATTAAAATCACATGCTCGTGGATTTATATCTGTATTTGGAAGTACATACCATTGTGAAAGGACATTTTCGAAAATAAAGTATGTAAAATCGTAATACAGATCATTATTAACAGATGACCATTTGCAAACAACTTTACTGATAGGAAGTACTAATTTCGAATTCCAGTATGATTAATTTTATCTCAGAAAAAACAATTACATTTATCGCATTAGTACAAAATTTAACCAGTTCCATAATACGTTTATTAATAAATGGAAATATTTTATTCGTTTTTTTTTGTAAGGGTTAGCATGTGTATATAAATATTGTATAAAAATATCACTTCCTAAAAAAAATTGAACCTGTTTTTTTTGTTGTTCTATGAGTAGAATTGCCCATGTAAATATCTTCGAGTTTGATACTTGGCTTTCAAAAAAAGTATGCAGACCCCTGATATATAGGGTCATCCAAATGTGACGCCTAGATTTGTGTTTTATTAAAAATAATCTATACACATGTTTCCTTATACACCAATCTGTACACATGTTTCTTTTTAATAAAACACAAATCTAGGCGTCACATTTAGATAATTTTATATAAATATGTTTCTATTGTATAAATGTCAGATTATATGATATATAAAATGACAAATTTTAGCACAGTTGTAAATTTATTATCATTCTGTTAATTTTTTGTTCTCTTGAAATATCTTTGATCAATTTTTTAAATTTATCTGATATTAATATTCGATTAGAATTTATTTACAAAAAAAAATAATTGTTATATAATTTCCATAGTATCAAATTAATCGAAATATAATTCCCTTCACTGAAAGAAATAAAATGATTTTTTAATTGGTTTTGATAAGCTTAGTAGTTAGAGGTGTTTCAAAATAATTTTAATAAAAGTAAACCTTTGTATATGTAAATGTAGCAATAGCCTCTCTTCCTAATTAAGTTAAATTATAAATTTACTTATTAATTAACACTAATAAGCCGACGAAGAAATCTTTAAAATTTGAATATTTACAGGAACAATTGCGCAAAATTTCCAAAGTAATTATCACAATGCAATTTGTAAATACAATTTAATTAGAACTGTAAAAAGATGACTCACTTTATTTGAATATAAGTAAATATTGTAGCTATATAATGCACTAAAAACGTTTTTAATTGTATTTTTTAGAATATATTTCGATTTAATTTAAATATTCAGATTATACAAATAAAAGAGAGTATTTTCAATAAAATATACAATGAAATTAAATTCAATGAATAAATTTCACATATCAAATTTATTATTAATTATTAACAAAAACAAAATGAATTATTTATTGAGTTTAAAAAGTCCATTGTTTTATTTTTAAAGTTTGAATATTTAAAAAATGTAATCTATTGATAATATCATTAGTTAGTCTAGAGGACGTGAACACCTACATACTTTCATAGAATGAATGAGGAAATAAATCAGCAATATTTAAAAGTATGAAGCATGCGTTCGCGCGTGATGAAAGTATTACGTAATTTAAAAATTAACAACATATATACAAATAAATAAAAATAATGAAATTGTAAATAAGAGCGAAAATGTTGTATAATCAATTAATTTAAAGAATGAAGTTCGATTTTGAATTAAGTAGCCAATTAAATAAATTTAGTATTGAACAAATAATATAATGTAGCTTATTTGATTATTAGTTATTCTTTTATGAACTTGAATTCATGTTTTGAAATATATTTTTATAAGGAAATCATTTTGATTTTTTTTGTAATAAAATTGTAAAAACATCGAATAAAAAATTAATGTAACTAAACAAATCTCTATGCTATCAAAAATTGTAGAGTGTAAAAAATTTAGTTTGGTTAAAAAATGTAAATAATATTTTTTCCTTTTAAGAAGACTAATATTTTTCTCTAATTATGAAATTATATATTTGGTTGCTGCAATAATCACTTTAATTGTATTTGTCTCTCAGTATTGAATTAGAGTTATTTAACTCTTATAATTTTGATTCACAGACATATATATATATATATATATATATATATATATATATATATATATATATACTGGCGTGAAAAAGTATTTGCCATATGGGTAACATAAGAAATTTTTTGATATAATATCATATAATAAAGTCGTGAAATTAAAAAAATATATATTTAATTGATATTAAATATAATATTCGTTAGAAAAAAATACAAAAAATAATAAAATATTTTATTATATACTAGTAATTGCTAAAATAAAAACAGGTTACATTTTTGCATATGGCGAATTTGCAAGTCAGTGTACATGCTGTATTTAGCTTAAGGGTCATGTTATATGTGGCATTTAATATTATTATATCATTAAAGTTATTTAAAATCTAATAACGAATATTATCAGTAATTAAAATCTAAATACTAATTTAGACGAGTTATCGTCTTTAAAATCTAATTTCTGTATTAGAAACTTTTTTATAAATGAATCTGTTTTCAATATAACCATATTTTATAAAAGTTCATTTATTATAATATTTATAATCTATTATCTATTATATTATTATAAGTGGACATAATTTATTAGTTTGTGAATTTCACTTTCAATGCATATGCCTTATACATGGAAAACTTTTATTCGTTTTTTAAATATTTTCTTGGTTTTAAATAGTCATCCATATGTGACGCTTACATTTGTATTTTATTAAAAAAAACATGTGTATAGGGTGGTGTATAGGAAAACATGTATATAGTATATTTTGTTTCTTTTTAATAAAACACAAATCTTGGTGTCATATTTTGATGACCCTTTATAACAGTTGAATTATTTTTTTATTAAAAATAATATCAATAATTTCATTTAAAAAGTTATATTGTTGTTATTAAAAAGTATTTATTTTTCATAATTGACTAATTAGAGAATAAAATGGTTAAGATAAAATTATCATTATTAACTTCTTGATTATTTTCTAATATTATTGTCATCATCATAAGAGCTTTTATCAACTCACTACAAGGAAAATTGTATGTAAGTGACATTTCTAAAACATTTTCTAAAGATTTTTTTATTATTTCTTATGAGCAGTTAATCTCATACAATCTTCATTCAACTATACTTTTCAATTTGGTCTCTTTTTTATCTTTTGGTCGTTATTCCATAAGGTTTGGTCCATCTGTTATCTTTTTTTTTTGTTGTATTTTACCCATACTCATTTAATCGATTTTATTTATTCTATTATCTCAGATACTCCTGACTTAATATATATATATATATATATATATATATATATATATATATATATATATATATTTATATGTATGTATATATATACATATATATGTATATATATAATGTGTGTGTGTGTGTGAAACACAGATCTCAAATACCATAATAATTCAGCAGCTCCAAACAACATAAAGAAGTATAGAAAGATGTATGTTAGAAATAATATAATTAATAGAAAGAGAACGGAATGGATAAGAAAGAAAACAAAATTTATGGATATTAGAGCAAAAGTAGGAAGTTTGAAATAAGGATAAACTGGTTATATAGCAAGAAGAGAGGCCTACAGATGAACATGGAAAGTTATTGATTTAAAACCTAGATATATAAGAAGATTCGGGAAGAGATTAATGGATAGATGAGACAAAAAATAAAAGAAAGATCGTTGGAATGGTTTAAAAGAGAAACGTAATGGATTGATCGAAGTAGAATTTTTAAGTAAAAGCATTAATTCAGCAGTTAATGATGATCAAGATGATGATGAAAATGTATTTTTATATATATATATATATATATATATATATATATATATATATATATAATCGTCGTTATTATTGATCTCTTTCTATTCATTACTAGATAAAGTTATCTCCAAAAATTTTCTATTTTGACCATTTAATGTCTTTCTCTTCTTCCATTCCAATTTTATAATTTTTCTTATGTCTCTACTCCATTTTCTGAGCTTTTTATATCTCGTGATTTTCAATCAGTAACTACTCCTACTCATTAGTGATCTCTCTCTCTCTCTCTCTCTCTCTATATATATATATATAAAATTAAAAATTCATTTATGTTAATTATTAACAATAAATCAAACTATAAATAGAATACTGGACTGCCATAACTGATTCTAATTTATTATAAATGATTGACATGAAATTTTAAGATAACAAAATGTCACTTTATTTTTAGACACTATATTTCATTGTAAATAATAATTGCATTTTTCAACTTTCGCTGTCGACATCCATCGCTGACGGCAGGTCTTGTTCTTGATCTTGAATTTGCTTATATGGATGCTTCCCAGATAAACGTTCGATAAAGATATACTCATTCTAAAAATAATCTATTTTTAAATAGTGAAATCTTCATCATCACAATTTAAATATCAGCTTGTCAATTTAATGAATCGAGAAATCATTCCAAAAAAAGAGTTCATAAGTGAACATAATTTGTTTTTATGTGAACTTCATTTTCAATACATACACCTAATACATTGAAAACTTTTATTTATATTTTGATATTTTCTTGGTTTTATATATCAGTTTAATTATTTTTTTATTAAAAAATATATCAGTAATTTTATTTAAAATATTATATTATTATCTTATTAAAGAGTATTTCTTTTTTCATAATTGACTCATTTAAGAAAAAATGTTAAAGAAAAATCATCAATATTAAATTTTTGCTTTAGTAATGTAATGTACAAAAAATCACTTCAATACAAATCATTCACATCAACCTCTCAGGATTTTATAAAAATGTTCAGTAATTACTTATTGTCCACTTTATTTACTGATATGCATTTTGATGCCAATCCATCATCACCAGAATTACATCAATAAATAAAGGGAACAATGAGTGATTATTAATCATTTTTATTAAATCCTGTGGTATTTTGATGAGTAACTAACACTGTTTTAATTACTTTTTCATTTACTGTAATAATTTATATATGAGTTGATATTTCAAATGTTTAAATTGTGATTAATCATGCCACATTGTTATTAAAAATGAATTATTCACTTTAATTTCTCTACTATGTTAATTAATTAATTCTATATACTAATTTTTAAAAAAACATTTTTTAAGAAATTAATACTTTCAAGAATTTATTTGAAGTTTTAAGTAATTATCTGCGTTTTAAAATCTGTCTATATTTTATAACTCAGTTCTTTAATAATAATAATATTCATATCAAAAGTAGATCAGCTTACAAAGAAAATAAGTGACTAATAAAGAATAATTTAACATTTTTTCAATATCTTGTAGTGTTGGGTTGGTAATTTATTTGTGTAAATGTGAATTCGTCAGTTGCAAAATAAATAGGAGTACATAATATATCAAATATTCATTATATTAATGTTTTGTACATAAATATGTGTGTCATTTTAAATGTTTATTTTAAAATGTATCGATAAAGATTTTGCTATTAATTAAAAATGAAATAAGGTCGTTTAATGAAGTTCAATTTTTACGAATTTTCATGTAATTATATTAACAAATTCCTAATAAAATGTGTCTACGCTTAACTCTGAACTGTTTGTTTAGATTTTTGAATATTTTTGTTATTAAATAACGTTATCATTCCATAAAGTCGTGTTAATTTCATTTATTTTATTTTATAAGTGCATTTCATTAATAACTCTACATACTTATACAGGTGACCCAAATGAAACTTAAGGGTTTTGACATATATTTACTTGCTTACTATCATTTATTATACTTTATTATTCTTTAGTCTCATTTGGACTACCCTATATATATATTGATTTACATAGATATATTATTGGGAAAATGGTAGAAGTTCAAAGCTAAAATTCGAACGAATTAAATTTGAATTAATAAATCAAAACGAACATATTTTTCTTTTACTCCATTCCAGTGAATTTTCTTATTTTTCTACCCTACTTGTCCATATTTTTTTGGACCTTTTTATTTATCAAGTTTCCGAATCAATAATTTCTCTCATCCATTGATGGTATTCTTTTCTTGTTATATGACCAGCTCATTTCTATTTCAAACTCATTACTTGCTATAATATCTAGAATTTGTTTTCTTTCTGATTCAGTCGGTTCTCTTTCTATCTCTACGTGTTATTCTTAATATTTATATACATATTGTAATTTTTAAAAAATAAATCGGTAATCATTATTGTTACGTTCGTATACGTGATGTTCGTTAAATGGACTCCACATAAACCAATCGTCAAGAAAATTGACCTAATACACTTATTTTTAAAATTGAAAAATATTAGTTAACCAAAATTCTTACGTGATACTAATCGCGAAATTCTTATGCATACTGCGCTTTTTTATATCGTTTCACGATCGTTTTAACGATAAATAACCGCAGACTAAAACTCATAAGCCGAGAAGCGTAAAGCGACAAGTAGAACATTCGAATACAATAGTTATTGTACATTTGTGTTTCAGTATATATTATTTTTGTTTAATGTACAGTGTCAGTTTTACAAACTTATCTTCCTAGTTGTTCCTTAGCAAAAAATTTAAATAATTGTTATTATGAAAATATAAATAAAATGTATTATATTAAGCAATGTGTGAGAATATATACGAATTTTCTAATACTGTCGTGTAATTCTATATTAGTTTCTAGTATTTTATTTATTTATACTAAAAATCGTAAATTCACATTAAAATTTACTGAGAATAAATAAATAATTTAGATAAAGTCGATTTAAATTTTAATTTTTAGTGAACAAGAATATTTTTGTGTAAAAACATTTAACTATTTTGTGAAAACTTTTACTAATTTCATACCATAATTACATTGTTAGCATTTCATTTCGTTTTTATTGCAAAAAAGTGATTCATTTACAAAGATAAATTATTTGGTACAAGGAAATTGTTCCAAACAAAATGATGCGCATTCAAGCATTTGCTGTTTTTTGCTACATAAAGTAACCATCATTTCTTGTCAAATGATACGGTATGGCTGGGAAATATTTATTATGCGAATAAATATTTAAACGCTTTCAACATATCGATATTATTGAAATTTGCACAAATTTATAAATGAAACGTATTTGCATTCTGATTTAAAGCAACTATAAATAAATAAAACTGTGAAACATTCGGATATTTAAAGTAAATATGTCATTAAATAACAAGTTTCTTCATAAATCATTAACAAATCTATAAGCCATTAAATACTATTTTTTTCTTTATATTAGGTTGCTAATTAGCTGCGAAATTCAAAAGACCAGAAGGCGGAAGGGAGATATTTATTTATATATATATATATATATATATATATATATATATATATATATACGAGGGTCGTTTGATAAGTATGGTAAAAAAGTAAGAAAAACTAAGTTGAAAAATTTAATTTAATTAATTAATTAAATTAAACAATAAATAAATTTACCATACTTATCAAACGACTCTTGTGTATATATATATATATATATATATATATATATATATATATATATATATAATACCATTAACTGATAATACATACATACAGTTTTGCTAATAATATCAAAAAGATAGATTAAATCTATGGAAATAATTGAGGTGGTGGGGGGTGAGAAGAGAATTTAAAACCAAAAGTCTAATATTCTGAGTTTGAATCCACGAACACCCAAAAGACTGCAACGAACGCCATTAAAGTAATCTATATCGTACTTATTAAAAGAACTCCTATTGATGTAAACTTTAATTCAATTTTACTAATAGCAGATGTTCGTTTTGTTATATTGATTTAAATTTAATTTGAGTGTTAGTTTTAAATTTCTACCATCTGTTCCATAGTATGTAAAGTACTATTGATTGATATAAATATACATAGTTTAAAAAAAAAATTACAAAACTAGCTCATGCAGATATTCAATTCATCTAGAATAGACCTCACAAATTGTTTAAAATTTTAAAATACTGTCACGAGTAATAAATAAGTCAATTTAGGTCATCAAAAAGGTCACAAATCTATGAAAAAGAACATGTTGTAAAAAACAATAAATAACAGCAAACACTTCATGCTTGCGGACCAGATGACGAAATGAAAAGAAAGATTCAACCCCCAGCTGTAGATGGATTGAATAAGGATACAAAACACAAATTAGTATATATATACATATATATATACGAGGCTGTTTGATAAATCCGTGTAAAAATAAAAACTGCTTCATTTTTTTGAATTAATCGTTTTTATTTTTCAACATAGTCTCCTTTTAGGCTTATACACTTCATCCAACGCTGCTCTAGTTTGTTGATCCCTTCCGAATAATAGGATTTGTCCAAGTCTGTAAAATAGTCATTCGTTCCTGCAATCACCTCCTCGTTCGAATAAAATCTTTTTCCCGCGAGCCATTTCTTCATATTAGGGAACAAATAATAGTCCGATGGAGCCAAGTATGGAGAATAGGGGGGATGTGAAACGATTTGGAACCCTATTTCCATTAGTTTTGCGGCCACAACTGCTCAGGTGTGAGCTGGTGCGTTGTCATGATGAAAGAGGGCTTTTTTGTGGGCTAATCGGGGACGTTTTTCTTGCAACTCGCTTTTAAAACGATCCAATAACAATGAATAATATGCACCTGTAATGGTTTTACCCTTTTCCAAATAATCGATAAAGATTATTCCTTGCGAATCCCAAAAGACAGTCGCCATAACCTTCCCGGCCGAAGGAATTGTCTTCGCCTTTTTCGGAGCAGATTTCCCCTTGATAACCCATTGTTTAGACTGCTCTTTGGTCTCAGGAGTGTAGTGATGTATCCATGTTTCATATACAGTGATGAAACGACGCTTAAAGTCCTGCGGATTTTGCTGAAACAGCTGCAAACCGTTCTTGCAACATTTCACACGACCTCGTTTTTGGTCGATCGCGGCACCCACCTGACGGATAGCTTTTTCATGTCCAAATGTTGGTGCAAAATATTATGTACCCGTTCACACGAGATACCTACAGCACTAGTAATCTCACGCACTTTCACTCTTCTGTCATCCATCACCATATCATGGATTTTATCAATGATTTCTGGAGTGGTGACCTCAACAGGGCGTCCAGAACGTTCAGCGTCTCTTGTGCTCATATGGCCACTCCGAAAATTTTGAAACCACTTATAAACCGCACTAATCGAAGGTGCAGAGTCACCATAATGTTTATCAAGCTTCTGTTTAGTCTCCTGAGGCGTTTTGCCTTTAATGAAGTAGTGTTTAATCAACACGCGAAATTCTTTTTCGTCCATTATTTGACAATCACTTGATTTCCTTGATTCCAACGATTGTCAAACACAAAGGAATAGACCGATATGGCTGAAACTTGATGTGTGTTCTTCCAAGAGGTGCTACTAATTAAAAATAACCTCGATATGCACCAGTGGTGCCATCTTTCGGAAATTACACGGACTTATCAAACGGTCCTCGTGTATGTATATATATATATATATATATATATATATATATATATATATATATATATATATATATATATATATATATATATATATATATATATATATATATATATATATATATATATATATATATATATATATACATATATATATATATATAAAGTCAAAACTAGTCTAATTGTTTCTTATCAGAATCAGACCTCACCTCTATCAGCTGTGAATAATACATAGTGATAGTGAACTGCTTCAGAACTCTATGGTGACGACAACTTTCCACCAGTGCTTTAAATATTCTTTAGTGATACTTATATTAGTGACTATGGTCACGGCATATTATAATAAGAACATTTTAGTTAAGTTAGTTTTAAGGTAGATTTAGTAAAAAAATACTCACATAAAAGAGTTTTTTTTTTAATTTTCCCTTGGACTTACCTTCATAAACACCAAACACATCACAACAGAAACACCTGAAATCACCTCATACTGGTACAATATTTTCCACAAATAACACAACACACATACTCAGATTACATTTATTATAACCAATTGTAAATGTACTTATTCGAGCAATAAATTTCATTTGATTGATTTGACTAATAACTAGTCTAGATTTTAACAGAAAGGCTCTGACGATGATGGCAACGCCATCGAAAGGTATTAGCCGATATAATTATATACTATATAATTATAAATAATAAGTGAACAATAAGTGATTATTGAACACTTTAAACTATTGTGATGTTGGGGTTAAAATTCATTTGTGTAATACATGATTTTGCTAATAAAAACAAAATAGTGGATACTGGATGAAGCCAATGGGCTATGGTGGGTGTTACATGTGGAATATTTTCAAGGATCAGATTGCAATTTGAAATTTCTGAAACCATATTTGTATTATTCGTTGATTAATAGTTCCTTCTTTAAATTATGAATTAAAGCTTCTCTTTGTTTCGGTTCCACTATGCCACAATTTAAATTCGTTCAAAAAAAGCTTCCTCTTGGTCCACAGATATCATATTTTCGAGGGTTTACAAATTAAATCACTTTTTGAATTATCGAGTAAATACTTAACAGCACTGCGAGTGAAATAACCGTTTTATAATAAACAATGATCGAGCAGGAAAAAGCCTGTAAAATCCTCTTATCCTTGTATATATAAATAAATAGTCAGAAATCGAACAATTCATGTAGTATAATATAACCTAATAAAAATACATCAATTGAAAGTAATATAATAAAAGTATTTATCATGTAATTTCCTACTTTATAATAATAACTACTTTTAAATGAAATTATAATTATCTTATCGAACATTGTAATTTACATTTTAATAATATATTTACACATTGTTTATATTGAATAATATTAATGTCCTTCCAGGTGCGTGATAAATATGTGTATGTATGTTTATATTTATATATATATATATATATATATATATATATAAATGCTAAAATAATTAAGTGGGTCCCGGCAATACAAAAGAACTATGGAAAAAAGCATGTTAGGAATGATACATACAGATAGAAAGAGAACAAAATGGATCGGATAAAAAATAAAAGTTACGGACAAGTTAAAATAAATGTAAGAAGTTGAAAATGAAAATGAGTTGATCATGTAGCAGAAAGAGAGAATCATCTATAAAAAAGAAAAAATATCGATTGTGAATCTAGATAAATAAAAAAGAACTGGGCACTGAGATATATAAAAAGGCTTAGGAAGATATTCATGAATAAATGGAATAGAATTATTGGAAAATTCGTTGAAATGGACTAAAAGAAAAAGGTATTGGGTAAGGGAAATGGAAAGCTTTGGAAAAGACCTACATTTATTAATAACTAGAAAAAGTATGACGATATGTATGAGAGTCGTTTGATAAGTGCGGTAAATTTATTTATTGTTTAATTTAATTAATTAATTTAATTAAATTTTTCAATTTAGTTTTTCTTACTTTTTTACCATACTTATCAAATGACCCTCGTATATTAGTTGTGTCATAAATAATTTACGTTTTTGCATGTCAGTTTTATTTTTTTTAAAAAAAAACAGCAATTGTACTTTAATTAATTTTATATTCGGCATTGTTTACAATGATTTACTGTCATTTGCTAGATAGCTCTTCTATGTATTTTGATTAGAATACCGATGATTTTAACTTGAAAAAGTTTTTGACGAATTTTCGAACCTGGTTCTCATTCAAGAAATTTATGCTCAAAAGAGCGTTCTGCAGCAATCGAAAAATATGACAATCAGATGTTCCAGGTCTAGGAGGTATGGTAGATGGAGGAGAACTGACTATCCAAGCTCCAATTTTTTTTCCTACGTTACTCTTATTGTATAGGGTCTTTTGTTGTTATGGATAAGAACAACATTTTTCCTATTGACGAGCACTGGACTTTTTTCGATCAAATTTTGGTGAACATGCTGCAGTTGTTGGACGTCTAGTTCTGAATTTATTGTTTTATTCCAGTTTAAAAGTTAAAAATAAACAATTCCACAACGATTTCACCACACACACAACATTATTTTTCTTCCATAAAGTTTAACCTTTTGATCTGCTTCTAGAGGTTTATCTTTATCAGCCCATTGTCTTTTGCAGAGAACGTTGTCGTACATAATCCACTTTTAATCATCAGTAATGATTTTATCTAGAAATCGGTTATTCCTATGTCTTGAAAAAGGACTTGTCGTTATCGATAAACGATATACTTTGTTTTTTTCAGTAAGATCGTGTGGAACCCAAACATATCTTTTCCTATCTAACCTACCTTTTCCAAGTGGCGATATAGGTATGGTAGATTGTGACATGCTTAACTTGACTGTTAATTCTCGAGTGCTTTGGTGTGGATTAAATTCCATCAATGATTTTAGAGCTTCTTCATTAAAGTCTGAACAGCACTCTGGTCTAGGTTTATCTTTAAATGACGTATCTCTAGAACGAAATTTTGCAAACTAGTTCCATACTTTCCGGTCAGCTATGATTCCTTCACCATACACACTGCATATTTTTTCACTTGTCTTCGCAACATTTTTCTCCTACTTAAACTCCCATAACATTGCATGACGAATATACACTTTCGATCCTTCCATTTTACAACCAATCTATTATTTGAATATGATGGATAAGCTACCATTTTTGTAGCAAGACTACGTATTACTCACTTAATTCAAATAAGCAAAAACTTTTCATATATGGTAAATAATTAGGATGAATAATGAGTCATTAAAACTTGCTTTCAATAACGAAAATTATTTACGACTCAAACCAATATATATATATATATATATATATATATATATATATATATATATTCAGTTATAAATATAATAAATTCTCATAAGTCATTAATAACAAGTATAATAAAAAAATACGATATAAAATTCAAAAATAATTATTTTTTCAAAATCTGATATCATTTCGATTGTAATTAATCAATGTTACAGATTTTACCATTCAACAAAAAAATATTGCTTAACAATTATTATATAATTGCAGTATTTTTAATTGAAAGTGACCCAAAATATTAATTGTATATATAAAATATACGATAATATATTCAGTTCAATCCAAAATTTGATTCAAATTATTATGTAATTTCATAATATGGATACAAGAAAGAAAGCAGACAAGTTTCGATAATTCCACAAACATTTCTTTAAAACAATGATTTCAATAGGAACGATACAATAATAAAAAAAGTGATTTGTGCAGGTTGCGTTTTCAGTCACAATTTACAATTGTTTATCAATAAATTTTAAAGAATGTGAAAGTGACAGAATGCCTTAATATGCGTAAAAATGTTAATTCACTTTTTTTGAAATAAAGTGTACACTTGTGAAAAATTTCGATAACAATATTATTTACACATAGTTATAATTAATGTTTTTTGGTTAAAAAATTCCAAAATGTTACATAATATTATGATTAAATTAAATAATTTGTTTAATTAAATGAACCATAGAAAAATATTTTTTGCAGTAGTATACGCAATACATACAGCACACACGCATACACATACACATACACAGCAACATATATATCTACAGATATATATATATACATATATATATATACACACGCATACATATACACATACACGATGTCATTTGATAATATGGTCTACAGTTTAATTTAATTAATTGATATGTAATTAAATTTTTCAATTTAGTTTTTCTCCTTTTTTTACCATAATTATATACATATATATAAGATATATACAAGGAAATAAATAAATGTCTTAATTCGCAATTTAATTTGGGCCATCATATTTACAATTTGTATCAAGTATATATATATATATATATATATATATATATATATATATATATATATATATATATATATATATATATATATATATATATATATTTTATAAATATATTCGTAATGAACATAACATTTGATAAGTATGGTAAATTGATTTATTGTTTAATTTAATTAATTGATTAATGTAATTAAATTTTTCAATTTAGTTTTTCTTATTTTTTTTACCATAATTATCAAACGACTCTCGTATATACAGGTAGTCCAAATAAGACTGAAAAATAGTAAAGAATAGCAAGGAAATAAATAAATGTCTTAATTCTTCAATTTAATTTGGGCCATTCATAATTTACTTTTCAATTTGTATCAAGTATATATATATATATATATATATATATATATATATATATATATATATTTATAAATAAACTAAAAAGTGAGTTCAGGCTGCTTATTTTTTCAAACCATATTCGTATTGAACATATTTTTTTCCTTCAAATCGATGAACGCAAAATAAAATTTAATTTGTACAATTTTGATATACATACATATGTACACACACACACAAACGTCTCTCTCTCTCACACTCTCTCTCTCACACACTCTCTCTCTCTCACACTCTCTCTCTCACACTCTCTCTCTCTCTCTCTGTGTGTGTGTGTGTGTGTGTGTGTGTGCAATCAGGAGTGTGCATCTTTTTTCGAGTGAGCGATGATGTTTTTTTGATTAGTATACCCTTTTGATGGAACACCCTGTATATATATATATATATATGTATGTATGTATGTGTGTGTGTTTATATACTCATCAGATTTTTTCCTATGAACAGCTGGATGTAAAGATATAAACCTCTTCTAATACTTTATAATTCCTATTCTAATATTTTTCTCTTCTATTTTATTATAACAAATTTTCCTATATTTGTATTCATATTGTGTTTCATCTATCCATGGATTTTTTCTGAAACTTTGTCTGTTTTTTTTAATCAATATTTTTGCTTGTCCATCGGTATTTTTTTTCTACGTTAATTTTCTGTAATAAATATTAAAGATTTCAAACCACAATTAAAAATTATAAATGAAGTTTTAAAAACAGTCTTTCTGTTTTTTGTTTTAAAATTTTTAAACACATCTTTAAATAATTGCTTTATTCATATATAAATATAACATCATCCAAAAATGACTCCTAGATTTGTGTTTTATTAAAAAAAAATAATAGGAATTATACACATGTTTCCCTATACACCACTCTATATACATATTTCTTTTTAATGAAATACAAATCTAGGCGTCACATTTGGATAACCCTATATAATTAATTGACAAAATCTATATATTAAGTAATCTTAAAGCAGTTTGAATGTTTAAGAAAAAATAGTTGTGAAAGTAAGAAATATTTTAAAAATAATAAAAGTTCAAAATTAATAATAGTTCAATAGTAAAAATAAGACTTAGTTGAGAATTATTTTAGAAATAGTTTTTATTTGTTATAAATATATAAAAAATATTACTCAATGTAAAAAGTATTGTTAAAAAATACAAAATTAAATGAAAGAAACAAATACAACAGCAAATATTCATTAAACATAAATATGTAGTAATCATTGTCTGAATAATGTTTATAAAGAAGGCTAATAAAGAATAGTAAATGATAGTAAGCAAGTAAATGCATGTCTAAATTATTCAGTCTCATTTGACCCACCTTATACAACCAAAGAATTTAAGTCGAGTTCAAAAGTACAAGTTTATAATACCACACCCACACTTAAAGATAATTGTAAAAAATTAAAATTATTTTGAACAAAAAAATAGACACAACTAATATTTTAACATTTTTTAAAAGTATTGTTCTTTTGGAAAAATATTTCTCGATTAAAAGTGAACTAGTCAGTGTTAAACTAATTAGGAAATTAGTCAGTTTGGAAAATTATATGGAATTGAAAAAAAAGAAGTATTTTATAATATAAAAGAAATCTAAAAATTTACTGAAAACTAAATATGTTGAAAATGTATATGTTTCTATAGTGTTATATTTATATTTTAATTTTTCACAATTGAGTTATACGTTACACAAAACATTTTTTTTATTTCTCTGAATATTTTTATTTGTAAAAAATATATTAAATTGAAAACCTCTGGATATTTAAGTAAATAATCAAGTGATTTCATTTATTTAAATTTATCTAAAATTTTGATTAATATATTTGGATTTAAATTCAGACTTTTTAATTTTTTCTATTTTTTTTAAAAAAAATAACAATACTTTAAATATGTCAACCATATGAAATAATTTAAATAGACCTGATTTATTATTAATTGCATAGATAAAAAAATATTGTTCCTTCAGAGAATTCAAGTATCAAATTCTAATTGTTAATTTTTTTATTAGAAAAAGATTATGACGATAAGTGAATGGACATTCTGTTCAAATTGCTAATAAAATTTTCTTTTTACTTTTACTATTTTATCTGAACCACTTTCGTAATAATATAATTAAAAATTTAGCAAAAAATGGATCTATTTAGAGTAATATGTATAGATATTGTTTATTAGATATATAGACAGTAAAAGAGGGAGAGATAATTAATTTCAAGTATGTAAAAAATAAATGTCAAATCCATTCGTACAATTAAGTACATCAGAATGCAACTAGAACATTTTAGAAT
>CP092090.1:49821067-49943567 GCA_029203775.1 Neoneuromus ignobilis
AATGAAACACAAATCTAGGCGTTACATTTGGATGACTCTCTCTCTCTCTCTCTCTCTCTCTCCTTATATATATATATATATATATATATATATTATATAAAACATTTGTAAATTATATTTAAGTTTTCCTTGAAACTTACATTTAATTTAATATCATTTTTGTGGGAGTCCAGATTAATTATTTGTATATAAAAAATATTGGTACTTATTATTTATTCTTTGTTAATTTTAATTTTTTATATATAACTAGAGACTGCTCCCAATTCACTTCACTCTTCGACCGTTAAACTTTTTTTGCTTAACAATGTAAATAAATTATGAAAAATAAAATGTTTAAAACACTATGTTAATGCTTCTATGAAGATGATGTTTATTATAAATTAATGGTCTAATGTGTATTTAAGTTTAATGCTAATACAGTTAAAACATTGTTTATGAAAAACTGTTCTGTTTTTATAAAAAACTATTTGTTTTTATGAAAAAAAGTCTATCTGAAAATCGCTCATTTTTCATTTTTTGTTAATTTTAATAAGTTATAAAGTTTGTGCTTTGGTAATATTCAGAAAACTTTTGAAAAGTTCGAAAACGAAATTTTTCTATTTTTTTATTTATAGAATAGTTTTATTGCAAAATTGTCAATAATTCTCACGTTACTCTTAACGTCGATTACCTCTGAAGATTAACGATTGCAATTGTGGAGTGATGTGAAAATTTTAACACACATCATATAGCAATTGTAATCGTTAATCTTCGGAAGTAATCGTTCACAATTGGAGTAGATTAATGACATTAATTTTGGGCAAAACAATAATATATATATACATATATATATATATATATATATATATATATATATATATATATATATATGTATATAGAATATTAAATTTTTAATAAATAATTATACTTATATTAACAACAAACTATAACACATTAAAGCATAGCTTGGATCCAATTATTATACTAAAAATAAAAATCAATATGTTAAAGTAAGTGCATTGAATGTGTAAAATTATATATATGAAAAAGGATTTTTTATCACAATTTTGCTTTTAGTTGATCATATAATTTGTTTTCAAAAATTAATTACAATTGTGAACGAACAGAATCAACTAATTATATTAATTTAGTAATTTATAATAAAATCAAATGCAAACCCTTAAATACAATATATGAAAAAATGGACTTATATATATATATATATATATATACAGGGAGATATATATATATATATATATATATATATATATATATATATATATATATATATATAAAGAGAGAGAGAGAAAGATAATAAGCATTTATATCTTATTTGAAACAATAATTCTTGAATTTAAATATCTAAGTAAATGATTAATAGCAATATACAAATAATTAGTTTTTTATAGTCGTTTTTATTACTTGAATTTTTTTTATTTAGTTTTATATTTATTATACAAATGTGCATTATTAATTATTTATATTTTAGCACTATGCACTAGGATTAAATTAACTTTATAATTAAATTAACATCGTGAATAAAATAAAATTTTATTATCTCGTTAATATTTTTATATGGTCATTAATATGTTTACGTGATTAAATTGTACAATAAATAATTATTGATTTTTTAAAATAAACTGTTATAAAAATAATAATTTATTATTTATAATTTAACGAATTTTTTATTATCATACTTTGTTATTTGATAATCATATCAAAATATTAACTCATGAAGTATTCGCAGTAGTTACTTTCTTACTAAGAAATAAAATCTGTTATGTCTTTGAAATTAGACAAGTTGGTTAAAAGTTTGACATGTTTAAACTCGAGCACTTTATATGTACGTACATGAATTCGAAAACATAATTTTTCCCGAGTAATTTAAAAATATAACTATTAATTAAACTGCTATTTACTATAACAGAAATACTGAATGTTCAAAGATTACAAGATAATTTCATAAAATTTAAAAACTATTAAGTCTAACATTTTTTTTTAAAAAAGTTTGACTAAATTTCAAATTTTTAAAATAATGCAATCTAAATTTATTTTCATTCACGTTTCAACGAAAGTGAATTACTTTTTACGTATAAATGACCGTAATTATATTTTTAATAGATATTTAAAATATCAATCATATATCTAAGTCTATTAAAAACAAATTAATTAACATTAACACACATATCCTATGAAATCCAAAAATTATTTCATTAATAATAAGTCAAGAATAATACTTTCAAAATTGTAAATTATTGCACATTTACTACTAAATTTGGACATATAATTGGATAAGAATTTAAACGATTTTTAATAACACTTCACATATTTAGACACAATATCTTTTCAATGTAGAACTGTATAACACTTTTACTTTTAGAAATGAACGCATTATTTTGTATTTGTCACTTTGTATATAATTTTTTTGAAATAAATTATATAATAATAATAATATCTGCATACGAATTTATTTTAGAAAAAAATGTAGTTCAAGTATAATGGTATTCAAATATATTCTTTTTATATCGTAATAGTGTAATGTTTGTTTTTAAATGAAATAGATTAGAATTTAGAATGAAGTAAAAGTATTTTGTATTATGAATTCTACAAAAAAAATATATCAAAACCCATTCACAATTTTTATGTATTATTTGAGATATAATACAATTATTTTTATTTCTAAAGTAGGAACAAATATATTTATTATAATTATTATATTTAAAATTTTATTTAGACGTTTTATTATATTACTGAAAAATAAAAGTGTTGCTTAAAGTGAAAGTCATTTCAACATTGTATTCATTTACTGTGCATTGCATTTAAGACAATTATACAGATAACTTTTTTCTATTTTAGATGTAAATTGTAAATTAGATTAAATTAGGCGAAAACATAGCAGAAGCAATTATCTTCACTTTTTTCAGTCTTCATCAAAATTTCATATACTAAGTATGAATTATACGAATCTGTTTGGTTTTAGATAACAACAATTAATCAGTGTCTACTATTGTATTATATTATGTCAGAATTCAGTTATTAGTTTAAATATAATTAATATATAAAATCAATATAATGATTAATTAAATTATTTTATACATTTTTTTTCTAATTCTATTATTATATATAAACGACATATGGGAAATAATTGGAAATATTGTACAAAAAAAATTCTTTCCATTAATTAATATGCTTCTTGATCAGTAAAAGTATTTTATGTTGTAGAGAAAATCCAAAAACTGGTTTAATAAATTACTAGATGTCATTGACAAGTTGATGTCGATTTTCATATCAAGTATTTAAAATAGATTTTTTTTAAATATCTACTCGTGTACTTATAAGAATCAAAGATTTCGAAATGAATTTTAAAATATATTATGTTCATTACAAACGAATTAATTTTATAAGCACTAAATATTTTGTATTTAAATTTTTAAAAAATTAATATAACAGAAATTATATTCAGAAATATTTTTTATCTCATTTTATATATACACGGTATTCCAATAAGAATATCAGAACTTTGACAGCTGGTAGCAGCCATGTTTGATTTTTTTTTCAAATTGAAGAATGACTAAAATTAGACTAAACGAATATACAAATAACTGAATATACAAATCTTATAATAAATATATATTTTTATAAAAGAAATATATTTTAATGTTTTTTTTTAAAAAAATAGCTAAAATTTCCAGATACTCTTTAATATATTATACTTAAGAAAAAAATTGAAAAATATTCTAATAATAGAATGTTATAAATATAGATTACTTAAATAAGACTGAATGATAATAAATATTAGTAATTGATAGTAAGTAAATATATGTTTAAAATATTCAATTTTATTTGAAGCCATCCTATATATGTAATCTGTAACTGTTGACAAAAATGTAAATTTAAATTTGCATATTGTTCTGAAATTGCATTGAATATTAAAAAAGAAAATGTCTTTATATCAAATATATTTTTTTTATATTGAGGTCTGAAGGTCAGTTGTTAACATACAATTATATTATAATTACTCTGTTCAATACTAATTCAAATTATACTTATTATTGTTACAAAGTAATTAAATCACAAATAGATTTATTGTAAGTATAAAAAATCTGGAAAATGTATATATTTTTTCTCGATTGTATATTTAGAAAATACATGTGTCAAAAGTTTACTTAAATAGTATTGTTTTGATTTATTGTTAATATCATATGAAGTTTAATTTAATCAATCATTTTTCTTACATGTGTTACAATATCTTACATAGAATTTAATAATTAATCAAAGCAATAAATTTCTCAGCATGAGTCTTCGACACTGTTAATATTTGTTCAAATAAGTAGTTAGCAAATCTAACTCATTTTTTTTGAAAGTAACATACTTGTATCTCAATAAACATTTGTAATATAAAAATAATTACTTTATTACATATACATAATAAAGTACAGTAGTTAATTTTAGATATTGTTTAATAAAAATATTTTTTATTTACACAAAATTAAATTTAAATTTATATTTGAATTTTTTGTATAAGAAGAATATTTGGAATCACTGATATATACAATATTAATATTTCTCAGTTTGTGAACTGAAAACCCTTAATATTTGACGTAAAAATTAATAATTTAAAATATTGTAATGCTGAAGTGAATAATTTATTTTTATTTGAGTGAATTTACCACATTTTTAAAAATATTATTTTAATTTTATAGAAACCATTATAACAGTTAATTGAATAAAATTATTTGTAATTATTTATAGATTGCTATCTTAAATGTAAATGGATTTGAAAAAAATTGAAAATAATGATTTCGATGATATATATTATATATAGGGGTTTCCAATAAGCGTTTCAGAAGTTTAAATGAAAATAAAATAAAAAGTATTCAAAAATTTGATTATATTTTTATTTTATTTTTAAGCATATTTTATGGCATTTGTGATGGAATATAATTTCATTCATATGAATACCACGACTTTGCTTGACATAATTCATTAATTTAGTACAATTTTTAATCACTCTTTCACATAATTATGGTCCAATTTCATGAATTATAAGTTCAATATTTATTTTTAATGTTTGTTGTGGTTTATCAACATAGACCAATGATTCCACATAACCCCACAAAAAATAACCCAATGGTGTTAGATCACATGATCTTGATGGTCAATTAATGAGTTCATTTCGTGAAATAATGGACTTATTATACTTTTGTTTCAATAAGTCTATTAAAGTTTTTACAATTTCTAAAAGTTGTTGAAGTGTTAAAAGTTCCATGATAATTTTCCAAACTATATTGAGTTAAATTGTCAAAATTAGCTTAAAAAATTCAAACAAGGTTGCCACCAGCTGTCAAAGTTTTGACATTCTTATTGAAAAACCCTATATATATATATAATATTTTAAAATGTACCTTCTTTCTTAAAAATAAATATTTACTCTATTAAATATTAATTTTAATTATAGAGTTTTTATCGAGAATAACATAAATAGTCTCATAATATTATTTGCAAAAAAAAAATGAAAGCTAATAAATTTAATTTTTAATTAGTTATTCATTAAATTCTATTAATTTTCCTGAACTCTGTTATAAGTATTTTTTTAAAAAATATAATTCAAATTAATTTTGATATTAATATTAGACTGTCGAGTGCACATATGCATTTTTCTATGCTATTAAAATTATATTGCTAATTTAAAAATAATATAAATTATTGATTAAAGACATAAACTTGTAAGTATAAATGAGTTTGTGATACATAAACCGTTCATGACCTGCATTCCAAATTCTACGTGTATTAATTTTAAAAAACACAGGTGTTAAAACTTTGCTACTGACTTTAATAACATTAATATTGAACTTTATATTTTGCAAAGGAATAAACATTGCAATAAATAATATCCATTTCACCGTCATTTCCTTCGACATAAAATTTGTCAACATCAAAACATTCTATTTTTAGTTTTATTATGGTACAATTTCGATTCATAATTATCTAAAACTTTCAAATATGTAGTTGTCAAGGCATACGTTTCCAACAAAAAATAAAACTCTTACTTTCAAGTCTAACGTTAATGAATTTTTTTGCATTTATAATATATTGGAGATTGGAGTGATTTTTTTCGTAATGTTTAAAACAATCCTTAAACGTCCTTCAAGTTTGTTATTCAAATTAGGAACTAATTAGTTATTTGAAAAACGGTACTTTGTACAAAATTTTAATAATGAAAGTAGGAAAATAGAAAAAATACGAATGACAAATTATTTTAAAGAAATTTATATACATAATTACATATAATTATAAATTTTATATATATATATATATATATATATATATATATATATATATATATATATATATAATGACATACAATTAGATGTGTTCTACTTTTAAATTATTTAATTTTTTGAAATAAATGAACAATTATATATTTTATATGACATAAGCTTACACTCGTTTTTATTACTGAGACTGGTTTTAAATACAGTGGTGGCTAATGAAATGTTACTTTCAGCAATATGAAATTATTTTTGTTTATTTTACTCATTCCGAAATTTTTTATAAACCAAAAACTATATTTTTTATTCAATGAAAAGTAAAACAAAATGAGGTAAACATGTTCTTGTAAAACTAAATTTACTAGAAAATAAAGCAAATATTCTAAAAGGTATGAATAAGACAGTGATCATAAAAATAAGAAATCCATTTTTACATCTTTCTTTGTGAGCCTTTGTTTATGATACAAATGAATTTTTCCCCCCAACACCACAATATGTTTTAAAATGTTCAATAATTACTTATTGTATTCACTTTTTTGTTTATAAAAATAATCCGCTAATGTGCATTTCGATGGCATTACCATTATCATTAGAGATTTTTTGCCATATTTTAATAGCAAAAAGGTTTATTTTAATTAATGCTTTAGAACATATTGTAATGTTAAAAGTGAAAATTCATTTATGTTAAAGTGAATTCACCAGTTTCAAAACAAGCAATAACATTTAATGTGGTTTTCAATTAGCAATGTGCTAATACAATATTTATAAGTTGATGTGATATTTTTGATGTTTAAGATGATATATAAAAGATCCAAATGAGACTGAAAAATATAACCTTTAACACGTTCCCGCCGGCATGTACCACTAGTGGTACATTGAGGACTGTTCCATTGGACGGCTTGTACCATTGGTGGTACATACACAATTGTCCCATCGGGCGGCATGTACCATTAGTAGTACAAAGAAAGAAATCAATTCAATGTGTGTATTTTTTTGCTAATTAATTTTATTATAATTATTATAATAATTTAATATAATTTATTATAATTATTATAAACAACTTATAAATAACTGTTTGTATCTAACGCAGGCATAATCTGCCGAAACTCTCATTGAGCCATTTGCGATTGCGGTCACAACACCGCCGCCCGATGAAACAAACTAGGATTTACAGAGCCGTCAGATGCCGAGAACTACAAATTCGGCCACCGGCGGGAACGTGTTAATCCCGGTTTATATCCTTCAGTATCATTTAGATCACCCTATATAAAAACATATATTCATACATATATATATATATATATATATATATATATATATATATATATATATATATATATATAGGTATTTTTTAAGCGTGATAGAATTTTAAATAAAAATCCCTATCGAAAATTTTATCTAACCTAAAAAAACATTCTTTATCATACCTTTATATATACATACACAAACACATGTATATATAAAAGTGTTTTTAGGTTAGATAGAACTTTCGATAGGGAATCAATTTAAAATTCTATCATGCTCAAAAAACATCATATATATATATATATATATATATGTGTGTGTGTGTGTGTGTATTATAAATCTAATATTTTTAAGTATGTTTCGGTTTTATAGTTCATATAGGTGTTAAATATTAAATTTTTAAAAAACAAAAATTATTACAAGTAGTTCAAATAATTTTAAAAAAAATAATATTTATAACATATAAATAAAGATAGATAGTAATTTTACCTTCAAAATTCAGAAATTTGTTTCCAGTGGTTAAAAAAATAAAATTTTAAATAACATTCACAAATTTTAATTATTACATTCAAATTTGTTTTCTACTTTTAAGTCTATAAATAATTATATATTAAAATTTTCAAAATAAAATTATGTAAATACATTTCTATATAACTAACACAGTTTATTTTTTTCACACCTTTCATTTAATTTCATTGGATAAGGTCGCTATAAGACACCTCTAATAAAAATTTTATTTCTGTCTCAAAATGGTTTGAAATATAATACACTTTTTTTCGAACATATTATAAATTCAGTACGAAGAAATGAAGGTCGTTCATGAACTATATTTATGTGTAACTCAATGGGGTGAGAATATAAAAAAGTTTGTTTTTTTATATTTTAATCAACAGTTATAACAAAATTAGTTTTAGTTATACATAAACCGGAACTAAATCTTAATTAAAATATCTTTGAATCACTTCAAATAATTACTGCAAAAAGTTATGCAATTATTTGTCAATCAATCGATCGAAAGCAGTTCTATATTTCACATTAAATTAAAATTAAATTATTTTTCAGTCTTTTTTGGCTCATGAGTGATTGATTGATTGTTTTTGTTTATTTTTATTCTATGACAAAACATGTATGTGCGGAATATATATATATATATATATATATATATATATATATATATATATATATATGTCATTATTTGGCATAATTAATATAATTTTTGAAGTATTAATTGCTTACAACGTCATATTAATAGTTGATATTTTAATTTAATTAATTTCCTTTATACTTTTTAAATCAACTTCTTTCAAATCATAGAAAATAAAGTCAACGTCAACGATTATCTTTATTAAAATATTGATTACTTTATATATTATAGTATTACCATAAAATTTGTTATATTGTTTATTACGTTGTGATTATTTATTGTTAAATTGGTTTCTTAGAAATTTTATTTACATTTATTAAAATAAAAAAATTAATTTTCATATTAAATATTAATACATAAATCAAAAAAATACATTTTTATTAATTATTATTTATATTATAAATATTTTTTAGCAAATCAATGCAACATAAAATGTCAATATTTTATTATAAAAATGAAACATGTCGATATGTTTTTTACTGTAATACCTTTTTTATTACATAAAAATTACGTTAATACCAGCAAAAGCAACATACAATTGTGTTTTCTTGTATAAAAATGTTAAATTATCAGTTACATATTTTTTTCGTTCAAAATAATTTTAATTTTTTTACAATTATCTTCAGGTACAATATTATAAACTTGTATTTTTAAACCCGATTTAAATTCTTTCATTGTATAAGTTGATCCAAATGAGACTGAGGAGTTTAGACATACATTTACTTGGTTAATATTATTTACTATTCTTTACAATCTTTCATTCTCATTTGATCCACACTATAAAAGTTAATAAAAGATGAAAATACTAAAGAAACGTAAAACAAATAAAACATATACGGTTTTCCAATAAGAATGTCAACTTTGACAGCTGGTGGTATCCATGTTTGAATTTTGACATTTCAATTCAGTATAATTTGGAAAATTATCATGGAATGTTTAACATTTCAACAACGTTTAGAAATTGTAAAAACTTCAATAGACCAATTGAAATTTTAATGAGTCTATTATTTCACGAAATGGACCCATCAATTTGTCACCAAGATCATTTGATCTAACTCTATTTAGATTATGGGAAATCATCGATTTATGCTGATAAACCACTAACAACAGAAGCATTAAAAATAAACATTGAACGAGTAATTCATGAAATTGGACCACAATTATGTAAAAGAGTAAATAAAATTGGACTAAACAAATGCACTATGTCAAGCAAAGTTGTGTTAGTCATATGAGTGAAATTGTATTTCATCATTAATGCCATAAAATATTCTCAGAAGTACAAAAATAATTAACTAATTAATTAAATACTTTTTGTTTCATTTCCATTTAAATTTCTGAAGCACTTATTGGAAAACCCTATACAAAAGAAAACCAAATAAAAACGAAAAAATCATTGAAAGAAATAAAAATGTTAATCAATGTTTATTACTATTTTTTTGTGAGCTTAACTGTGCTTTTAATAAGTACATCCCTAATATATTACAAATTACGAAAATGAAAATCTTTTTATTGCATTGAATAACTTATTATTATGATTTAAATAAAATTGAATTATTTTTTTCGTATAAAAATTACATTTCATCAATTGCACATTTGTTATTTTAAAAATATGTATTCTGATTTATAGATACTCGTTTAGATTAATAATAAACTAAACTGGAAATAAAAACTGTAATATATAAAAAAATCATATCTTATTACACAAGTGAATTACAAAATCTAATTGAAGTTTCTATTCAAGTGCGTAATTATCATATAATTTCTTGTCATATGATATTATTCGATTATAATTAAAGAAATAGATAATTTTCGCATAATTACTACAATTATGACATTTCTTTATGTACATATAAGTATTGGCACTTTCAAAACAACATTTAAATGGACATAAAATAATTGTAAACATTTTACAAAACAAACATGTAATAAATTGAACTCGATATTCCTATATTTATTAATAGTATACATTTTTTGAATGGGTGTATATATTTAATGAGGTTAATAAGATTAAATACGCCTTTAAGTACATTAACCCCGTATTTTCTCAAAATAAACTTAAACGTTGTGTAGTAATTAAAATTATTTTAAAAGAAGAAATTCGAGTGAAATTCATCAGAAATTGGGTTATGTTTACACATATCAAGATGCTAGTCCATCTTTTTCTTTTCTTTTTTTATTTATTTTTAAATCAGGCAAAATGCAGAATATTTTCAAGTTGAATCTTAAAATGGTAGATCAATAGTTAAATTTTATCTTTCTATTTTTAAAAATTTTTTGTTATATGAATGAGAAACTATTTTAGGATTCCATTCCTTAGAATTATATTTGTTTACTTGTATCGACTAATTTCAATAATGATGCCAACTTTAATAATCGACAATAAATGTTAGTTGAATCCGATTTCGGGTATTTTTGTACCCCAGCTTTTCATTAAATGTAAGGATTTTAGATATTATAATAATAATAAAATTAATTAAATTATAAGGTACCTCCATGTTGGTTAATATACCTCAGAAAAATTATAAAGATACCTCATGTTGAGCAGCCCTAAATAGATTTCATGTTAGTAAAATATTAATAAATCTACTTGTAGATGACATCCTTGATAAAAAAAATCATAAAAAGATATTAAATAGATATTTAAAACCTAGTTTGAACATGGAAATTATTCTATCGAGATAGCCGATCATATTTTCTACTCTGTATAAATAAATGTTTTGGAATATAAAAATAACAGCTTTATAAATAGATGGAATTAAAATATAAGAAAATTAGTTAGGATGGATTAAGAGAGAAAGACATTGGATTAGTTAAAATGAAAATTTTTGTGATAAATCTTCATTTAACAGTAAATAGAGATAGGTTAATGTTGATAATGACAATATTGATATATGTTTATATACATATATATATATATATATATATATATATATATCTACGATTGATTGATATTTTTTATAGTATCACGTTCATAAATACATGTAACATACTAACAATCCAAAACAAATTGCTTCAATTACCAAAGTATCAGTTTCAAAATTTCAAATATAAAATGTTATAAATTAATAAAAAAAATATATAATATAATTGGAAAATAATATTAAAACAGTTTAATTAAAAGTGTGACAAATTGTTCTATCCTGCTAAAACTAAAAGTCATGACCATTCACTTCCAGTAACAAAACCTTATATAGTAACGTATTAATTGAAATTTAGTGTTAATTTCTCTTGGAAAAATTGCAAGAACATGATTGTTATAACAAAGGATTACTTAATATTAAAAGTATTATTTTTTACATTTTTTGTTAATGAGGTTTATTTTAAAATTACGATTGGTTATAGATTTTGAATGGCATATTATATGGTTTGATTAATTGAAGAATTTTTTTTTGTAATATTGTTTGTAATTTAATCAATCATGAATATTTTTTTCAGAATAACACTTTCTTAAATACGAGAAAATTTAAATATTTACGTATAATTCCATAATATAATCAAATAATTTATAATCGTTTTTTTTTACGAAATTACTATTTATTATTCTGGTTTGTAGTATTGATGTGTGATTCATTCGAGTGAAATATTGAAAAATAAAAAAAAATGTATTAATATCAATTTAGTTATTTTATCTATGTTTGTATTTTTATTTTATTTTATTTCAATCAAAATGAAACAGCATATTTGTTTTTTTAAAAAATTAAAAACTTATTTACAGAATTATTTTGATTTGTTAACCATTTTTATATGAATTCAAAAAGATATTTCACCTTCAAAAAATTTTTAGTCGCTGTTAAACATTTGTTTCTCTACTATACTTTTATTTGAAAAGAAATTACTATCACTAGATTTCTATAAACGTGTGGTTTAAAAATTGTTAATTGTAATATAACAGTACAAATTTTCAACCTGATATTGTAAAATATTTAACAACTAAGTACTTCTTCTTGAGAGTGTAATTTTTTCCATTAATATTAACTTCATTCATTATAATTGAATTTATAAATTTATATTTAATACATTTATATTTTATCACTATTTTATATTTATAAAAATATATTAAAAAAATGAAACATTTTCCGTTACATTAATTTATCTATATATCTGAATTGGATATTTATGCTAATTGGAAATAAATATAATAATAATAATCGTACAAATAAAAGCGTTAAACGTTTTAAACTTGTTACTGAATGTTTTAAATACAAAAATGACTAAATAGCCAACGGTATTTGTTATAAAATTAATAAAAGCGTATTAAAATTCTTATTGTATTTTTTTTAGAAAGTAAAAAAGTTGCTGTACTAAATATTTACTGAAAATCTCTTTTGTATTTATTTTTATTTAATATGATCTTAAAAATATTGAATTAAAATTAAACACTTAAGACAATAGTACGGTCCAGTAGTTAATGAATTACTTTAGTAAACGATACATTTTATGATTAACTCTTCATATTATTCCTTTCCAATTAAAAAAAACTGTTGATTTGAATGACAGCAATTAATCTTTATTAAATATATATATTTGTATTTGGTGTAATTAATAAGAAATTTATTTTCACAATGAATGAATTTTATTTAAAATTTAAATAAATATTATAAAAAATACCATGAAAACGAAACTCTGAGATGTAATATTATTTATTCCACAATTAATTATTTCAGTTTAAACGAGTAAACGGTCATTAAATTAAATATATGCACGTATTGAGTCGTTAAAAAAATATATAAGTACGAAATGTACGTTTATAATGCTCCAATTATCCACGTCAATTAATTGTGTATATCTTATATGTATTTTTCTTTTCTAATTAAAATTGTCAGTAATTACATGTATATTTGCAAGTGTGTAAAACATATTCCGGTATAATATCTCAACAATCTCTTATATAATAATTTACATACTTTATCTATTTAATATATGGCTATAATATCTCCGACTTGACTCAATCGAATAGATTGTAGAGTGACTTGAAAAAATCGATTATTTAAAAATCAATAAATATGAATATATAATCACAAAAAAAACAAGCAAATATTATTTTATGTATGTAAATATGTATGTATATTTATTTATACTGTTACAATGTTTTAATAGAGGTCAATGACTTTGTTAATTATTGAAATATATTAGATTTTTTATTATAATATGATTTTTTTAAAATAGTTATATTTAAAAATGAATTTTTTAAAATAGTTATATTCAAAAATGAATTTTATTTGCGGAAGTGAATAATTAAAAACATAAATTTTGTTTGTTTATTGCATTTGGATTAAATACGAAGAAAAAAAAATATTAAAATGGAAAAGAATTTCATATAAGAGTCAACATGTTTTAAAATATGTAAATTATCATCACAACATTATAAAATGTTATAAAAGAGTTAAGTAATTATAATACTTATTGCTCACTTTATTTGTTAATAAACTTATAAACAAATAAAGTGAACATATAAACAAATATATCAAATGTCTTTTATTGTAATATGATTTTTTTAAATAGACATATTTTTATTGTAATATCAATTTTTTAAAATAGACATTTAAAAATAAGTTATATTCGCAGAACTTAATTAGTAAAAACATAGATTTTATTTGTTTAATACATTTGTATTAATATAAATTAATAATTTTATAAAAATGAAAAATAAATTCTTATAAGTCAAGATATTTTAAAATATCACAAATGAATTTTCATCCCAATTTCATAGAATGTTATAAAAGTGTTGAATAATTACTTATTTTCAACTTTATTTGATTAAAAATTTATAAACAAATATATCGATACTCTTACATAATTTTTTGAACATAGATATATTTTTATTTCAATATTAATTTTTTAAAATAGATATTTTCAAAAATGTAAAAGTATAAAATGTAAAAGTTCAAAAATGAATTATATTCGGAGAAGTTGATTATTAAAAACATAAATTTTATTTGTTGAATACATTTGTATAAAATAAAAATAAATAATATGATTAAAATGAAAAATAAATTCTCATTTATGTATTCAAATATCACAAATAAATTATCATCTCAACATCACAGATCTTATCAAAGTGTTTAATAATATTATTTATTGTTCACTTTATTTGTTTAAAAAGTTATAAACAAATAAAGTGAACATATAAACAAATATATTTAACACTTTTACAATATCTTGTGGTGTTGGTGTGATAATTCATTTGTGTTAAAGTGAATTTGTTACAATATCAAAACAAATATTATCTTAAAATGGTTTAAAAAAAATATATACAAAATAATAACTATTGTAATAAAATATTTCAAATGAATGTACTCAAAACATGAATTCTTATTTTATATCAGTTGAATGAAATTAAATATAGATTCTAATATTACAAACTCGAAGTCTAATATATTTATTTTAAAATCCTCTCATTATCACTTTTCTCAGAGTGATGTGTATAGTATACTCTCACATATTTTTTTATTCCTAATACACACAATTGAACACTATATAAGGTTAAAATCATTTACATTTTTTAAAAAAATGAAATAATCATTTTCAAGCATCATAAGATTTTTTAAAAGTTTTCAACAATCTCTTATCGTTAATGCGAATTACTATGTCAATATCTTCACAATTTGGTATTGTATTTATATTTTATGTTTCACTTTGAAGATAATTATATTGAAATAAGTATTGATTTTTTTATAAAAATCTTATCATATGGAGCAATATGTCCTTTGTTAAAAAAAGAATTAAACATATATCTAAATTAGCTACAATTTTTTTGATAGTTCGAGCATTATAGTAATGTTTTATTAACAAGTTGTAATCTTAACGTGGAAAAAAGTTCTATTATGCAACATGGGAATTCTATTAGGTTGTCTTATTATTGAGCTACTAAAATGGAAATATTTTTAAAGTACGATGGTCATTTGATAAGTATGATAAGTTTATTTATTGTTTAATTTAATTAAATTTCCAATTTAGTTTTTCTTAATTTTTTACCATACTTATCAAACGACCCTCGTAGATAAATATTGTTTATTTTGAATCTTTGGTAAATTTACTTTACCACCAATTCCTTTTTTCTCCCAATACAATATAATACAAAGTGTTCAATAATCACTTATTGTTTATAACAATGGACTAATACGTATTTCGATAGCGATGCATCGACAGGGTCTTTTTGTTATAAAGTGATAAGTGGACAGTTTATAACAAATTGTGGTGTTAGGAGTGAAAATTCATTTATGTTATAGATAAAGGATCACAAAATTAATTTGCATATTTAAAACTTTTATGGGATAAATGGCTTTGGAATATTTAACCAAAAAACACTTTCTTCATTTTTGGAAGACAGAAATGATTAATAAAAATTAAATTCGGAAGTTACAAAAACAAGATGGAAAATAGTTATTTTTTTATAAAGCAACTTGAGCTTGAATATATTTTATTTATTTTTTTTAAATATAATACATTCACCAATTAAAACGTTTAAAAATAAAATTAAAAGTGATAACAATGCAATGATGAAAATATTTAGTTTAAAATTTGATAACCTGTCACCAAACTGACTATTGTAAGCAGACTTAAATATATATATATATATATATATATATATATATATATACAGCTGGGTCTATTTTTGTGCGGATTATTTTAATGCGATTTTAAAGTTATGCGGTTCATATTTTTTCTTAATATCTTTTTATACGATTTTTTTTAAATTTCTTTAAGCGGTTATTTAATTCAACGAAAAGCTCTTCAGTTTTATGAACAAATGAAGGAATCAGAGACATTTACTTCCGCTTCTCAAACTGATAAGGAATTTTCGGCTAGCAAATGGTGGTTAACCGGGTTTTTAAAAAGGAATGCACTGCATAAGGTGAAGATTACGGTCGCGATTGCTGATGAAGAAGCTGCCAAATTTTTGTTGACAACGCACCAGGTCATCCATGTTTAAAACATTCAAATGTAAACATGATGTTTTTTCCACCCAATACAACAAGCATTATTCATCTATTAGATCAAGGCATAATTGTAACTTTTAACAATATTACGTTAAACGCACTTTTCAATTTATATTGGATAAACTAGAAAATGAGTCAATAACAGTAACTGACGCTTGGAAAAAAATTTCTATCTTTGACTTTATAAATCATGTTGTTTTTGCTATTACTCAAATAAAACCACACACTTTAAATGCCTGTTGGAAAAAGGCTTGGCTTACATGTCTTGAAAACAGTACAGCTATTTAGTTTCTTTTTTATTTTCTTTTTTTTATTCTAAACAATGCAGCTATTATTGCGATGATGACTAAAATATGTATAAAAAATTCTAAAATAAATTACACATATGTACATATTGTAAAAAATAAAGTAAAAAAGCTTTGTTTTGTATCAATTTTCTGCAGATATTTGAAATTTTTTTAAGCATTCTTTATTTCCTGATTTTTTATGCGAATTTTAGAGTAATTTCACTTTGTAGCTTTGGTTTTATGCGGTTTTCGAAAATTACGGAACGTATTTTTTTCATAAGTTAAATGTGTTTTTTTAATGCGGTGCGGAACGTATCTATATATATATATATATATATATATATATATATATATATATATATATATATATATATACATGAGTATGTATATGTATATATAAAGGTATAATAAAGAATATTTTTTTAAGTTAAATAGAACTTTTAATATGAATTCAATTTAAAGTTCCATCACGTTTAAAAAATTCCTATATATGTTATTTATTCAATTCTATTATTCATGTTAAAAATGGACAACACGCGACTTAAAGAATACGTGCACTTACTAGACACACATGCATTATACGGCTCACTAGTCACGTTTATGAAACTGTTCACAAAATATTTTAAATGAAATGCTTATTGTAAAAATGTCTTAGAATTAATTATTTATTATTTTGTAATATTAAAAAAAATAATGGCTATTCTAATATATATATATATATATATATATATATATATATATATATATATATTGCTAAATACTGAAAATAAACATTTAAATTACAATACTCAGCTAATTATAACTTTGGTTATCTCAAGACTTTAAGAAAGAAGTATTATTTTTTCTTTAATTTGTAAATACGTCAAAGTAATTTATTTAATATAAAAAAAATTCTGTAACTGTTTCGTATATATGGACTACTCTGTTATGTAGTTATACAGTATGTAATGTGTTTTTAATTATCCAGCATTCGAGGCATTAAAAGGAATTTCCAATAAATTATCTATAGGAGATAATAAATTAAAAGGAGTAGTTAATAATTTTTTAAAAATATATTGCTTAATAAACTATCTTAATAAAATGTATATATATATATATATATATATATATATATATATATATATATCACTAATCTCTTTCTAACTATTGCTGCATAAAGTCCTCTTCTAAAACATTCTAGTTTCAGTAATATAATACTTTTCTCTTCCCATTCACACTGACGAATTTTTTCACGTCCCTTTTTGGATTTTTTTAATATGTTTAAATTCCCAATCAATAATTTCTTTTATGCCGCAATGGTCTTTTCTTATTATTACATGGCCAAACCATTTCCATTTAAAACTATTTATTCTTTTTATATTGTCTAAAATTTTGCTTTTCTTTTAAAATCGTTGATTTTTTTAATCACAACTTGTTATTCCTACTATAAATGATAACGTCTAGATCACATTGTGATTTTTTTGTTTAACGTGTATATATATATATATAGAGAGAGAGAGAGAGAGAGAGAGAGAGATTATATATTGTTCATACACAATTATGTGTAAAAAATAGCCAAGTGTTCTATGTAGAAAAAAATTTTTAAAAGAAAAATGAAGAAATATGTTGTCTTCAGATGATACAAAAAATATACTTTTGGTTTTAAAAGTCACAGATAGTTTGTAAGAAGTAGCTCACATAGTTTGTACGACCTAAATTTCGTAGTTAAAACTGTAAAATATGGTGGAATGAAAATCGATGTTTGTGGTTGTTTTTCTCATAGTGGCACAGGGTTTTTTTTTCATCGAAGGTAACATGACAGCCATTTCGTATATGGAAATATTAGAAAATACAATTTTCCAATACGCCGAATGAAACATGCCATTGAAATGAGTATATCAACAGGACAACGATTCTAAGCATACAAGTAAACTAGCAAAAGAGTGGTTTACCTGCAATGGGCCTTTCCACACTAGTCAGCATGCATACAGTATTCACGCCCATTACCGCTCGTCTCACACCCTCTTATCTACAAACTCCTCCCCCGCCTAAAAAAATTAGTTTTCGGGTAAGAGCGTGTGAGACGAGTGGTATGAGCTGTGAATACTGTATGCATGTTGACTAGTGTGGAAAAGCCCATTAAGATTAATGTTTTCGAGTGGCCAGTGAGAGTCTATTCTTACTGAAAGATGCCAACAATTAATTGATTGGATGCCGCGAAGATATGCTGCAGTATTGGTTAATAAAGAATATTGAACTAGATATTAGGTTATAATACTTTAAATTAATTTTGATTAATTGTCTGCAATTTTTTAAAAATTAACAATGTTATTTTTTGAAAAAATGCAATTTTTTATATTATAAAGAGATACATAAATTGCTATTATTATTTTAAAGTGATTAAATTCATATTTATTAAAATAATTAGATATTATTTCAGTAAAAAATAAAAAAAAGTTATTAAATACTGTTTTTTTGCACATAAGTATAATAGAGCCATCAAAATGTGACGCCTAGTTTTGTATTTTATTAAAAATAAACTATACACCACCCTATACACATTTTTATTTTTAATTAACCACAAATTATGCGTAACAATTGGATGACTATATATATATATATATATATATATATATATATATATATATGACGTTTTTTTAAAGATGATACAACTTTAAATTGAATCCCTATCAAAAGTTCTATCTAACCAAAAAAAATATGTTTTTTAATCAAAATTAAGTATTACTTATAACGGATTATTTATTTTGCATTTAGCATTTTTTTATTATAGTTATTTCTAGTAAGAATTGCTTATATGTTTATCTACTCATGAACTAAAATAATCGATTGCTCAATCACTTTTATTACTTAAATAAAAGCACAAAATTCAATATGTCATATCAAAAATGTTTAATAATAAACATGCCGGAAATGTCAACATTTTCGATTTGAATTTACTCGAAGTACATAATATATGACTTAAATTTACTTTCATGACGTTTTGTATTTGTAAATTTGCATATGCATTTCAAAATTTAAACTATTTTTTATTATATTTATTTGATTTCTTTTATAATAAATACACACGCATGCTAATTAATAAAATTTCGTCAACACGCGATTAAATTTTATTTCTTTAATGAACAATTTACAATCATCTTTAATTTTAAATGCAATGCTAAATGATTCAAGTAGTAAAATCAAACAGTAAATTATGTTTCACTAACGTAATTTTTAATCAGCGAAAAATTTATTAATTAAAACTTAATTATTTTCATATATAATTGATTATACGGTTTTTGAATTCAACTACCGTAGCCAATAAACTGTCAGTATTGACATTAAATTGTTTTTTAAAAATTATATCAAATTAATTGCTGTCTAACGAGTACTTAATAAGGTATGATCTATCATTAACTTATGTCATGTATGTACGCCTATTTAATCGTCTGACTTTTGGCCACTCAAATCATTTATTTAAAGGCCCACACATAGAACAATTCGTTCGTTTTCACTTGCGTTGGTAAATCTAAATAAAAAATTGTACTTCCTTTGATATATATATTTATTAAGAAAGAGAGAGAGAAAAATAAAGTAGAATATGTAATCTTTTTTTTATGGAGAATCATTTTTTGAATTTAAATTTTAGAAATTTAATACAGTATACCCACATAACCTACTAAGAAAAATCTATGAATAGAGAATAATAATTGTTTTTATAACATTAAAATCAATAGTGAAGTTAACAACTTGAGAAAACAATTATTTAATACATTTTATAAAAACTCAATGTCCAGTCTGGTTAAAATATAATAAATAGTGGAATAAAAATCGAATAAATTATAGATGAGAAGCTTTTTTAAAAGCACACTTTTAAAAAAACATGGTAACATTTTGAAGGTTGTTAAAAATTAATTCATTCACAAAATGTGATTTATTGTAATATATCTACCTATTTATTTTTAATGACATTGACCTTATTATTTTTAATAATAATATTTATTCCAGAAAAACTGATAAAAGACTCATTCCTTTTTTCATTTAAACAATGTTGCAAAAATCGAAGCAATAATCATTTGTTTGAATGAAATATTATAATAGATCAATTTATAAATAAATCAAAATCTAGTATAACGTTTATTTTTTTAAAAAAAATATTAATTGTTAATCAGCCAAAAAATTATAATTTTTTAATGAGCCATTTTTTTTAATTAAAATGTTTATAAATATTGCAATAAAACAATTTCTGTTAAAATGACTATTAAAAACCAATCATTCCTTTTTCACTTGGTAAATACTTTTGAATTATTTTAAGAATACAATATTCTGTACTTAATAATACCACTTAAATTTCTGTATTTATTTCGGTATTATGATATTTAAATATTAAAATATTTTCGAATTTTTTTTGATTAGTTATATACATTTATTCATATAACGATTGTTACTAACATTCATCAGAATATATTTTATCCCTGACTACTTTTTGTAGCAATAAATATAAAACATTAAAAGTATTCAATTTATTCAAATATGTAATTGCGTGAATTTCTCAATGGATTTAATAATACGAGAATGGCATAAATTTAATTAACAAGTTTACAGAGGTGAAATATATATATTGTAAAATCAAGTATCATAATTTCAAAGGCGGTTTAATAATGATAATTTATGTTAATTTTAACCAAATAATATTGCTGGCAATAAAAGTATTTTACATAACTCTTTTATCGTATTGTTAAACTTATTAAATATTTTCATTCATGCTTATTTGCCGGTATATAATTAAATTTGAAACATTATTCGGATAAATTATATACGACAGTTAAATAAAATAATTAATTACGTTATTTTCAATTACTTTATAACAATTACATATTTTTTATTTCGTATATTATATATGTAATCAATTTTAATCACTAATGATTTGAAACAATCATTGAATTTAATATTGAGAAAGAAAGAATAGAAAGGTAATATATTTAATGAATTAATAAATTAATATGTCGTTTTAATTTGATTTGAAATATAATTGTACTAGATTGATTATATTAAAAGACAACGATTTGTTTTATTTCAAAGTGATTTAAATTCAAATTCGCAACCTTTAGATTAGAAAAGTTTAACCTTAGTTAAGAACGTTATACGTTGAAGGTCAGAACAAAATTTTTACTAAGGTTTTAAATAAACTGATACACATTTTAATACTTCTATCACTGTTTATTTGCGAAAATATTGATCTTATTTCTTTCTTATTTATGTCAATATATTTATTCACGCATATATACGCATATTCACACAAACACAGATATGTATATATAAATGACATAGGTGTTTTGTAATTTTTTAAATTTCAAGGATAAAAATTGGATTGAAAATTTTCTATAAATATTTTATTACAAATTCAATATAGAAAGGAGTAGAATATATATTTTCTCTCATAATAAATTATTGTTATTTATATTTAGTTTTATATGATTATTTTACAAAAAATATTTATTAAAAAATATAAAATATGATAGAAATCTATGATTATTGTTTAAACAATAACTAACATGTGCATATGATTCAGAAAAGTAATTTAATCTTTTAATTTAAAAAAATTTAGACATTGATTTTATAAACATTTATAGATCGAGTACAAAAATTTTATTATAAAAAGAAAACATTTTATTTAATCAACTTTGCAATTGCCTTTTAATCCTGTAGTATTATTTTTAATTTTTTTTGTAACATTCTGTTGTATTTATCAAAAAGTCAAGCGATATTTTTATATAACAAAAAATACATTTAAAATGTTAAAAGACTCATTCCTTCTTTCATGTAAACAATATTGCAAAAATCGAAGCAAGTAATCATCTGTTTGAATGAAATATTATATTAGATCAATTGATAAATAAATCAAAATCTAGAGTAACGTTTATTTTTTTAAAACAAATTATAATTTGTGAATCAGTCAAAAAATTATAATTTTTTAATGAGCTATTTTTTAAATTAATATGTTTACCAATATTGCAATAAAACAATTTCTTTTAAAATGACTATTAAAAACCAATCATCACTTTTTCACTTGGTAAATACTTTTAAATTATTTTAAGAATACAAAAGAAGAACTTTTAATATTCTGTACTTAATAATACCACTTAAATTTCTGTATTTATTTCGGTATTATGATATTTTATTTTCAATAAAAATTCAAATTTATTTATCAATTATATTATTTTTTGGTAGTTGATTGAAGTTTTTAAAAATCGTACTGCATAAGTTAATAATCAATAATGTAAGTTATATTTCTTCGTCTTATATTTCTAAATCTGTCAATAAATTTACTAAACAAGTTTTTAGGATATTTTATATCTGTTTATCGTTCATACAGATACACACACACACACAAATATATATATATATATATATATATATATATATATGTATGTATGTATATTTGTTAAAATATCTCATGTTTCAAAAATAAACTCGTAAATATTTATAAACTTTTTTCACATCTAAGAATATATATTAATACTTTTCCTTTTTTATATATTCAACGGTATATATTTAATCGATATATTATTATTCTTAAAAGTATCTTTCATACATTTTCTAGATAATTAATTACCACTAACCTAAATATTTCATTAAACACTTTTCATCGTCAGTAAAACGTAAATAAAGAGAAATTGCGATCTCGTTTTCTTTTTCATTTACAGTTCTTGTAACATACATGTAACTAATTATATTAAGTCCGTTTAAAATAATACGTTTTCTTAAGCATGATCAACCTGGATAGCTTTATAATTAGTGTAAAGATTTCTTCATACACCAGTAGCTTATTAATTAATTTCAACTCTTTTTAAAATATATAAAACGTTTTTACTTAATGAATTTAAAATTAATTATTTTTATTCTAAATATGTACATATATATATATATATATATATATATATATATATATATTTAGATAGATAGATAGATTTTTCTTTAGATAATTAATATAAAATTACATTTTATACAAATTCAAGTAATAATATAAAGAAATTTTATTTTATTATCAATTATATTTATTATTAATAAAATATTAAAATATTTTTATTATATTTATTATGGTAATAAAATTTTTTCATGCTCTTTTTCTTTTTTGTTATATATATATATATATATATATATATATATATATATATATATATATATATATTGTGAATGGACTGATGTGGGTTATGATGATGATGATATATAATTATTATTATAAAAATCATATGAAATATTTAAATTAGGAAGTTGTAGTTTAGATTTATTCTCAACTATAATTTATATCTTAGTATAATTAGCAGATGTTATAATTTTAAAAATAATATTAATTTAGTAGATATAATAGAATACAGAGTTAATAATTATGCTTTAGCAATCTTATCACAAAAGTGTTGTTATGAGAATTTGTGTCTTTTACAAAAAAATGATCTAAATGAGAATAAAGGTAGTAAATAAGTAAATTGTAGTAAACAAGTAAATGTATATCTAAACCATTCAATTTCATTTAAACCACTCTATATAAAATATAAAAATTACATGCTAAAAAATTTATTCATTATAATTAAAATTAGTCATTTTTAAATAATTCTAATTATCTAACCATAATCATAATTCTAACTTTATTCTATGTATTTATTTTGAAATTGTGTGTATTACATATTTAATATTTACTTTTAAATAATCTTTTTGTTCATAAATCTAATAACGGTAGTCTGTAAAAAATATATTAATATTTTTTCTAACTTTTTTGTAATTCTGAAATTATCGACAAATACTTTTTGTTAATGGAATAGATTATAATTTTTTACATTTTGTTTAAAAAAAACAGCAAAAATTATTACTATTAATTAATTTACATATTTCAAAAAATCATCATTTTAAAAACGATGAAAACTTATTTAAAATATCGCACAAAATAAATTAATTGTTTCAAAAGTAAATCTTTCTGACTTTATAAATATTCATTATTTCCCAAATTATGATTTTATAAAAATTCATTATTTTTTGAATTCATTTTTCTCAATTTCACATATTTTACCGTATTGTTTTTGATAAGAAATTAATATATTTTTTCTCATATCTTTAAATTAAAAATGATAATGCAATATAATAATTATTTGTGTAGTTGAAAACCATTTCATTTCCAACAATAAATGTAACTTATACACATTTTTCATCAAAATATTGTTAGTTAAAATTAATCTGTTTCGATTAATGCTCAATTTTTCAATCATTCACATAGTGAATCAATAATGTGTATTTTGTAAAATAGTTCTTCACACATAAGATCAGTAATCTTTTTAAAAAGGGATTTCTAAAAGATGCTTTAAATTTTAAGTATTTTCAACAGATCCTTGTAATTCTCTAAATTATTTTGTCTAGTATATAATTTGATATATATTTCAAAAGAAAGTTTTTAATAAAATATTTAAACATTTTTTTCCAGTAGCTAGTTTATTTAAAAAATAAAGAAATAATATTTTCTATATTGCAATTCATAAATAGAACTAATTGACATATAATGTATTTTTGTAGGTCACATACAGCCCGAATGCATTAGTTTAAATATTTAAAAGAGATGATTGCTTTCTTTAAAATTTAAATATATATATATATATATATATATATATATATATGTATCTTCAAACTTTATACTATATCTCATTTCATTATTTAAAAATAAAATGATGATTGTTTTATAAAAATAATATAAAATTGAATTAATGAAATTGTATTTCAATACCAAGTTAAAAGTGTTGAGAATTGTTGAAAAAAGGAACAAGTTCTGAAATTCATTGAAGTGAAATACAAAATGAATAATTTAACTACAATAATAAGACAAGACGTCTTAAAATAATTCCAAATAAAAAAGACTACTTCCTTTTTCTTGAAACAGTTATTTTTGCTGTTACACTTTTTAATGATCTTTTTATTTATTTTATTTAAAAACAAACCTGGCAAGTTCATAATTATATCTACCCTTTTATAATTATTTTTCGTTTTTTATACTTTAAATACATTTGAAATTTATGTAAATAAAAAAAAATATTTTTGTATACAGTTTATATTTAATATATTTTAATTTATATTGACACAGAAACAAATCCAAACAAAATTCAATAGTTAAAATAAATATTTTTACTTTTACTCTATATTTTGGTTTATTTATTTACAAAAAAAATAACTTTCTATCATTTAGAAAAGAAATCATATCTTATAAAATTTAATGGTAATAAAATATAATTCTATTATTTTTATTAAACTATTTTAATATCTACAAAACATAATATGATTGTTTAATAAAATTTTATCCGATGAACTTACATGAATATATATATATATATATATATATATATATATATATATATATATATGCGTATGTGTATGTAAATGTATGTGCAGTTCTTATATACAATTAGAACTAAAAAAATGTAATTACTTTTACTATAATAGTATATTATTTATTTATTTTTTTGATTGTATCAGTCTTCCGCTGTTTGATTGACTCGTTACCAAAATTTGATCACTATATTAATATTATTTCAATATGTCTCAATGTCAAGAAATTCGTTTGAATTTATATATATATATTTATTGATTATAAAAATACAAATCATATATTTTTTCGTTCAATAATAATTATAATAATTTAATAAAAACAATAACTTTCAGTATATAAAAGCCAATTTTACAATTTCACTATAATTTCCTTCGTAATTATTATAAGATTTTGTGCTAAGTAAAGTAAACTGATATTAAAATTTTGAATATTATTATTTTTTATAATATATGAAGAAAAGTGAACAAATAAGATTCCTTATCTTTATTTTGAATAAAAATTTTTTTGTCACATACAGGTTTATATATACTTGAATTTATTGTATTTTCCAAAAGTCTTTGTTTGTTGAGGATATTATATTAAAAATAAATCAAAATGTCAAAGTTTTGTTATAAAAAGGTTTTCATATAATCAATTAATAATTATGAATTGACTTCCTTTTGAATATGTCTATATATTCATTCTTAATTTTTTTAAAAAGGAGTTAAATTTCAACGAGGTCAAGTTAAAAACCAAAGAATGTGCTTTTAATCAAATAATTCTATTTTATTCAAAAAGTTATAACCTTTTTTCAATAATATTGCCATTTGTACATTTTTTAACTATTTATCAATATGTATATATATATATATATATATATATATATATATATATATATGTAATAAATCATTAGTTATTTAATGTTATAATAATTAATATTTTAAATATTAAATATTATTTTAAAAAAATGAAACATACATTTTTTTTAATTATTGGACCATGTTAAGTATCTAATATTCAATTTTTATTTTAGGTGCATAAGACCATGTCCAAAAAAAATATTTTTTCTGCTTGAATTACAAGTTTTTATCTACCACTTTGGTAAGTTTTTTGAAATTTATTACAACTATTTCAAAAAATAGATTAAATGTATTATATAATGTTGAATTTGTTTGTACTTTTTAATTGAATATCACTCAATATATTATATTATATATATATATATATATATATATATATATATATATATATATATTATATCTAAATTAGAAATTATTTTCGATTTCGAAAATTTTTTGAAGATTATTTGCAATCTTTGGTAAGATTTTCGTTTTATAAAGATAATCATGGGTTATAGATATTATGAAATCAAATTTTTTCAAAATTAATACAATTTACTTATAATTTGATATTTGTAAAAACAGAAAATGTCAATTTTAATTTTTTTTTACACATCTTTATTTGAAAATATATATTAAGAATACATCATTTTCTTTGATTTGAAATTTGTAAATAACATTAATTGAAATAAATATTAAATTCAATCCCTATAATATAGATCTTATAATAAAAATAATTTCACTTGTGATAAAAATTTAAGTTTTATAATCTAAAAAAATATTACATAGTTTGTATTCTAAACTAAAACTTTTCATGACTTTAAATCTCTTTTTATGAAAGTATAATTTTTTAATATATTCTTTTATATTTTCATCACATATTTTAGTATATATCTTTGAAAATGGAATAAATTACGAAATTATTAAAAAAAATGTTCAAATAAGGAAAATTTGTTAATCAAACATTTTTATAGTTAAGGTAATTAGAGTTAATTAGTGTTACCATTATTAACATTCATTTATATTTCTACTAAATATCATAAACAAGCTTACATCATACGATTCATATGTACATGTACTTATGCATGTATGTAAGTATATATATATATATATATATATATATATATATATATATATATATATATATATATATATATATATATATATATATATATATATATATATATATATATATATATATATATATATATATATATATATATATATATTAAAAATACACCATATGTTTCATAAGGAAACGCTCTAATTTTCATTCATATATTTAAAAAAATAACAATATGTTATTATATTTCAGTCTAATTGATAATAGTAGTCCAAAATAATAGTTTTCGTTTAATTGTTATTTTAATTAAAGACAATGCAATATTAAATATCATACAATTGGAAATAGAATTTATAAATAAATCAAATTATTATTGATTAATAATTACTGAAAAGGAAATATGGTATAATATACCATATTTCCTTTTTATTATTCGATAGAATAGCCTTGACTGTTTTAACTTCCCATAATCGTTGTGTCTAAAGAATTAGTCATATAGTTCTCATGTCAGTTATCTATGTACCGATATGTCACGAGTTCATGTTTACAATTTAACAAACTTTTGTAATTTAAAAAGTGGATAATAATATTTTTTAACTGGACATGATTGGTCATATGTGAATTATTAAAGTCGATGTACATATATATTTATAATCAAAAATATATATTTCTGATATATGTAAATTTCAAACATGGATATTTTTTTCAAACATGTATTTTATATAAACGATTTAATAGCTTCACTATTTGTTTTGAAACTGTGGGGAATTCACTTTCACATAAATGAGTTATCGTCTTAACATAACAAGATAATCTAAGTGTTCAATAATTACTTATTATTCACATTCTTTATTTTTAAGTTGATATACATTTCGATGACATCACACATATTATAGATGTAATGAAAAGAAAACTCACTCAATGGTTAAAGATGTGGTGAATAAGAATAAAAAAAAAAACAAAAATTTGATATAAGTATTTCTTTGCCATTGAAATATTCATCAGATTATAAACATAGAAATTGAACAATAAGTAATTATTAAACATCTTTTCAATATCTTATGATGTTCAAGTGATAATTCTTTTGTGTAAATTAATGTTCAATGATGTAAAATTAGTGATTATTACATTTTTAATTTGTTGATGTTCATTTTGATGATGAACATATCTTCGATAAATATGCATTGAAAGTTTTAAACATAAGAATTTTTCATGCTTTCATTCTAAAGTTAATGAAATTATCAATGAAATTGGTATTACAATAAAATTTAAATATATATTAAATAGTAGTAACAAAAATCAAGGCTTTAGTACTTATACATTTCTATTTTCAATCAATTTTTAAACTGTTTCATTCAAGAAGAAAATGATTGTTATATTTAAAAATTATAAGTATTTCGATCATAAATGTCTCTATAAAATATTAGAAATTACATATATTTTTTCTCTATTTTTAACATGTTTTATATTTTTCATAAAAATGATATTTATTTCAATTTATCTTTTATTAATTGTATTTATATTAATTTCTTTATTAAACTTTTCATATACTTAATAATGTATAAATAATTTACATTACTTAATTTTCATCTACTATCTAAACTTCTCATTCAATTTTAATTGTATTAACATTTAGATTTTATAATTTTGAATTTTATCAGTTATTAAATAGACTTTGTCGTAAAGAGTTAACAAAAAGTAATTATTGAACACTTTAATAAAATATTGTAATATTAAAATAAATGAATCGAGAGTAAAATTAAAAATAAAAGTTTAAGTAAAAATGAATTAGCCATAATATAAAGATCTTAGTAATAAAGTGAACAACATTAATTTCATTCATAATTTTTAATTTCTTAAACATTTTAGTTATGTATTTTGTTTTTGTTGAATATATAATATATAAATGCTATGAAATACTTTTATCAAGTACTTTTTCAAAAAAAGTAATTAATTTACTTATTCCATCTTTTAAATTTTTATTTTATTATCGAATTATATATTACATTTATATTTGTTACAAAATATATATTTTTGGTTTAAAAATCATATTTTTTTAATTCAATCAATGTGCAATGATTTTTTTATTTTGAATAATCATACACTATTTATTTTCTGTAATCAGTCCATAAAACATCGATAATTGTTCTAGTTTAAAGTTATTTTATAGTCCTTATCTGTAACAAATCTTTTATAAACGGCGATTTCTCCGATTAGAAATTTATCAAAACTTCTATACGTTTTGGTAATAATAAAAAGTCTCAAAAGTTTTTTTATTCATGTTTTAGTTTATAATTCTATTCTTATTCTGAATATTCCTTTTACAATTATACCAAATTATATTTTTTATGTATATATTTATTGCTTCTTACTAAAATCTAAAAATATTTTTTTAATCTTATATTAATTTAAAATAATATTTTTATATAGGGTTATCCAAATGTGACGCCTAGATTTGTGTTTTATTAAAAGAAACATGTGTTTAAGGTGGTGTATAAGGAAATATATGTGTAGTTTCTTTTATTCTTTTTAATAAAACACAAATCTAGGTGTCATATGTGGATGACCTTATATTTTAATTGTTCATAATTTTTAAAAATTACAATTATTCTCTCAATTTGTATAGAAATTTCACATATTATTTAAAAATAATTTATTGATTTTTTATATTATATCTTAACCTACATTGAAACAATTATACATACACACACACACATATAAATATATATATATGTGTGTGTGTGTGTTAATTTAAAATGATGAAAAAGTAAGACAAGATGGTACGATATTATCAAAGTTATTTATACTAACATTAGAATAAATGATTAAGACATTAAAATGAAAGGATATGAAGGAATAAAAGTGAATGAAGAGATGGTTAATCATTTAAAATTTGCAAATAACATTATTATCTATTGATCTTTATTATTTCTGTTTTGGGACTTGTGTATTTTTATTTTGTCTCTCATTATTTTCATAATAAGAGGTAAATATATTATTTTCTTAAAGACAATTAGTCAAAATTATTAAAGTCACCATAATCAATTTTTATGAATATTTTCTCTTTTAATTAAATATTAAATGTTATTTTAAAAATAACTTTTTTTAATTTCAACTTGTAAACAAGTTTTAGTATTTTTTTAAAATTACATACTATTGATTTTTCATAATAACAAAAAAATATTTTTGAAGTACATTTTTATGTTAATTTACTTATTTTATTCAGAAATAAACAATTAATATACGAGGGTCGTTTGATAAGTATGGTAAAAAAGTAAGAAGAACTAAATTGACAAATTTAATTAAATTAATTAATTAAATTAAACAATAAATAAATTTACCATACTTATCAAACGACCCTCGTATGTCAATAAGTAGGCAATTTAGTTTTATTAACTTATTCTGAATTTCAATCAAAATCGTAAATCACGTTTACATGAATAAATTTTACTTTATATTGTACATTGTACTTGAGAAAAATGTATGGATTTGTGTTGAAATTTATGTCAATATGGACGGTTCGTTGCACAGATACTAAATATTTTCCCACGAAATAACGTATTTGTCTATTTAGACATTTTTTTAAAAAATAAATATATACTTATGACATAACTGGTTTTAGTTCAGTAGTTTAAATTAAAAATTATACATTGTTCGAATCCATTTTCCATTCGATATTTATTTATAACAAGTATTTATAATTTATTATTTCTGAGTCATTAGTGTTCAATCGTTCAGTAAAAATGTATGATATTGGAAAAATATAATTTATGACCAGTGTTTTTTTTTATTAATAATTTGTATTTTTATATTAATAGAAATTATATTAATAATATATATTACTATAATTATGTTAGGGATTTAATACTAATTTCTACTTGTGAAATTACTGAATGAGTTTTTTAGTATAATTATTATTTAAATTTCATAGATATTTATTTCAGGTCACCCAACGTAATATATTTTTATACTGCATTATTTCAATAATTATATTTTAAATTCTCATATTTAATGAAAATCTGGAGTACAAAAATGCTCAACGTCGAATCCTCTGAACGTGAGGCGTAAAAGGTTGAATAACAACGAAGCTTTCTAAATATTATATATTGTAGATATTTAAGTAGGTCCTAGAAAGATTTAGTAATTAATATATTTTATTATAGTTGAATTTAAAATATAATAAAAATAAAATATCTTTTTAAATAGATTCTTAAAATTGTATTTATTTTTGAGGCTTTTATAACATATTTATAAATTTGTATAATTTCATTCCAGAATAATTTTACTTAAAAATTTCACATTCTGAAAGTTAAATATATTTTTTAATTATACCTAATGTAATATATTTGTAAGAAAACCTGATGATTACATTTTAAAAGCTTTTAGTTTAGATACAACAATTATTTAAAACACCACAATTAGTTCATGAATATACATTTTATAAAAATTTAATATTTTTTTATATAATTATATCAAATAATGAATGTTATTTTAAAGACAAGTTTTTGTAAATTTCATCTTATATGCAAATTTAATATTTCTTTATCAATTATATCTAGTTAATTTTTTGTAACAACAAAAAAAATGTTCTAAGATATTTTAAGAGTAAAATATAAGAAAAAATCCACTAGAATGAAACTTATCAACAATAATTATATCAATTTGAATATTTAAAGTACTTTAATTTGTATAAAAATTACAGGTCTATAACCACAACATGAAACGTAAACTTATATGGAAATATGGTGACTTGCAATGCAAGTTTGTTGACAAATTTGAAATATAATATAATGCACACTAAAATTGTGTAATGTGAATGAAATTCTATAAGCTATACTTTATTTTTAATTTTTTTATTTTTACTACTTATTATACATGTAAATAAATAACTTTAAATAATGTTGTAAAAATGTCTATATATTAAATTTTAATACATGTACTAGAAATTTAATGAAAGGTTCTGTCTGTTATGTTTTTTTAAAGAAAAAAAAACTTTAAATTCTGAGTCTTAAAAACTTTATTAACGAATTTATATTTTATATTATTTCAAATATTTGTTAACTGATTTTATAAAATAATATATATATATATATATATATATATATATATACACACACATATTATTTATTACTAAATATAAAATGATTACTTATTAAAAAATAAAATCTTTATTTCTATACGAAAAAAATTTTCGTAATATAATTACATACTAAATTATTAAATTATAAAATTCTAAGAATATTTTGTGGTACTTGAGTTCGTAATTATTTTTTTCAAAATATACAAATGTCCATTGAAGTATGTTAGTAACGTACATAAAATAATACTTTCATTAAAACAATGTTCAATTTCAAATAATTAACAAATTAATTAAAATATGTTTAATCTAAATCAAACATTACATTAAATATCTTTAAAGAAATTTTATTTAAAAATCATTTTTTCTTTTATTTTATACAACTTATTTAGCTGCATACAGAGTATTTCACAACTTTCTAATTTTTAATACATACATATATGCATATATATATATATATACATATTTGTGTGTGTGTGTGTGTGTAGTGAGTGAATCAAAAGGAAAAAATCTATTGATGTTATAGCAAAATTGAGGCATTTGAAATGGAAATGGGTTAATCATATAGTAAAAAAATATCACCACCAATGTACATAAGAAATGACGAATTATGATTTTAGATACATAAAAAAAATCCAGAGAGACCCATGAATAGATAAAACATAGGCTTAAGAAAATTCGTCAAAATCTAATGGAAGAGAAAGGCATTTGATTGGTGGAAGTAAGAAGTTTTGGAAAAGACTTTCATCCAGCAGTAAATGGAAAGAGATTGTTGATAATGATGATTAATATATATTTTCACAAATATGGCTGCGACCCCCACACTGAAGATCAGCAGTGCTGAGTGCATACTCCAAAGGAGTACAAACTCTAGCAGCTTAAATATTCTGGTCATAGTAGTTTGGTTAGGTTCTTAATTCATATGGTTGGATAATTAAGACAGTTTTGTGTCTTTCAACCAACAAAGTTCCAAGTGATTAATATATACGTAAGGGGAGAGAGAGAAAGAATAACTTCATGTCTTTCTATAATATTTTTCGAATAATTATTGTATATTCAAAATTATAATTCTAATAAATATTTTTACAAACTTTCTTTCTTATTCTCAATATTGAAACTTGTTACAAATATTTTTAAAATTTGTCCCAGTTATTCTCAGGGTTATTTGTTTAATAAATCTGTGTGTTGTTTTTAATGATATTGGTATAGCAGAAATTAATTTCATACAATTTTTAATTAATTAAATTAGACTAAAATTATAAATCAAGTATATAATTTTAATTCTGTTTTTATACAAATTGTTCATGGACGAAAAGTGTTGAATATTAAAGTTTTTATAGAGCAACTATATATTTTACAACGTTGTTTTTACGTGTAACATGTATGTATATATAGATTAACGTCTGTGTGCGAGGTTTCATTATTCGTTGTACGAAGATGTACTGAACAACAAGTGAACTCTCTTTAGTAAATCGATCAACGATCAATAAAGAAATCACGGTCATTTGTACAAGTGAATGTATCTATCAACCAGCCCGGGCGTGGTCGGCATTACAGTTGACATGTATGTTTTTTTTTCAGTTATCTATTAAAAATTTTGTACGTATCCATTCGACTCGCGATTAAAAAAGAAACCGATTAAAAATAATACCACGGCTAATTTACTTTTACTTGTCGCATACGACATAGCCACAAGTAGTTTGGTTCATTGATCGAGCATAACATTGCCATTCTACGAAGTCCAGCGTTCCTTTCCAGACAACGATAATGGAGATAGTGTTCCATTTGGAACGTTTTTCGTATCGATGACGAAATGAACTTTTTTTTACGATTTGTGCGAATTCAATTAATATTATATAAATTTTGTATGTGAATGGACATACTAGTGCACTGAATGCAAAAAAATAGAAAATCTAATGTCAAATAGAAATCACGTGCCATGACCTGGTTCATTACATGCCAGTCTACTTACTTTTTCTATTTAGAAAAATATGCATATAAACAATTTCTCATAATACAAATATTCGAATTGTGCCGTACATTTTTTTCAATAATAAATTATAATTAAATACAATGTGGCTGAAATGTTTAAATCGAACGAATTTAAGTTTTTGATTATGTCACATTTTATTTACAATATAATTGATTTCAATGAATTAATGAATAAATTGTTTCACATGTACGTGGATTTATTAAAATTATACTTGAGATTGAAATATTTATAATGATTATGAAAAAAATCGAACGAACATGAAATATTTTTATGTCGATTGTAAAATATCGTAAGTTTTATAATAATTTAATTCATTCATGCTTTTTATTTAATTTATTATTTCAATAAATATTTTATAATTTATTACTGAAGAACAATTTAATGTTTATGAAATATTTAGTTATGGTCCACGTTTTTCATTCTATTACGTGTATAAAATTATTAAGCTTTTTTCATATTATTATATTTAACAAAAATGATCGTAACTAAATGACCAACATTAACTATAAAATAAATTACCTTGATCATTTATAGTAGAATTATATTCTAATATAAAACCATTTTTTACATAAATATCAATAAAATTAAATAAAAACGTTCTATTCCAAATATATTACAACAAAATATCAGAAAATAAGTTGGCATTAAAAAAATATTTGTTTCGGTCTTAAATTTAGTGTAATTAAAAAAAATGAGTTTTATTTGACTTCATAAAACTCTTTTTTGTAATTCTAATTCAACAATTAATTTACAATGATAACGTTTTCACAGATGAAAATAAATAATTTTAAATTTCAAGGTAAAATAATAAATTGATTTTCCTTTTTGCTCTTGTAATTTTCTTCATTATATTTTCTCTTTGGTTATTTTTTAAAAATTAAACATTTAGTATTACTTTTAGTCCACTTTTCCTAAAAATGTTTTTTTTTTAATATATTCTTTTTGAAACCAGTATATATTTACCTAATAATCCTTTTACTTTTCCCCATATACCAATATTGAGCAATTATCCAATTTAAGTGTATGCCGCAAATTTTTCTTTATTGAATCTTGACCTGGTTTTCTCTATACGCGTTTTTTCTAAATGAATCAAATATCCCGAAATTTATATTTATTGCTAAACTTTCCATCTTGTACATATGTACGTACTTAACAGTGAATTAAATCTTTTTATCTCTATTCACATTGTTTATCAACGAATTTCTTCAAGCAATATAATCATTAATATAACTTTTTATTATTGTTCATTAAGAAATTACAATGTTTATATTTTTGTACTTTTGAACAAATTTCTCTTTCACTCACGCACGTTTGGATTTTCTTTCAGGCGTTTTATTATATGTAGATTAAAATAATCCTACTTAAATTTTTTTTTAAATTTTTTAGATGTGCTAGGTGGGTCAATACTTTTCTAAAAATCTCATATATATATATATATATATATATATATATATATATATATATATATCATCAGCCTATTTATATCCACTGCTAGAAAAAGACTTCTCCCAAAATTTTCCACTTCAAAAAAAAAACTTTCTAATGTTCTTCTTTTATCGCTAATTTCAATGATTTTTTTATATCTTTCTGGGACTTTTTATATATCTAGTTTCTCATCAATAGTTTCTATTAACTATAAGTGGTCTTATTTTTTTTATATAATCATATAATTTCCATTTCAAACTGTTCACTTTTGTTCTAATGTCCGCAACTTATTTTTTTTCGGAACCCTTCGGTTCTCTTTCTATCTCTACTTTTTATTCCAAATGTGTTTCTTTCTATACTACTTTATGTTATCTAAAGTTGCTGAATTATTATAGCTTTGAAAACCATGTTTCACTGAGATAAGTGAAAACAAATAAGATGCATTGATTAAAAACTTTTTTTTCCCAATAGAAGAATATCCGATTTCATAATACAAGACTTTCTTCTAAATTGACACTATCCCATTTTTATTTTTCTATTCATTCTGTCTATAAATATTTTTTTTTTAGTTTTAATTAGTTGTCCCAAATATTAGTAATTTTCAATTTCTTCTATTTTTATTCCTTTTAGTACAATTCTTTTTTGATCTGAAAGTTCATTGAACATTACTTTTGTGTTGTGAAATTTCTTATAAGATAATTTTTTTATGTTTTTTATCTAATTTTTCTATTCTTTTTTCAAGTTCATTTGAAGTTGTTGATAGAATAATGTCAGCAAATCTTAAGTGACTATGCATTTTTCCATTTACTTTTGATATATGTATGTATATATACATATATATATATATATATATATATATATATATATATATATATATATGTGTGTGTGTGTGAGAGAGTGTGTGTGTGAGTGTGTGTGTACTAATAACAAAAAATATTAATTAAAACCATGTATATAATTAAGTAATAATTTATATTTTGTCAAATGTTTTTTTTATGTCAATAAATATTAATTTATTTTTTTATATCAATAAATAAATTATATATATATATATATATATATATATATATATATATATACATACGATTGAGTAAATGTGTATATGGAAGTAGAGATAGTAAATATACATTTATACACTATATAATATATACATGAAAAATTATATAGTGAAAGCATGTATATATCAAGACTAATTATTAAAATAACAGTAAAATTTATTTACTTTTTATTTTGAGTAATATACATTCTATTCAAACTGAACATTTTTTTATCGACAATTGCTTTAGTTGAACTGTTCATTATAATCGTTAATCTAGTTTTTATTTGTATTTGATAATATCTGCTCAAATCTAAATCAAAATGAAAGCTAAATTATGTAAATTCAACACGTAATTGAACTAGTTTCAAATAAATTAAAATGTGCTATATGATTAATGAAATTACTGAATAAAAACATCCAAGTTCATAGTTATTTCAAATCATATATTATTAATGGAAAAAAACTTAACATTGATATCATTTCTTTATAAAATTATTTTAAATTGATTTTCGTTCATTTTTATATAAATTTAATTAAAACAGAGATATGATAATTAATCAAAAGTTTAAAGTATATTACATCAAAAATATTAAATTTAATTGTATATTTATATACAGTGAGTCACAAATATCACAGGAAAAGTGTAATTTGGAAAAATAACAAAATAGGTTTTATTAATACGTTACTTTCAAAAAAAATATTAATATAAACAAACATAAATATCTCAGAAATAAAGGAAAACACTAATTTCTAAACTTTGATTCCTATAATTAAAAATAATTAAACTTAAACAATTAGAGATTTTTTTAAATTAGTTTTAATATTTAGTACGGTTTTTCTTTAATCCCAGGATTTTATTCAAGTTTCTTGGCATTGATTTTACAAAATTAGTTGTTACTAGAGTTGGAATAATGGCCCATTTATCTGCTAAAATATTTTTCAATATCTCTTGTCAAAGAATTGTATGCTGGAAAATAAAACTAAGAAAAATTACACAAAAGCTTAAAATAAGTCTTTCTACAGTTTTCAATAAAATAAAAAGATTTCAAGTTGAGAACTGACTAAAATAAATGCTCGATGCAGTCGTCCAAAATTATTAAACGAACGTAGTGAAAAAATATGTAAAAAAATGAAACAAAATTCGAAAATAAATGTAATAAAAATTGCTGCTGATTTGGAAATAGTAACAGACAGAAAAAAAACGTAAATCGAGAAACAGTAAGGAGAGTTATCATAAACTTTGGTTTTTAGGGAAAAACTGTAAGAAGTGAAACAAATCGAAAAAGCGATTAGAATTTGAAAAATTAGTAAAAATTTAGATTTAGAATATTGGAAATACATAATATTTTCAGATGAAAGCACATTCAACATTTTTGGGAGTAATGATGGTATAATTGTGGGAAGAAGGTCTAATGAAGAATTAAAGAATGAAAACTTAATGTCGACTGTAAAACCTGGTGGCGAGGATGTTATATTTTGGGGGTGTATGTCGGTGGCTGGAGTTGGAGATTTGGTTTTTATTGATGAAATAATGAATTAGCACGTATATTTAAATATTTTCAAAAACCACTTGAGCCAAAGTGCGGAGAAATTGGGTCTGAGAAATATTTTTAAATATTACCAGGACAATGTTACAAAGCACAAATCAAACATTGGGTGTTTTTGGTTATTATATAATTGCCCAAAAGTAATTAAAATATTGCTTCAGTCTTTCGACCTTAGTCTAATTCAGTATTCGACAAACTCATTAGTCAAAAGAGCCAAATGTCAGCAATACAACAATATTTTTTTTAAGAGCCAAATTTTCAAGACATCTGTTTTAGAAGTCGATTAAAACTAGGAACTAGTATTATGTGATAGATAGGATTAGATATGCTCCATGTACTGGATTGCTTTTTCTCTCCACTACAATGTCAAATTTGTAAAATAATAATGTTTGAAAAGATGATTCCTGTGGAAATCCTTCCGCCGTTTCTTCTCTACAGAGTGACATTACAAAGTGACTGAGGGATACCAGGAGCCGTTTCATAAAACTTACAGTTCCTGTATTACAAGTTCTTTATTTAAAATTTATATGGGATATTTGAAGAAAGAACTTGTAATACAGGAACTGTACGTTTTATGAAACGGGCCCCTGGTTTTTTAAATTTTGAGTTATTATTATTGACAATCAAAAAGTGTACCCAATGTACCAACTTTGAGTAATCAGTTTTTTGACTTTGAACACTGAATAAAAAAAAACTAGATACCTATCTTAACAATAATCTTGTTTATTGATAAAAAGTAGTTTTTATTATTATATTATAATATTACATGGCACACATTTAATGCACATAGTCATTATTTGTGGAAGAGCCGCATTCAAGTAGCCAAAGAGCCGCCCTGGCCTAGTTGAACATCTTTAAAATATTTTTGAGAAAAAAATTAGAAAATATATAATAATTTCAAAATAGATATTGAAAAAGATTTTAACATATGAATTGGCCATTTTTCCCACCCAAGTAACTACTGACATAGTAAAATTAATGTCAAGAATATTAAATCACCGCCACTAAATCTTAAAATGATTTTTTAAAAAAATATAACTGTAATTGTATTCTTAGTATTACATTGTCCCATGACTTTTGTAAGATCGATTTGTTATTTTTAATTGTTTAAGTTTATTTATTTTTATTATAGTAATTAAGGCTGAGAAATTATTTTTTTCATTTAATTTCGAGACGTTTATGTTTGTTTATATTAAAAAAATTTTGAATGTAATTTGTTATTTAAACCTATTTTTTTTCAAATTTCACATGTGTTCCATGACTTTTGTGAATTACTGTATGTTATGTTTATGAATAATGATTGAATTGAAATGAAATTAATGATGTAGCAAGTACCGTATATAAAATATATAAAGTCGACAATCCAATCAATGTTTTTTCTCTCAATTAACAAGACACATATGATGCAACTGCAACATATGATTATACAACCGATAATTTTTGTATGTAAGATTGAGTTCAACTTTCAACATCAGTTAACTGCTTAAGAATAAATACTTTGTACTGCATTACTCACGACGAATTTTCAAGTAATGTGTAACAGGTTACGCACTCTGCGAAATACGTTTCATTGAAGTAGATCATAATTGTGATTTACGAGCGACATATTAATTTATAGTTATTATATGTATTGGTTATATGGTACTTGAAGAATCTATAGTTTTTTTATACCTGCCGGTGTTTTCTTTAAAGAATAGACTATACATTATAGAAAATTAAAATTGATGTCAAAAATCGGTCAAACAGAACATTATTATTTATTGTTTGTTAAGAAGTTTATATTCTTTAATAATGTATAGTACTTTGTGGTGTAATATTATCGAATTTAATATTAATTTTAATATTTTTCAACATATTTTCATTTTTTATATAATTGTAAATATATGTAAATTATTAGTATCATACTTAGTTTTTTTTTTATTATTTTTTAATACACATTTATATTTTAAAGATAATAATAAAGTTATTGTTTTTGGAAAATTATCAATTGTTAGATTTGAATATATAAATGACCCAAATAAGACTGAAAAATTATAAATAACAGTCAATAATAGTAAGCAAATAAATGTACATCTAAACCTTTCAGTCTCATTTAAGTCACTCTGTATAAAATGTATAATACATACAATAAAATACTATCTTGTTTATTTATTTCTGATTGCTGTCGAAACAACATCAAATATTTTTTTACATGAATACAAATTAGGTAATAACACATCTAAAGTAATATCTCACAAGATTAATATTGCATTCGGTGTGAAAAATAGTTAATGAATGCACTATTTAAATTGTATATGAAAACTTCTATATAGTTGATCAAAATCATTTGAATGAATTAATCGTGAAGTAAGTGTTTATCCATTTTTTTCGATAATTTTGAAACATTTCAATTCTATAAACATAGAAAACACATATAAATCTCATAAAGATATAAAAGTACATATAAACTAAATCATTATTATTGAAAATAACCATTTAAGAGATATTTTTGGTACTTGCAAATGTAAAATTAATTATTAAAGTTTTATATGTATTTTTTATATCTGTATGATTGTAATACTTAAGAATTATTGGAAAAAATTGGAAATTAGATGAATTTTTATCACATTTTTTGAATGAAACTCTAAAATTGATGTCTTTTAAAATTTATTCTCAAATATTGTTCAAGAATAAAAATTGAACTTTTTTAAAATTATTAATTGAGATAAAAACTAAATTATTTATGGTAATAAAAAAATATTTGGACAATAGATGATATCTAAGAATCCTAAAACATAAGACATAAACTGTTATCACGTTCATGAAAGATTAAGGTAGTCGTATGACTGTTCACTGAAGAAATAATTAATTATTTCTTTTGCAATATGCATGGAATAATAAATACAAGGAAAAATTGTAAATAAATTGAGAATATGTATGAGAATTTAAACATAAGATTGTCGCCATGGGTAGACAAAAACAGTTACATATTTATTTATGAAAATGCTAAAGCTCACATTTCGTAAATATCAATACAAAAACTTTATATTACATTTGGTCTCATCCATTTTATTTCTCGGATTTTTCCCCAAATTATCGCCTTTTTAAAAATTTGGATTTCTTTAATCGAATTAATATAATCTAAAAAGTTCATTTCATTAAAACAATTAATATTCATTTGAGAAAAACTCATTTATTATAGAATTTAAATGGAATAATACAATAAAAAATGGGTCATATTTTGACTAATAAATTTAATTATAACTTTGAGTAAAATAGTTTGTTTCAAAAAAATGCACTAAATTTTAATGATATAGAATTCAGTATTTTTGATTTAATATTAAGTAATAAAGATTATATAGGGTCATCCAAATGTGACATCTAGATTTGTGTTTTATTAAAAAGAAATTATACACATGTTTCTTTTTAATAAAACACAAATCTAGGCGTCACATTTGGATGACCATATATTAACAGAAAAAAAGAAATAAAAAAATATTTTTTACTTGTATATAGATGAACTAAATGAGACTGAAAGGTTAAGACATTCATTTACTTGCTTACTCTCATCTATTATTTAGGCCACCCTATATTTAAGATATTTTTATTCGTTTTATTTTTATGTGTTAATATTTTTTTAATTCATTTTACTTGCATTAATTATAATTTTACTTTTTAATTAATTAAGTATGATCATTTAAATAAATACTTATGCCATTTAATTTAACTAGTGTATTATTAAATGTCGAATTTTTATATTATTTTCCATATAATGATCCGGCATTTCATATGACATAATTTAATATTTAATTTGATAAATTTACATTACGACAAGTTCAATTTAATCAAATTAATCAGTCAACGCAACACCACAATTTCTATAAAAATGTTCAAAATAGTCACTTACTATTGCCTTGATTTGCTGATTTACATTTCAATAGTCATATTATTATTACTAAACCGAATTATTATAAAATCTGAACAATAAGCATTTTTAAAAAACTTTATAAAATCTTATAGTGTTGGAGTGGATGATTCATTTATGTTTGGAGAATTGAGTTCTCCGCTTGTACACAAACACAACAAATTGTCTATAACAGGGTAGCTTGAATACATTTACCAACTCACAACGCAATTGATGAAACCGTCAATTTGGTATTTTACTTGCTAGTGAAATCATATTTTATTAAAATTAATAAATAAATGAATTTGTACACTCGTGTATATAAATCGTTTACTTTTTTTTATTTTAAAATAATTAATAATTTCAAATAACATTATTAAATTTCTTTTAAAAACGTACACACTTTGACACTTCTCACTTTGTATTCGTTGTTGACAGAAAAATAAAAATTCACAGTCGCCACATATGTTTAACTAATAAAATTATTTACAAAACTTGATGGTTTTTAATTAAAGAAAATATGAATTAAACTATTTTTAATCTCTAAAATGAATTTATATTCTATATATAAAAATAGTATTCTCTTAAGTTCATTTCTAAGGAAAACATTTTTTTTTGAATTTAGAAAGTGAATGTTATTTTAAAATAATTATTTATTATATAAAATAATTTTTGTTGAAACGAAATGTTATTCAATTATTAATTCAAATATATTATATAAGAATTTAATAAATATTTCATGGGATTCAAAGTGTAAGTAATCCAAGATAATTTGTTCTTCCATTCGATGTCAAGTTGTAAATAATTTCAACATGAAATTAAATAGAATATAAATTAAATACATTTTATACTTGTATAAATATATATATATATATGCAAAGTAGTTTAAAAATGTAGTAAATAAAATTCAATAAAAAATATATCCGTGAATACTTTTAAGCTTTATAAAATCCTTGGTAAAGAAAACGTTATGGTTTAATGATATTCAATTTATTACGTTGAATTCTTGTTGCAATTAAATGTTTATTTTCTAATAAATTAATACATTTCAAATGTATAAACTAGTCTAGTATAATTGTAATGGAAATCAAGTGATTTATATAATTTTTACGACATATTTTAATGTTTTATTTATGTCACTACTTGTCTTTACCATATCTGATTGTACTATTAAATAAATAATAAAAAGCATTTTTATATCAACTGAGAAAAATATGATATTTATTAATATTTGTTATAAATATGTTTTACTTTGTCATAGTTATTTTTGTCTTTATCATTATTATTACCTAAAGGTATTTTATGTTATTTATTAGAAGGTTAGGAATCAGTACAAGGACACATCTGTTTAGTAAATGAATTAAGAAATCATTAGATAATTATACATATTTAAATTTTTAAAATGAAACATGTTTTAAAATAAAAACATTTTTATATTGATTAAGAATTGGTTACTTAAAATTAAAAAAAAAATAATAATTTTCGAGTTACAAATAATATTTTATATGTATATTTAATTTGAGACTTAGAACAACTTTCCTTAAACTATTGGTAGTGAAAAATATATTTAATTAATACTTTTGGAGATAAATTAGCAATATAATTTTTTTCTTGAACAAATCACGCCTCTAATATTCTAGGTAGACATACATTAATTTATTTATTTTTTTATTCCTTGTAGTGCTATAAATAAGAAACCGGAACAAGTATCTTAATAATATCAGCCATTGGCTACATTAATTTTATGAATAACTACATATGTTATTACTAATACATATTTTTAATTATAAAATATTTATTTTATAACGATCTGCAACTTTCTCGAGATGAAGACATTTCAATTTGTTTTTCTTAGTTTTCATATCTTGTTTATGCAATTTATTCCATTATTTTTTTAAATTTGCTTCATATTTGCATTTTACATAACTTAAATACACACACACACACACATATATATATATATATATATATATATATATATATGTATTTTTATATCAGCTTACATTAGCTTATTACTGGGCGAAAGTCCCACTTAATGTGTGTATGTGTATATATAAACACATTAATGAGTAACTTTTTTAGATATTTTTAAATACTTAGATATTAAAATGAATACTCGTAACTTTGACGTTTATATTAGGTTGGCAAATATCTCCCTTCCGCCCTCTGGTCTTTTGAATTTCGCAGCTATGTACAAAAAAAAAAGCGGAAGGGAGATACTTTCCAACCTAATATATAATTTCAGAAAAATATTTTTTTTATGCACGTATTAATTTTTGTCTGTTTATATTCTGAATTTTTTATCTGAGTTATATTAAATTATACATACATACATACATGTATATATATATATATATATATATATATATATATATATATATATATATAACTGATTATAAATAATAATCTTTTCATATTAAATTATAGAATTTATGAGTTCTACAAAATAAAATCTAAAATAAATTGTAATAAAATCGAATATTATTTTTAAAAAATGTCATTGATTAGAAAATTTTTTTCACTTTAATTTTTTTTAAAAAACTTTTCTTATCTTTTACTTCTCCTTTCTAACTTTTGTTAAATAAAATAATCTATATTAACGTCTAAATAACATTTTATATATAAAAACCTTTTAAATCATTTCTAAATATTTCGTTCTTATAATATTGCGAATTTTCATTAAATATTTTTTTTATTTCAGAATGTGTACTATATTTTTTAATAACATGTTGATAATAATAAGTTTGTGATTACATATCCACAACAATTTATGAATGATAACATTTATTTTTAATGCTCATTTTTAAAAATAAATTAATAAATAAAAATAATGATATTGAGATAGTTTTTTGGGGAAAATATTTTAAATATTTTTCTAACAATGGATGTTTTTTGTTCAATAATATTTAATAATGGTCATTTATTTCAGTTTTTGTGTGTAAAAATAAAAAGTGAGCTTATTATAGTCTAATGTAGTAAATAAGAAAATTGTTATAAAGCTTTATTAAAAATTTTCAAAATATTATCTTATTTGAAATAAAAAAATATAAAACTATATAAATTATAAAAACTAAAAACATATTAACATATACAACAAAAGAAGTCATTATTTTTTTATTCTTTTTTGAAACATTGGTATATGCTTTATTATATGTAATAATTATTTTTTACAGAAAGCTTCATTTTAATCGATTTTTATTTTATTTTCAAAAAGAATAAATTACCTTGAAAAAATCTAAACTCTTAAGATATGCAAATAATGGAAAATAATAGATTTTTTTTTATTATAATCTAAGTTCAGTATATCGTTATCATAATAGAAAAATCTGAAATTCATTTGTGATTAAAATCCTCTATTTTTTTTTAATAAAATAATCATTAAAAAAAGCATTTTTCAATAGTCAGTTATATTGACTGGAATTTTATTATTTAGAAATATCTAGTCAATAATTTATATCTAACGAAAAATATTTTTTTACCAAAAATCAATTTTTGTTCTTCTATATTACAATTTTGACAATAAATATGACACACCTTTGTTATATTTTTAGAAAATAGAATTAAACATTTAAAAAACATTCTTCATAGTCGATCATTCGTTTTACATAGAAAACGTTCAATAAAGTTAAACATTTAAAAAAAAATCACATAAAAGTGTTTCTAATTATCAGTACGCACAAAAATAGTTCTTATTGGAACTCTCAAACACAAACTCATTGAAAATAATATAAAAATTTAATTTTCTAATTATTAAAGTTAAATAATGAATTCACTAATTAGTGCATAGATACCTGCGAGTTGCAAGAAGAGGATTTATCTCTAAGTACACAAGTAAAGTTAACACCAGTAGTGTTTGTCATTTTATGTACACAGCTTTATACAATATATAGAAAGAAAGGATGGAGAAACAGATATGTAGGTATACAGACAGACAAATAGATAGATTTGAGAAAATATATTTGGGTACATTTTTATTTAATTAGATTGCAATAAATCTTTTTAGCATCCTTCCTATATTCTCTTATATTATTTATCATTATTAATTTATTCATATTTAAGTTTATTGTCACAAAATTAATTTTAGTGGTAAGAAATATAGGTGACTCAAGTAAGACTGAAGGACTTAGATACCCATTTACTTGTTTACTATTATTTACTATCGTTCACTCTCATTTGGGCCACCCTATACTTTCTTGTGTCTTGTATTTAAAATTATTCATAATTAAGAAATTAAAAATTGGTGTAATTACGTGTAAGGCAAACAAAAATATCAAATATATTTTAAATTACAAATAATTAAATTCCAATTCTTTGTTTTTATCTAGAACTAAAAATAAAAAAAAACATTGCACAAAAAATGTGAACTTTTTCAAGTTGCAAAATTCTATTTTCCAGTGAATTCTAAGTAGTTATGTGATATTCAACTAGATTAACATTTAATGTGTTCCACTGATGAGTTTAAACGGAAGCAATTCATTGTTTTCTGTTATCAAAATGATCCAAAAAATTATTCCTTTTTTACACGTCTTTCATTATATAATAATATAGGCGTGCTGTTTTTACAATAGAAAATATATATAATACAATTTAATCATTAGATTAAAAATTCTCACATTATATTCCATTTCTTATTGAATGACAGCTATGTATAAACTTTCATTCATACATCAAAGTTAAATTGCACTGTTTTCTTAGAAATTGTGTCATTTAAGTCTAAACATTTATGTTTTCTTAACTAACAACCAACATTTCATCACTGAGCGACATCATGCAATTCTTAATATTTCCGTTAGATCATATGCAATATAAGTTTTAGAAATTATTTCAACATGAAAACAGAACATGTTACAGTAGTTTACCTGTATTTCTATAATTAAAAGTATTTTATGAAAAATATCAGAGGAAACAGATTGTTTTTTGTACCGAACAGAATTCACTGATTAATTGTTTTAATTCGTACAAACAAGAACAATGTTTTTATGGCATTGATCAATTAAAATATATGTTACGCTTTGTTATAAGTAATTAAAGGTTTAACACAAAATAAAAAGTAAAAAAATCATTTTTAACAATTAATGATGTAATTTATGAAGCAATGAAAATTAAAAAATAATACGAAAATTATTTAATTAATACGGTGGTTAATTTTCAGAGTTTATACAAATAAGGCTTAGTATTTTTTATAATTAATATATAAAAAATACATTTTTGCAAATTAAAAAAAATATATTTCATATATAAAATATATCGTCACTTTATATGTTTGTTAATATATATATATATATATATATATATATATATCCAGAGCCGGATTTAAATGAAGAGAGGCCTTAGACTATTCCACTTGTGAGGTCCCTGAGCCCCTTCCAATCCTCAACCCTCGCGACTAGAGCAGAAGAACCCTTATATTTTTAGGTCATAGGCTTTAATTTTCCAAGTCTATAGGTAAATCCGGCTCTGTATATACATTATACATTCGTGCATTAATATATTTATGTTCATAATTATTTCTATTCTTTGCATTAAATAGTTTAAAAAATATTAGTAATATTAAATGTCTATAGAATTTTTATTCTTTTTTGTATTTTTTCTATTTATTTTTGTATTATATAAAATGGAATTCATTTATCAAAATATTTGCTTTTGCATTCTATGACCTTCTACCATCTTTCCAGTATATTGAGGATTTCTTGCAAAAACAGATATCAGTTTAGAGATAATGAAACCATCGATCTATTTTCAAATTTCAAAAGTATTATCTAGCTTAATAGTTCAGTATTAATCGGAATTAATGATAATTCAAAGTCATAAAATTAGATGAATGTACAATACCATGTAGAGGAAAACTTCCCAGATTAAGTTAGGATAGTTTGCTGAGAACTAAAAGCATCATACAATCTAGCGTTGTCTTGCAATACACTGACCTTCCGATTTTTTTTGTCCAATAAATGATCTATTATATCATTTCATTCATTATTTTTTTATTTTCTATTTCATCAAATGATTGATTGATTATCATAGCACTAATTGGTAGTATTTATTTTACTCAATTAAAGGAGCTTGTAAAACAGTACACCCTTATGTAAGTGGAAAAAAACTTCTTGAATTACTACTAATTTTCATATACTTTTCAAAATATTAAACTTATTTACGGATGGGGTATAAATATTTTTATATTTATATCACTGTACATATGAATTATGTATATAATTTATGAATAGATAGGATAAATATAAAAGAAAATTCATCAGAGTGAAATAAAAGAAGAAACTATTGGATCATTGGAAGTGAAAGTTTTGGAAAAGATTTTTATTTATCAATTGATAAATAGAATCTGATAATAACGATAAACGTGTATGAATATACACCTATCCTGAGGAAGATCGGTTCTTCAGAAAACTGTGTAAATCGAAATCGTGGATTTTTATACGCAAAACCGTGTAAATCGAAAACAAACTAAAATATGCATAATTCAGTCCCTTATGTCAACGTAAAATAAAAGTAAGATACTTTGAAAAACATAAAAATAACAATCCATTGATAAAACGACAAATATATAAAGGTATTAGTATGTAATTCATTTTATGGAAACAAGAAATATAAGATCCTTAAAAAATTTAACCAAAAGTTCAATTACTGTCATCACTTTCGTAAACTAATAATCATTTCTACGAGACTTGGTAATGACATTTGTAATTAAGAATTGTATTTGATTTTTGGTTAAATCTTTATAAACCTCCTCATATTGAGTTAAGCATTTATTAATATCTCGCTGGAATCGGAGAGCTTGTTCAACATTCGAGTCATTTTGTAGAAAATGATTACCCAATTTTCGCCCTAATTAAGTCCTATGCAGATGACTTTTGCTGTGAACGCAACTGCTGGTTCAGACTCCTCTTCATCAGGATCATTTGTTTCATTAACCATGTTAACTAAATCATCCTCATCTAGTTCTTCGTCCGCCATTAGTTCTACAATATCTGTCTCAGCTAAGTCCTCGAAACCTTATTTTCTCATTGTAAGCGTCAACTCAGTTATCTGAGAATATTCAGGCTCCAATGGTAATCTAGAATTCTCACCTTCAACTACATCTGGTCATACTTTTTTCCAGTAGAAATTAAGTGTTGATTGCTTAATCTCGGTATATGACACTCCAACATGCTTAACATAATTTAAGATTGTTAATTTTTTCCAAACATCAATAACTGCAAGAGATCCATCATTTTCAATTTGTTCTAAAATATATCTGAAGGTTCGCTTAATGTACCGTGCCTTAAAAGTCGAAATTATCCCTTGATCTAACGGCTGCAATAAAGAAGTCGTATTCTTGGGTAGAAATACAACTTGCACATTTTCGTGTTGTAAATCTTAACCTTTCTACTGCTAAAAATTTACAGCACTAATTCACATGAATAGATAGTTTTATTGTGCATACAAAATGGGGAATCCCCATTTTTAGATTTGATGCCAGTGTTACCAAAAGAATGGAACTAAAAAAATGATTAGAAATATGTGCACCAGTATTATTAAGTGAACGAAATTAAAAAATGACTGTAGAAATATGTATGCAGTCAAAATGTTCATTTTTATCAGTTTTTTTAAAAAATACATTATTTTGAAAACCGTGTAAAAGAGAAATCGTATAAAAAATTACCGTGTAAATCAAGGGATAAGTGTGTATATATATAATAAATCATCAATCTCTTTCTACCCACTTTAGAATACCTATCCCCAAACTTCCTACTTCGAGCGAAACAAAATCTTTATATTTTATTCAATTTGCACAATTTTTTATGTCTCTGTAAATCTATCCATAGATCTCTTTTTATGCCTTCTATATTTCTGAGTTTCTAATCCATAATTGCTCTTCTCCATCGGTAATTTTCTCTTTTTGCTATATAATTAGCCAATTTCAATTTTTAACTTCTCATTTTTGCTATAACATTCGTAACTTTTCTTTGTGATCAACTTGTTTTTCATTCTGACTAGTTTCTCTTTCTGATGTATGTAAATATTATATACGAAGGTCGTTTGATAAGTATGGTAAATTTATTTATTGTTTAATTGAATTAATTAATGAATTCAATTAAATCTTTTAATTTAGTTTTTCTTACTTTTTACCATACTTATCAAACGACCCTCGTGTATATATAAACCTTTTTGTTTATAATAGGACTATACTATCATAGTTTTACAAATGTTATGCAATTTCCAGATGAGACGCATTCCAAATATAAAAAAAACCATGCTATTGTTGTTCATGTTATCACTGTTATTGAATAATAAAACACGCGTGTGTGTTGTGTGTCCAGTCTGATGATCGATACGTCTACTGACATTAGTAACGTGCAAGTTCGATCTATAGATTCCAAGGCAACACGAGTTTCTTATCGCTGACACATGCTTTACAAGACCACTCTAAACTGTTGCACAGAACAAATAATGTGATCGTGCCGAAAAGTAACAGGCACGAAATCGTCGGTACGTAACCACGCCCAGCGTCGAACACGCTACGAAAATGAAAGTACGCGCCCGAGAAAAAAATAATGGCGACCTTGAATCAAATGTACAATACGGATCTCTTTGCTGTATAACAATTGTAAAGCACGTCGACACGCAGACAGAAGTACATTTATGGGCACGTATTACCACCGACGCATAATAGAGTAACGCGCTGTGTAGTCTTTTCATTCAAGAGGTTTTTTTTTCTACATACATTCGACAATGGTCTTGAATTTAAAACAACATTTCAATGATAAATATAATATATATAAACATTCATATTCATACATTATGTATATTCATATACAATGTATATATATATATATATATATATATATATATATATATATATATATATATATATATAAATAAGTGTGTGTGTGTGTGTGCATATGCGTGTATGAGCACAGTAAGTCAAAATATTGGTATTATGAAAAATCATAGCAAGACAAAAGTAATAAGCAATTTATTCATAGATGAGAAGAAAATCGAATTAAAAGGAGAAGAAAAATAATTTAAAAAATATATACTTTGTATGATACAGAAAGAGAAATTATTGAATTTGAAAGAAAGTCGAAGTTATGAACGTTATAGAAATAGTAAAATAAAAATGAGCTGGACGTATACCAAGAAAAAAATCACTTGTCGACAACAGAATTATTGTTTGGAAACACGAAGATATAAAAAGATTTAAAAATGATAGAAGATGAGATAGACGCAATAAAAACATGGAATTAAGAAATAAAAAATTCATCTGTGTGAAATAAAAAAAGGTATTGAATCGTTGGAAGTGGAAAATTTTGTAAGAGGTTTTTATTCATCAGTGGATAAAAAAGCTTATATTTATATACACCCGTCCTTCAATTTACGCGAAGTATGAATTTGTTTTATGCGAATGAAAATCGAGGGAAAATTGAATCTGTCAGTACAATAGAAAAAATATTGGAAATAAAAGCTAGTAAAATTGTAGAAACACATTTATTTCACATAGCTTAACAAAAAAATAATGACGTTTTAGAACACAAAAGTAGATGAATTTTATTCGGTGTCACTATCGCTACTGCAATTCAAAATAATCAACCTTTTATATATTTATATCGTGCTTTTATACGTTGAAGTAAGAATTTACGTCACTCTGATATATAATAAATTTCATGAAAAATTATATAAAATGAAATTTATCTGACCGTGTATAAAAAGTGCCGCATAAATCAATACTGCGTAAAAAAGTCTCGCGTAAATTTAGGAACGGGTATATATTTCTATCTACTGCTGAATGAAACTCGCTCCTAAAACATTCCACTTTAACCTATCCAATTCCTTTCTCTTTCACTTTATCCCGATGAATTTTCTTATGTCTTGTTCCATTTACCCACGAGTCCTCTTCCTGGAACTTTTTATATCTTTGAGTTCCAATCAAAATGTCTCTTATCTACTGTGGTCTTTAATTGTTGCTATATGATTTGCTTATTTCCATTCCAAACTTCCCACTTTCGCTGTAATATTAATAACTCTTGTTTTAACACAAATGAATTTTAACCCCAACACCACAATGATTATAAAATAAAGTGTTCAATAATCACTTATTGTTTATAAGTCTTTCTGTTGTACGATAAAAATTCGTCAAACTCAATCAAAAACTAAGATTTTGCTCACTGTTTTTATGGATTATTTAAGTGCTGTGCATCATGAATTTCATCTAGAAGATGTAACATTTAATAAAGAGTACTATTTACAAGTTATGCGTTGTTTGCTTGAAGTAATTCGTCAAAAAATATCAGATTTATGGGCAAACTTTTCATGGATTTTGCACTAGGATAACGCAATTTCTCATAATGCAATCATTATTCGTGAGTTTTTCGCCAAAAATTCAATAAATATTTCTCCATAAACATCATATTCTCCAGATATGTCACCATGTGACTTTTTCCTGTTCAGTCGATTAAAAAATCACTTCAAGGAACTCGATTTGACTTCGTTGAATCGATAAAACAGAAATCGAAGGAGGAGCTGATGGAAATTCCAAAAAGTGAATATGAAAAATTGTTTCCAAGATTGGATTTAACGTTGGTGTATGTGTTTTGCAACTGGAGGGAATTACTTTGAAGGAGACAAAATAAATTTGGATGAATAAATAAATAGTATGTGTTTTATTCAAACAGTCGTCTTACTTTTTGAATAGAATAGTATATACACTAGGGCAGGAGTCAGCAAAACGCAGCTCGCGAGCCGCATGCGGCTCTTTGGCCACTTGAATACGGTTTTTCCACAAATAATGACTATGTGCATTAAATGTGTGCCATGTAATATTAAAATAATAAAAAATACTTTTTATCAATAAACAAAATTATTATTAATTATGATAGGTATCTAGTTTTTTTTATTCAGTGTTTAAAGTCAAAAAAACGATTACTCAGAGTTGGTATATTGGATACACTTTTTAATTGTCAATAATAATAACGCAATATTTAAAAAACCAGGGGCCCGTTTCATAAAACTTACAATTCCTGCATTATAAGTTCTTTCTTCAAATATCCCATATAAATGTTAAATAAAGAACTTGTAATACAGGAACTGTAAGTTTTATGAAACGGTCCCTGGTACCCCTCTGTCACTTTGTAATGTCACTCTGTAGAGAAGAAACGGCGCAAGGATTTCCACAGGAAATCATCTTTTCAAACATTTTTATTCTACAAATTTGACATTATAGTAGAGAAAAAAAGCCATCCAGTAAATTGAGCGTGTCTAATTCTATCTATCGCATAATACTAATTCCTAGTTTTAATCGACTTCTAAAACAGATATTTTGAAAATTTAGCTCTCAAAAAAAAATTGTTGTACTGCTGACATTTGGCTCTTTTGACTAATGAGTTTGCCGATCACTGCACTAAGATTGCACTGCACTAGGGTGACAGAAGTAAATACTCGTAGACACCTTACATAATACATATTGGAACTTGTTAACATTAATTCATGTTTTTTGAAAAAAAATTCAATGCTGAAAAATTTATAAACATTAAAAAAAAGGATTACTATATTAAGGTGAATAATGTCCTTACAGGTTTTCTTTCGAATAGCGTAAAATTCTATAAGTGACGAAAGGGAGTGCTAACTAAGTACTGAAAAAATAAAAATTTATTATATTAAATTATTATATTTTGATATATATATATATATATATATATATATATATATATATATTGAATAATTTTTAAATTATAACATTATTTTAGTATTTTATATTTTCAAAGTTACGTCGTAGAAAACATAAAAAACATCTTTTAAATTCTGATTTTTTTTACAAATGAAAATATTATTATTGTAATATTGTAATTGTAAATTATTATACTTACAATATTTTTATACATCGATGACATGAAATGATTTTTATACATTTCAAATTACACGAAGTATATAGTATATTTTGATTAGTTATTAAGCAATATAGTAATAAATCATTCTAATAACTCAGTATGCTATTAGAACCGTGAATATCGAAGGTAAAAAAATATTCAAACTAGAACGTGCGTTATTGTGTTAAACACGCAATGTATAATGCAATCACTATCTAAATATTTTGCGGTGAAAGGGTTAATTCAGCATTTTTACTAACTATACTCTCTCCATTTTGCTTCATATTCCATTTCACAATTTTTGAATAAATTCAGTTATTCATCACGCCATTCATAAACACTAGACATAAAACCCTAAACTATTGTATTTGTGATATTTTATTATGTTCAATTGTTGAACACAAGTTTTGAATATCCGTCTTCTAATTTGTTTAAGGGGAGGTTTCGGTCTGGAACTTTCAAAAAATCGATTTCTTTTTACATTTTTCACTTCTTTGATGTGTAAAAAATGTGTAGTTTAAAGAAAATTTTAAAATTTTGAAAATTATCCCGGTTATAGGTCTAAAGGTGACGACCGCCGCATGAATTTTAAACCTGTTTTACCACATCGGCTAACATCATTTGAAAATTTAAACGCATTTTTCTTGAAATATCATTTTTAGAACTGAAAAGACAACTATTTCAAAAACTAATTGACCAATTTGATTGATTTTTTTAAAAAATTAAAGATTATACTTTTTATTAGGTAGTAAATCTCTAATATATTCGAATTTATTAATTATTTTACAACTCACACTTATTTTACCAATTAGATAAAAATCTTAAATTTGAATTTGTCAACAAATTAATATAATTCCAAAATGTACAACATTCTTTATGTTCTCTCTTGTGAAATCAAATCTTTTTTTATTTCACTCTTTTATTTAAATTTCTTTTTTATTAGCCCTCTTAAGTTTAGTATTAGTGAAAATTTTAGAAGAAATTCTGGTATCTTCTTGAAGTCTATTAAAAATTCTACCTTATCCCTTATAATTAATAATTACTTATCTCCACTTTTTTTATTTACTTAAAATAATATTTTATTCTTTATATCGTTTTATAACACATCAAAAAATATTTAGACTTTAATTTATTATATCTTCTATTTTCAAGTAATTTTCGTTAATTTTAAAAACCTCACATCCTGATGTTATTTTTATTTTATTTTTTGTTCCATAAATAACCTAAATTACCCCTTATAACTAAAAAATAGCTTTAAAAAGTTAGAATACCCATTAGTCGTTACCTAATATTTTAAACTTTATAACAATTCCTCAAATAATTTAAATTTTATTTTTATAAAATATTTTGTGATGTCTAATTTTTATATACGAAATTAATTATTGTAAATATTTTGTAATAAAAAAGGGCACTTTTATTAACAAATATTGTATATCAGAAGATAATACATAGGGTTTTTAATGGTAATTTGATTTTTAATCAGCAACTTAAAAACAGAAAAATGGAAATAAAATCCTTCTTAATATGAAAAGTGCCATTATAATTTGTACATATATATATATATATATATATATATATATATATATATATATATATATATATATATATATATATCAACAAAGTTATGAATATTTAATAAAAATATACATTTATTATTGAAATATTTATATTTTTGTTGTAAGTATGGAATGGAAAGTTATACATTAAAATTTATACAAACACATATGTTAAATACATGTTTCCATACATATATATATATATATATATATATATATATATATATATAATGTAAGTGTGTGTGTATAGTCAAACACATATAAATTTAAATATGATTTCATATATTTAATGTATTCTAAACACACTTTTTCAAATCTAAGAAACTACATTTATGATTTTCAAATTATGACTTAATTTATACCATATGTCTAATTTACATGACATTATGTCTATAGAATTTTCTAATTCTCTGACAAGTAGATAAATAACATGTCCATAATTTTGTCTGAAAGAAAACTATTTGCATTTATTAAATACTTGACAAGTTTATTAAATAGGTAAAGTAGAATAAGAGGCATTCTTAAAATCAAATTAAGTTCGATCTTTAATGTAATTCTTAAGATAGTAATATATAACATAATTAAATAAATCGTGCAATGAATACAAATGTTAAGTATGTTCTTAAGAATATTCCTATACACAAACATACATACATACATACATACATACATATATATATATATATATATATATATATATATATATAGTTGCGTGGAAAATTATAATAAATAAAACATTTGTTCGTTTATAATAGCACTTTTAATTAATTACATTTTTTTAATGTTACTAATATGGTTAAATGGTTTTATATTCTTAGTTGTGTGATTGTAAATCATGTTATATAGTGTTACTTATACATACTTATATATATATATATATATATATATATATATATATATGTATATATATACATATACATACTTATATATATATATATATATATATATATATATATATATATATATATATATATATATATATATATATATATATATATATATATCAAGAAGAAAAGACCCCCCATGGACAAAATTTTTTGATCGAAAACTCAATGATATAAAATGACCCAAAAAGTGATTAATGGAAATATGTGGCAGAGATAAAAGAAAATTCGTTAGAATGAGTGGAAGACAAGAGCATTGGGTCAGTCGAACTGGAAAGTTTTAGGAGTGGCCTTCATGCAGCAATAGTTAATCTGATGATTATATATATATATATATATATATATATATATATATATATATATATATATATATATATATAAACCTGTACGACAATCAATTAGTATAGAAAATTATCTGCATTATATTGACATAGATACACATATATTATTTGTTTTTTATAACATCTTCTTTGTTAACTTTTAACAATTTCTTTGCAATGTACAAGATGTTCATAATAAGTAGTTTTGAACATAAGAATTATTGTACTACAACTTATAAAGAATGGACAAAATTTAATAATTTGTTATTTAATTGGAGTATTTGTATTGAATAGACATTCATTAATTACTCAGTAGATGTACTTATATATGCTTAGTAATCTGTATTGGCAAAATTTTCATATTTCAAAGATACAAAGTTCAATATTTGACTATGCAAATACGAATTTATGTTTAACTTTTTTCGAAATTCCGAAACTATTATTCTTGAACATTGGTGAGAAAAAAGAAATAGTAAATATTAAATTATTTTAAAAGAAATTGCTGAATTAAAAAATAAAATCGTGTTTTGTACGAAAAGAAAAGAAAATTAATCATTGTCTATTTTTCAATTTATGTTATATAGTAAATTGTTGGACAAATCAATTAAATATATAAAACCGTAATAAATTGGAATACAATTTTTTAAAATGTGTTTTATAATTTCATTTATAGATTAACCAATTTTTATAATTAAAAAATTAAAAAACTTTTATTTCTTTAATCTATGAAGATACAAAAAATCGAGATATTCATAAATGAAAAAATATTTTTTTACGTTCAAGTTAATCATTAAAATCAACGTTAGATTAAAAGTATTAAAATTGTTATTTACAATTCATTGCAACGAATAAAAGTACCAAGAAACGCCACATCAATAATAGTATAGAAGATAAATTTACAAAAAATATATTAAATAAATTTTAACCGTCTATTTATTAATTTAAATATTAGTAAAATTATAAAAATATACTTTTTATAGTTAAGAAGTATTTAAAAACTAATAGAAAGAATCAAACAAAATGTAATAAGTTTTTTAAGAAATAAGTATTGTTGCTAAATTCACATAAAAATTTACCAAATATTCATTAACGAAATAATGTATACAAAATATAGATTTTTTTATATTTTCATATAAAAAATGTTATGGTGTGTGGAATTTAGTTTATATCATGTAGAAACAAACATTTTTCATCGATTATTTTTAACCATACTATTACTCAAATGTGTTTTACCGCAGGATATACTCTATATGTTAACGTATTTTTCTATATGTATACAAATATCATTCGTAATTAAGTAGTAAATACGTGGATTACTATCTAATATATCGTGGTTTCTGTTACAACATTAGTTTTCTTAAATAAAAGAATATATATTTTACTATAAAACTTTTAAGAGAAATTACAGAAAAGAATATGTTCTGCATTGTTTATTTTAAGGTAATAATCTAGTAATTAATTTTTATGTAATAAATTATTGAATAATCAAAATATTCATATATAAATAACTAAATAAAATATTTAAATACGTGTATTGTAGCTTGAAATTCTCTCAATAATCTTTTTGTACATAATATATCAAAATAAACATTGAATTGTTGTTTAATTGGTATTGTCAAATAATCATCGAATTGTACATTAAATAATTATTTGTTTCCGGTATTGAATGATTTATTTTATTACCTTTAAAGATATAAAAGTAGATAAGTAAACCATTGTTTTATTTTTAAAAATATATCGTTGATAATTGATTTGAAATGCATTATTTATAAAAAAAAGTAACAAAATATAATTAGGTCTGATATATAATGTCAATTATTTAACATTTTAATTTAACCAATTTGTAGTTTTATACAATGCAAATGAATGAATTTGTTTCAAATTAAGATACAAAATACTCTCACTCACGTGAATGATACTAAATACGAACACCTGAAAACGTGAACAAAATAATTTGCTCATTTAAACAAACAGAAGTCATGTTTCATTGAAACAATAACTTGTATACTTAATAATATATTATAATAAACATGTTTTTATGTACAAGACCTGTGAGAATGCTTCAATATAAATTGTTTAAAAAAACAAATCTCATTGATGTTTTATATTTAAAAAATAGTAAATGATACTATGATATTATAATTTTGTAATTAAAATGATCAGTGCAAATTTCTCCTTTTAAATTATAATTAAAAAAATAAAAGATCCTTACTTGTACAAATAGTTCAATTATAATTCAAATATGATATTTATTCAATTGCAAATTAATAAAGAAAGTTAATAAAAACGTTTGTTTTAATATATTAAATAAACATTTTTCATTTCTAACAATCAGAAATGTATGTAAAAAAAGTTTCACTTGATACACAGTTGAACAGTACATACATATTTGGTTTTAATTCATCTCACTTTCCAAATTTGGTTTGAATTCAACTTACTTTCGTGTTAACTTACTTACGTTTGTAACGTCATGTGCACGATGACATATCTCTTTTTTTAATCGTTTCAATAATAAGAGTTATTGGTTTATAAATTTTTAATAAGAAACTGAAAGCCATTTGAAGATATATTAGAGGTTAATAAATTATTCTTATATAATCGTCAAGTGAAAATATTTTTAATAATGTAGTGTAGTTGAGAATCGTTTTAAATGAACGTTTAAATTTTAATTAATGCTTTACATCGATTGAATTATAGAACTAACATGAAAATATTAATTAGTTCATATCAACAAGGAACTAATTGTAGGTTTGGTTTGATACTTTTTTCGAAGCATGATATTTATGCGATTATTTATTTGCATAAGATTTTTAGGTTATTGCCCAATATTTATTCATTCGATTGTAATTAATTATATGGTTGAATTTTTGATAATACATCTGATTAAAATGAAGATAATGTAAACATGTTTTTTTTAACAAAATCACAATTAATACAAAAATCATAAAAGACAAATAGAATAACTGTTATGAATAATATTGTATATATGATTAAATTTTGAATTTATAAAATACTTTTTTAATTAATACAAAAATTATTGATCAACCCAAATAAAAAATAGAAATATATTTTTCGCTCTCTCTCTCTCTCTCTCTCTCTATATATATATATATATATATATATATATATATATATATATATAACCCTCTTTTTATCCACTGCTGGATGAAAGTCTCTCCTTAAATTTTTTACTTTGACTGTTTCAATGCCTTTTTTACTACTCAATTCTAATGAGCTTTCCAATGTCCCAGTCTTATCTATCTATGATTTTTTTTTGGCTTTTTAATGTCTCTTTTTGTCCATTAATAATCTTATTTTCTTTTTATGTAATAAATCCAGTCTTATTTTAAACTTCTCTTTCATATTTTGAAATCAAATATTTCTAGATGTTTAAAAGAAAATTTTTTGATTAATATATCCTAACAGTTTTCATTTAGGATAGTGAAATATGGGTTTTAAATATTAAAATAATTCAGCGGCTCCATGCACTTAAAAAGCATAGAAAGATAAGAATAACACATAGGAATAGAAATAGAGTCGAGTAGAATGAGAAAAAAAAGAAGTTATGAACGTTATAATAAAAATAAATAATTTAAAAGGGAAATTGTGCTGTTGTATAGCAAGAAGAAAAGGCCATCGATACACAAGAGAAACTATTGATTGGAAACCTAGATATATTAAAAGGCTCAGCATAGAGGTTCTTGACATTTTCAGTGATCGGCACCCCCTTGAATCTAGAAATAAGTTTTCGCACCCTCTTGAATCTAAAAATAAGTTCTTGCACCCTTGAAAAATGTGTTTCTATTTCTTTATTTAGAAAATTACATCTATTGCAAGATTTTTTTTATTGAAAAATAAACACATATATTTAGATATACATACAAAACAATATCTCAATTTTAATGGCTACTTTGTTGTTGTTCATTCATAATAATACTTTTGAAGCGAGGCTCCTTTTTTTAAAGAGCCACACGTAAGTCATCACTTGAATTTGAAAATTTATAAATTTCTCTTACACTCCTGGAAATACTTTCTCGCACCCCCAGGGGTGCACACACCCTAGGTGAAGAACCACTAGCTCAGCATGAGGCTAGTGGATAGATGGGATAAAGATATAAGAAAATTCGTCGGAATGGACTTGAAGGGAAAGACATTGGATTTGAGAAAGACCTCATCAAGCAAATATAGAAAGAGGTTGATGAAGAGATGACATTTTTTTTAAAAAAAACTACAATGAAAAGTATAAAATGTAATTTTTAAAAAGGTATTTTATGAAACTTTTATATAGGGCGACCCAAATGAGACTAAAGGGTTTAGACTTACATTTACTTGCTTTTTATCATTTATTATTCTTACTTTCTTTTAATTTCATTTGAACCAGCCTATATTTTATAATACTTTTGAAATCACAATGAAAATAAATATAGTTATCATTGTCTCCGCAGACTATTTCAATTTCTGGCCTCCTGAAATTTTCCTCGCGCCCTGTCCGAAGCTTATTTTCAGATTTGTTGATAACGGTTTTCGAGTATGCAGGTTATCAACCCACAGTACCTTAGTTCACTGGTGGGAATGCCACCTTATGGCTTTGAGACCAGCTATTCTCCCTCCCTCGTCTGTCTCTGACACTGATTCCCACTGGGGTTGAAACCCAGTCTTCCTCAGAGTTGTTCAGGTTAACAGGATCCACCACTTGAAGGTGAAGGTAGGGATTGGATAGGAGAGTCTAGATGGTATTACCTAAAGGTGACACCATGTTGTCCACTTCACTATCCCCTTTGGATCCCAAATAAATATATAAGAATATTAATATTTTTAATTGATATAAATAAATAAATTGAGGAAGATTTTTACATATTAGTAAAGATAACTTTCGAGGTATATATTATAGATAAATATCATAATAAAGAAATAAAAGAATAGATTTATTCCACCTTTGCTATGACGATATTGTACATTTTTTTATTATGTGATATGAATATAAATAATATGTAGAGAAAATATTTTTTCGATTTTAATTACATTACAGTAAGTACTTAATTAAAGTTTAAACTAATTGCACTTGATGTAGTTTCTTATTTATTTTTTATTTCTTGACATTTTAATTAAAAATAACTATAGGGATTTTTAAAATAACTCATTACATAAAATAAGTCATTAACTGTATAAATAATTATGTGACAACAAGGATTGTTACATGTTTCTTATCACGAAGTAGATCGAACGACTTACTTGTCGAGTTTCTGTCTTTAACGTACTTAAACCGAGTAGTTAGGAGTGGTGGTCTACAATAATATTTTTTATATGAAAGTACATTCTTAATAAATGCAGAATAGTAATATAGTGCCTCCCGTTTGTTCAGTGCCCTGTAGCTTAGTGGATTAATATCATGAAACGGGTGCAGTGGAGATCACGAATATGCTAAATCACATGTAAATTTATTTTTATTGACCAATAAGGAAATAGATCGTTTTATGAAATGAGAATTATGAAATTTACTTTGTTGTTCAAAAGCTTTAGAAATACACGTATTAGTAATATTTTTTTTTTTGGTTTCGACGTTTATTGTTTTTATTTTTTTCCAGTTTTTATAAAAAAATGTATCTATACTGATTTGATCAAATAAAAATGTTAAATAGAGAAAAATAATATATTAAGATTATTTTAGAAAAATCAATATTAAAAATTAATTTATAAATGTATACAAAAAAATTATATCCTAATTTTTTTTTAAATATAATCATTTATTAGTAAGACTCCTTCGTATCAAATATAATTTCATTTATGAATTAATTTATATATTTGTGTTTTATTTGCAAAAAAAAAATAATTTTAAGATAAATATTGATTAACTTTTTTAATTGAATTTGATATAAGGATATGAATTTGAATCGTTGGAGAGTATTATTATAATAATTAACATATAGAGGAGTTTGTAGAGAAATCATTCGTGAGTTATGAGAATACTATACCATCCTGAAGTATTTTCTTTGTCATTTTTAGTGTAAAATAGCAATGATATAAGTAAAAAAATTCTCCAAATATTACTTACCCAATTGCACGATAGAAATAGTCTTGATTTAGTTCTTTTATTGCTACAAATCTTTCTGATAAAAATCGACTTATTTGATGTTCGAAATAAGGTTTTAATAATTTTTAATTATTTGATTTCTAATACAATCTGTAACATTTTCTATGTCATTTTTAATGTAAAAATAATATGGAATTAAGTAGAAAAATAAATTCTCAAGATACTACTTACTCCATTGTACGAGAGAAATGCTATAGTCAGTGGTTCATTTCTTTTATCGCTACAAATCTTTTTGACATAAATCGAGCCATTTTTAAGTTTGAAATAACGTTCTAATAATTTTTATTTTATTGAAAATTATGTTTACTGTGATTATTTTTTAAACCAATTATAGGTTGTTTATTAGAATTTAGTCGTAAGTTTTTTTTAAGTCGATAAAAAAATAAGTTTATTAAATCCTTTTTTTAATTAACAGAGTAAGGATAAGAATTGTATTTAGTCATACACATTCTTTTCCACATAAACGTGTTATCATCCCCAATACGTTAACTACTCACAATACTCAACACAGATATGCATCTACAGTTATTTCAGCAGTCTTTTTTTATTCTCTTATCACAAGTTATCAAAGTTTCTTCTTTTTATTTGTCATACAAATTATCTTAGAAATAAATTTTAAGAAACTCAAATTCATTAATTTTTATTTGAAAATATTATGTAAATTTTAAATTAAAATTGTATAATGTTAATATATTTTTTTTAGATTCGGTAGTCTAATCATATCTATAAATATTTCTTACTAGACAGAATTTACAGTCTTAAAATATCTCTAAATAATATATTTTCAAGGTATTCATTATCTCAATGAAAATTCAGACGTAATTTTTAACACACATTTATTTAAAATTTCAACATCAAATCCACTATTAATGTTACAAATTTCCTCTATTACGTGCATTCACATTTGAACTCGTGTGGAAAATTAGTCGAATTTATTTTATGCTCATTATTTACTTAAAGTACAAACACTCATCTGTATACATAAAATTAAGAAAATCAGTAATGAGTTCGTTGAGCAGGAAATCGTATAATTTAATATTTATATATTTTATATTTACATTAATTGCACCTTTTAAACAAAACTCAATTTGCGTTAGTGAAGAAATTCGACGTTATATGTGCAATATCCTATTATAATTCCATTTAATGTTATTTAACTGCAATCATTTAATTAACTCGTGATTGTATATAATTATTCTTGTAATTTTTAACGTATATTTATTTATTTAATATAAAAATTAGCAGAAAGTGATTAGATTTTAACACACCTAGAAAAATAGTTGTATATATTTAAGAAATTATTTATTATATTATTTTTTTAAAGGATATCCTGTATTATAGTCTTTGTAAAATGTTATCTTATTTGATAAAATCCTAGAAGGGATTTTGCTGGTTGAATTTTATAACTGGTATATTTTTTTACGAAATGAGGTTTTCAACCCTGTGGAAAAATGATACTAATTTTATTTATTTCACAAACTTACTCATTTTGAAAGTAAATAAATATTGCAAGAAATTATTTAAAAAGTTGATAAGTTATATAATACTTTTCTATATGTTTATAAATATATCTAATAATTAAATTTTTAATTTATTACATATAAAAAAATATCGTAATTTATATACATATTCGATAATATTGAATGATACATACATTTTCATAAAATAAAACATGCACGTACACACAAATTATATATGAATAATAATGAGCATACAGATATCGAACATGCACCTATCTATTATGTTAATAGAGGCATGACGAGTTGTACATTTATATATTTCAATATACTAAACCGTATAATAAGATTTGTGTATGATATGCTCTATCTCAAATGCAGTCAATCGTTCTGTTTTTCGCGTTTTTTGTACAATGTAATGCGTTTTTTGATATTATTAGCGACTATTTAAAAATTATGTAGTTATACTTAAATTAAATAATATAATCAACGACTCGTTCTAATAAACATCAGTTTTAAATTGTTTTTGAATAAATTATGTACTTTAATCCACAAATTGTGCAAATATGAACGTATTATTGTTTTTAAACAAAGCAATTATTCTATTTTCTTAAAATATAATTGTTAATTTAATACAGAATGACCCATATGTAAATATAAATAGTGATTGAAGATTATATCCTTCAGTCTTATTTGGGCCACCATATTTTAATGTCAATAATTATTTTATTTACCAGAGTGCCCCCTAATTTCTTTATTCATCGATCTTCGAATTTATCTCTACTTAACAATGAAAATAAATTAAAAAAATAAAACGTTTAGAAAGCTCTGTTAATGCTTCTATGTAATCGATGTTTAATATTATATATATATATATATATATATATATATATATATATATAAAAGAGAGAGATAATATAGCAATATAATTAAAATTTATTTTTATCCAAAAATCTGTCTTTCCATTTATTATTAAATTTAATATGGCATAAAATTTGTACTTTGGTAATTTTTGAAAGACTTTGAGAAAATTCGAAAACGAAATTTTTACATCAATTCAAAGGCAAAGGTGGAGTATTATTCTTTTTTAAATAGAAATATATGCACTCATTTTTATTTTAACTATTCATAATATAAATATTATGAATCTGTAAAAAAATCAGTCATTTCGGATATATTTCAAATATAAAAAAAGCTCAAAAAAATCTAAATTTTGTAAAAAGAACAATTAGGGGATGTAGCAGAGTTGTTAGTGTTTTATAAGTTTAATTTAAATGTTTAAAACTTTTACAAGATATTCAAACTGAGATATTTTTAATCGAAAAAATTCTCTTTTTATGGCAAAAAATGATCACTTATTAAAATTTGAATTGAGAAATTAAAAGGAATGAAAGAACTCAGGGATATAGAACAGCCGTTAAAGAATTCAAATTTAATTTAAATGTTTAAAACTTTTAGAGAATTTCTATCTGAGAAAATTTTAATCAAAGAAAATATTTTCTCTTTTTATGGCAAAAATGATCAATTGCTAAAATTTAAATTGGAAAATTAAAAAAGTTATAGAAAACTTATGGATATAGTACAGTCATTAAATAGTTAAAATTTTAATTTCAATGTTTAAAACTTTTCGAAGATATTCAACCTGATATAATTTTAATCGAAAAAACTTCTCTTTTCATGGAAAAAATATCAGTTATTAAAATTTAAATTAGTAAATTAAAAAGAATAGGGAAAATTTAGGGGTGTAGTATAGTCGTTAAATAATTACAAGTTTAATTTAAATGTTTAAAACTTTTAAAGAATATTTTATCTGAGAGAATTCTAATCGAAAAATAACTCCTAATTTTTATAGAAAAATGATCATTCGCTAAAATTTAAATTGAGAAATTAAAAAAATGTATGGAAAACTCGAGAATATAGTACAGTCGTTAAATAATTACAAATGTAATTTAAATGTTTATAATTTTCAAACTTTAACCAAAAAATAACTTTTCTTCTTATGATAAAAATGATCACTTGCAAAATTTAAATTGAGAAATTACCAATAAATTAAAAAAATTAATGATATAACACACAGTCGTAAAGAATTACAAATTTAATTTTAATGTTTAACATGTTTAGAGGATTTTCCATCTAGAGGATTTTAATCTAAAAAAAATTCTCTTCATATGGCAAAAATGATCACTTGTTAAAATTAAAATTGGGAAATTAATAAAAAAAATAGAAAAACTCAGGGATGTAATACAGTCATTAAAGAAAAGACTTGTAACCTTAATTTATATGTTTAAAGATTTTAGGGGATGTTCGACTTGGGATTGAAAAGTAAATTTTAATTGAAAAGTAACTTCTTTTTATGGAAAAATAAAATTAAAGAAAATGTGGAAAATTCAATTTTTTACATAAGTGCTGATTTTGGAATCTAGTATTTTCTAACTCTGTATTTTTTAGTTAAGGAGTTTAAAAATCACATTAAGAGGGATAAAAATATTAATATAAAAATTGTACTAATTTGGAATCCCTGCTAGCAAACTTGCTATTTTAAGCACGCAAATTATTAATTATTATTGTTATATAAAAAATTATCATACGTAATAGCAGTCTAAAAAATAATATAATATAAAGACAAAAATAAAGTGCTTTTTTATAATAAATGACATACATAATTAAATAATAATTATTAACTATATTCTAATATTTTTATAGACAGTATGTAAAGAAATAATTGAATAAATATTTTTTTAAAAAAAGATAACAATAAATAATGAGTAATTAATGTTTTATATACTTAAAAAAAGTCTAAACCATTCAATCAAGAAATGAAATATCCTTGAAAATAACAGATTTTTTCAAAATAATTTCACATGAAAAAAAACAACATACAACACTAATTAATATAATACAATCGTGAACTATAAAGAGCACGAATTGATTTTCTAAATAATTAATCACTTAAATTAAACAGAATATACATTGCGTTGTGAATGATGTGTTAACTACAGTTCTTACTGTAATTTTGGGAATTATAATTGATATAAACGTAACAGTTGTTCTTGAGCAACTTACGCGTTCACATATTTCCACAGGCTATCAAATAGTCTGACAAAGGCAGCGTTAAGGAATGTTCAGATTGACCTCTTTGCATTATTAATTTGGCAACACGAATTTAATAATAAATTTTATGCGTGTTCTGCTTTTGTCATAATTATGAAAAAAGTATGTATATTATTGTAATTCTTTCCGGTATTTGGCTAATTTAAATTCAGTCGATATAATTTGTGTAATGACCAGTCGCATTTTTTATTTATCACAGATATCTACATTTTTACGAGTATTTTTTGTACGCAATAATTGGTAAATTTTCAGATAATGATATATTTGAGGAAGATCAGGGGAAAAATGACCTTGTCTTATTGATCAATAAGTATTGTATAGTCACGCAAGAAATATTTCAATATTAACTTACAAAATCGATTTATGACGATAAAAAAATGAAAATAATCTTTATACATTTCTACATTCACTTTAAGTAAAATATTTGCGTATAGTTACAATTAGTTTAGTGTTGTGGCTAATTTATTTTTATATAAATTTATCACTCACTTCAACGCTGCAACATTTTATAAAAATATTCATTAATTATTTATTGTTTTTTTTTTATGTACTAATATGTATTTGAATAATGATGTTATTATCAAAATAATACTCACTAATGGCATGGCCCTCGGTATATGGATTAAGAAATAAAATAAAAATTAAGTAATTAACGAACAATTATGTAAGATCTTATGGTGTTCGTTAAATAATTATCTTGTTTAAAAGTACTTTTTTTTTGTATTTATACGTTTAAAATATTTGTTTCTATTTTTATTGAATATTGTTTTTGTAAATAAAATTATTTTAAAGTCTATATTTAATTAATTACTTTACACAATTTTTCACCAAATTAAATAATAAATATATAGGATGTTTTTTAAGTGTGAAAGAACTTTAAATTGAATCCATATCGAAAGTTCTATCTAAAAAAACACCCTCTTTATATATGTACATGTGTGTGTATATATATATATATATATATATAAAGGTATGATATAGCTGTTTTCAGGTTAGATAGAATTTTCGATAGGAATTGAATTTAAAGTTCTATCACGCTCAAAAAATACCTATAATTTTTTTATATTGATGATTTAAATGAGATTGAATGATAGGAAAGATTAGTAACAAAATAAATATATGTACGTCTAAATTCATCATTCTTATTTGGGTCACTCTATATATTGTATTTTATGTAGTATTATAATATTGACTTTATAATTCTTTAACAAAAACTGATACTATTTTAAAATATATCTTTAAACCTAATTTTGATATTAATTCATCTCTTTGAATCAAGCATTTAATTACTATTTCACTAGTTGTCAATATGTCATATTTGTTACTTAATTACATGTATTTATATCAACATTAATAACGCAATATTATTAAATGATTTGATATATCTTAATCTCGTAATTAATTCACAATTTATTTCATTCTTACAATATAAATATGAAAACTTGTTCAACTTGTTAGAAATAATTCCTTCAAATAAATTTGTTCGTTTTGTAGTTTCTTTCAATTTTTACTTTATATGGATTAGTTTATATATATATATATATATATATATATATATATATATATATGTATATATATATGTATGTATATATATTGTATATAAAATTGCTCGAAATATTCAATAATCACAGTCATACAATATTTTAATTCATTTTTAGCTATATTATATATTTAATGATTTATTGGTGGAATTGTTGTGAGTGATATATATATATATATATATATATATATATATATATTTATTTATATATATTTATATGTATATATAAAGCATTTAATGTTTATTATATTTTATATTTAAATTGTGACAATTTATTTATAAATTATGTACATACAAAGCGAAACATTTGTAACACCTTTCAATTTTTGGAATTATATACTTCTTAATTCATTAACTTGAAATATGTTATCATTATTTTTCATTCATGTATGTATTTTCTATTAAATAGAACAAAAATGTTGGTATTTTTTTATTCAACAAAATTTAAAAATAAACATTAACATATTTTTTTCATAAAAAAAATTTAATATGTTTAAAATTATTATTTGATTAATAAGTAAAATATTCACTATATATTAATTTTGAAATTAAATCAGTAATCCACTCTTTCTAATTATTAATCTTTATTTACCAATGATAAAGTATAAGTGAAGGAGATCGATGCAAGAAAATTAATTTTATAAAGAAAGTACTGATCAAAAAATGCCTTTAAAAAGTAGTAATATTTTTTGTTCAAAATAAATTTAATATGTGTTGTTTTGATAACTGAAAAACACTTGTTTGAACCTTGTTTGAGTCATATCGTCTGATATTAAAAATGTTATTTTTTAGTAAATCTGTCGATAAATGGTTAGAATGAATATTTTTTTCAATAATGAGTCTTACATACTATTCAAATTTTCAGTAAGATGACGATTGCAAATAAACCATACACATGTATAAACGTATAAAAATTTATTAGTGAAAATCTTAACTGTTCCAATACTTTTTATTGTTTTTCTTTCTTTCTCTCTCTCTCTCTCTATTTATATATATATATATATATATATACATGTATATATATATATATATATAAAATTATTATCATCATATAATTAATTTATAGGAACCCGGTGAGAGAAAGCCTCTTTAAATGTTAGCATTCATTGGTACTTGATCATACTCATATTAACCAAAAGGATTGATGAGGATACTTTATTCAGGATTTACTTACTAAAGATGGCTGTTTTTAATTCGACTAAAGATCCTTATTTGTGTTTATATATATATATATATATATATATATATATATATATATATGTGTGTGTGTGTGTGTGTGTATGAGTGTGGATGTATGTGTGTGTGTGTTCGTGTGTGTGTGTGTTCGTGTGTGTGTGTGTTCGTGTGTGTGTGTGTTCGTGTGTGTGTGTGTTCGTGTGTGTGTTCGTGTGTGTTCGTGTGTGTGTGTGTTCGTGTGTGTGTGTGTGTTCGTGTGTGTGTGTGTGTGTGTGTTCGTGTGTGTGTGTGTTCGTGTGTGTGTGTGTTCGTGTGTGTGTGTGTGTTCGTGTGTGTACAATAAATAATTAAAAATATTCTATATGTATCTTCATTCATATAGGCTTTCATTTTACTTTATTGTTAGTAATTTTACATGCACATGAATAATAAATATGAGATTTAATATTCATTGCATTTTTTAATAATTTCATTTTTATATTTTATTTTAAAATTCATGATATATATATATATATATATATATATGTGTGTGTGTGTGTGTGCGTGTGTGTGTGTGTATGTGTTTTTGTGTATGTGTGTGTGTGTATGTGTGTGTGTACATATGAGTGCATAATCAAATATTTATACCTATAATTTTAAAATATTAAAAATTAATACTATAAATTATTCATAAAAACATGAATTAATGTTTTTTTATTATTAAATTTTAATAATTTAAAAAAAGTAATAAAAAATTCATTACTCTTGTATATAATAATAATTATTTTGTATTTAAATTTATTGAAATTTTCTCTTCATTTTTTATATAAATAATAATCGTATTTAACAATCGTTAAAAATTTGATATATAATATTAGATAGATCAATTAATTTTTCATAAATTGATTCATTTTTCAGTATAAATGAACATTTACCAATAATAATGAATACATTAAGTGTAATTTATATTTTTAAAAATTATTATAAAATGTCATTGCACATAAATGTATATCAAATGTTACATCAAATGATTTTTCCCACATGTTCTTTGTCAACAATTTTTATTGTTTTATTTTTATCTCATTTTTTATAACAAAACGTTTAGAGTACTGTACATAATCGTTTCTCCATAAAAATAATATGAATCATAAAACTAGATTTTAAACTCATGACTCAATTATCTATAACCCTTCACAGTAGTAACGCCTGTTTGTCAGTAAATATATATCAAGTACTTATCAGATGTTTAATATTTCAAAATTAAACGAGTATATATATATATATATATATATATATATATATATATATATATATATATATATATTCTAACATACCTTATTTCAATTTAATTTCATCATATTATTACAAATGTTTACTGAACAGTAGGTAGAAAATGACTCACATTAATCATATTGATAATTTGTTTTGATCGTTCATTTTTATATACATTGAATATAAATAAATATCAAAATAAATTCGTGTTTAAAACCTAATAAAATATATTAATCGATAAAAATCCGTTTAAAATAAAATAGTTTAGTAAGAAACACATAAATAATAGCAGACAAGGTCATTTTAATGAATTTATTTAAAAAAAATAATTCCTTAAAGAGTAACCTTAAAATCTAGTGAATGTATCGATATTATCAATTTGTAGCAATATTCTATTTTAGTCGTTGAATTGTATATAAAATAACAATAAAATGTATCCCTGTTTCAGTCATTACTGAAATCTCACGACGTTCTCAGAATTAATTTAATTATATTATACGTCTCAATTTGATTATCGTAATTTGTATCAGTAGACTGTTAAAAATGAAACCGCAAATTTTTATATCAGTTTTGTCTAGTCATTCTTTTTTCTCGTGATTTCGTGAAATGCTTACATTCCCTACTTTGTTTCCATGTTTTAAATGATCTATTAGAGTTATATATATATATATATATATATATATACACACTTAGTTTTTTATCAAGAAAGAGAAAAGACTAAGTAAGAATTATATGAAGAAGTGAAAATTCAGTAGGGCAAAAATTATCGGATTAATGATTAAAGACTAAATTTTAGTCATGTGAAACGAATTGTTAGTTACGATTAATTTATTAGTCGTTAGTCGTTCAAGCGATTGATAAGACGGTAAATTTGAAATTAGTCGTTTTTAAATCAGTGACTAACGACTAATAAATTAATCAGTAGTCGTAATTGATTTTTTAGTTATCAATCGTTTTAAACGACTAATAAAATGATTGATTTGAATTTTCAAAATTGTACAATAAAAAAAGTTAAATGCAATATTAGTTGAATACGACTGTTAATTAAATCGTCAGGAAAAAATATTTAAAATTTGAAAATCAAATTTCCAAATAAAATTATTTTATTTGAAGAAATTGCAAATAATTTTAAATGAAATTTAATTTGTAATTTTAATTAAATTGAATTTTAAATGGTTATTAATGAAATATAATTTCTAAATTATTTTCATGAGAGTATGTAAAACAGTTAAAATAGAAGACAAAATATGATTTCGATCACACTTTTCATCTCATTTTTTAAGCGGTGAAATGTAATAAATTGTATTTAGCAAAAAAATTCATTTTCGAAGAAAAAGCAAATACGAAGGAAGAAAAAAACTTTACTTGAAATTTTAATCGTTTTTTTTATATTTTTTATAGGACTAAATTTTCATTCGATTATTTTTTTAGTCGGATGATTAGTTGTATGAAAATTTAGTCATTAGATTTTTAATCAGTTTTACAATCAAAAAAATATAAATAAATTTTTATTCATATTTTTATCGACTAAAAATTTAATCTGATAATACCTTACTCTGACTAAAAATAAGGATATTAGAAAGGAGGAGAATCCTTATTTTTAGGACTCTGAGTAAAAATAAGGATATTAGAAGATTTAAAGATATTAGGAATCATTAGAAATTTGTGAAAAAGAGGGGCAATCAATTATTCGAATTAAAATATTCAGGAAGGTTTTTGTGCAGCAACTTTGCTGATATGAGCTTCTATGATCTCTCTCTCTCTCTCTCTCATATATATATATATATATATATATATATATAATAGATACAAAATTAAAAAAAATAAGAGGAAAAATTTCATCTGAAAATAAGTAGAACACAGCATAGTACACTTACAAATAAAAAAAATTTCCTGCATTCTTCTGCACCTTGTTTATATTTTATTATAATTAACTGTTATGAAATTTGTTTATCTCACTAATCTTGTCCTTTCTCTAAGACTTGTACAGTTGTTAGAATATAGATTAAATTTGTTAAAAAAATATATATGGACTACAACAAAGGATGCATGGTAATTGAAACAAACCATTTTAAATGTAATATCGATTATAAGATGCACATCATATATAAATATTAGAAGTATTTAAAAAATATATCAGTACTCAGAAATAACTTTCATAATATAACTTCTTTCTATTCAATTTATAGTGAATGAGAATTAAATAAAAATCCAATTTCAATCGACATGTATTCGTTGCAAAATATGTTTATACTAATAAATTATTTGTTGAAAATTCATTTAATCAAGACTAGTTGAAATTATGATATAGCAAAACAATTTATCATATGAAGTAATTCGTTTAAGTCTTTTATAACTTATTGCTAAAAAAATGGTTTAATAAATCAATATAATATTTAATTTAAATAAATATGAATCCTTTTTAATATTTATTTTCAATTAAAATTCAATAAATTTTTAACCAATTAGAGTCGTATAGTTTATAGAACTGTATTTCTTTAATAATTTATTGATTTAAAATATCGTTTTATTAGAAAGCAGAATAATTTTATTGATTTTTTTGTGAATAATCTGTTCAATAAATAGCACTAATTGTATATTAAAGTATTTTATAACATACTGGTGTAAATACAAATATACATACATACATACATACACACACACACACACACACACACACACACATATATATATATATATATATATATAAATGTATTAAGAATCATTTTTTGAGTGATATTATAACAATATATTATTTTATGAATAATGAAGCTAGTTGAAGGGATTTATTTTAAAACAAAACTCACATCTTTCATATCATCTTTGTTCTAACTTTTTACTAAATTTAAGTATAAAAAAAATAATCAAAAACTCACAATTTAGATTTTCATGTTTATATTGAAAATAAAATATTTCCTTGTCTTTCCTATAATTTTTCTCTTTAAATTTATACCTATAATTGATTTTAACCACGAACAAGTAGTGACTAACCTTGATTAAAATGTTTCTAAGCTAGATAACTATTGAATGATTTAAAAAAGAAGTTCGTGTTGCAAACATTATTTTTTAATGAGATCCAATTTATTTCAGTTATTTTAATATTTTATCTAAATTAAAATTATATATCGTTATTTATTTAATCAGAACTACCTTATTTTTAATCTGATTTTAGAATTTGAATTTATAATAGTAATTAGTTTAAAATAATTTTGCTAACAAAAAAGTAAATAAAAATAAAATGTATTAAAAGATGAAAATTTGATAAAAAACAATGAGATAAAAAATGAAATTCTTGAGAACAAAATCAGAATATGTAATTTACAATGAAAAATATATTTCAAAGCTAGTATTAAAGAAAATATTAAAAACTTTTTTTGTGAAATATATTTCTAAAGAAAGTAGTATATAATTATTTAGAAATGATTCTTAATATATGATAAAATGTATATAATGTTATTTAAAATGTATATAATAACTCTCTTACTTAACATTTTTACTCTAAAAGGCAGATATTTGTATAAAATTGATTTCATAAATTAAATTATAGACCTTCAAGTAGATAAAAATCTATGTATTACTTGATTGAGATTAATTATATATATATATATATATATATATATATATATATATATATATATATAGTATTAAAAATTGTAATTGAATATCATTTTATAGATAATAAAAATGAATATTAATTGCTATAAAAACATAAAACTAACTAATAAAGTTAAGTACACACATGTGAGTATGCACTGTTATCTCTGTTTTAATAACAGTAATAAAATGATTTTCAAATAGTTTAATATCGCAGCATCTCAATGATCGTTCTGTTGCGTATGCGGGCGTGTCCATAATGGTACCACGCACGCGACCTCAACATCAGAAAGGTCCATTCGTGTGAGTATTATAACACACGACCTTGCCACGCAACTAAAAAAAGATTTGAAAGTCTTGCATGTTCTTTTTTAAATAAATATTCACAACTATTTCTCATTCGTTATATTATTTAGATCAAAATAACATTAAGTAGTGATATATTGATACAGAATACTAATTAGACACTACATAACTATTCAAAATGTACAATAACAATTCCGCAAATACTATCTTTCGTAAGTATTTTACCCACGTTCGTACACGCTTAATTTTTTTTCTTATATACATAAAGTACATGAATACATTTATACATACATATATAAATATATATATATATATATAATATTTTTTTTACTTGTTAATTACTTTAAAATTGTCATAAACTATCACATATCACATATTCCATATTTTAAAAAACACACAAATACATGCACAATCTAAAAGTATTGACAAATTTTTTTTCTCGAGTGTAAAGAAATATTTTAATTTCTAATATTAAAATTTCTGCCTCATTAACACTATCCAATCTTTATTTTTTAATTAACTTCATTTATATATATATATATATATATATATATATATATATACATATAAGTGTGTGTGTGTGTGTATAACCATAATTTATCACATCACAATTTTCAATAATTTTTCTCCTGCACAACAATTATTTATAAAATTATTTATTAATCATGGATTGTTCATTTTTAACTAAAATTATTTTGAAAAATGGCCATTTTCAGAACATATAATTATAAAATCTTGATGTTCCTTAATGTTGAATATAGATTTTATAAGATAACCGTTAAAATATGTATGACAGAAAAATTAACAATAAATGATTTTACTTTTCTGAACTTACACAGTGTTGATTATTTATTGATTTATGAAAAAGTCAATTATATACATTTTTTACATAATATAAACTAAAATATATAAATAATATTACATTGTTAAACATCAAAAAATTTCCATTTGTTATTTGTCCTGTGTAAATAAATTACCATTAGCATTTATCAACACAAAATAAAATATTTGAATACAAATGATTCAACCTGAACACTATAAGATTGTACCTATATGTATCTTATATCTTATTTTTTACTTATTATCCAATGCATGTTTCAATATAAAATTTTAACGAATTTTGAAAATTATGCTGTATTATAAAATTTCAATGAATAAAACGAACAACAAATGATTATTGAAACTTTTCTAAAATTATGTTATTCGAGGTAAATGATTAATTTGTTTTGTAGTGAATTTGGTACAGTAACAAAGCAAATAATAATAATATTAATAAAAATAATCGATTGTTGAATATTTTAAACTATTAAAATTTAGTTTTTTTATATATTGATTCATTTATATAAATGTTATTCTTTATTAAAAAAATGGTAGACTTTATCAAAACTATTTAATATTAATATTTGTCCAATATAGTTGTCACAAAATTAGTTATTGAATATAACTAGTTTTTCAATTCACTATATAATAAATATTTTTTTTTAGAATAGCCATTAATATATAAAAATGAAACTGTATAATTATAAGTTTTATTTAATATAATTATATATTACAAACATATAAAACTATTTGTGTTATCTACTGAAATATGCTTAAAGTAAATGTAATATGATATCAAATATTTTTAAAAAGTTCATTTAATTTGCAATCGAATATTAACAGTTGACCAGATAATTCAAATCACTATATTTATTACATTTTTTGTTTTTTATTTATTTGATTTTTATATTAGAAATGTTTCATTAAAAATTATTAAGTTATATTTATCCCTATGGTAATATAATGTTATACTATTGAAACATGTTTAAAAAAAAATCTTGTCATACACACACACATTTATATATATATATATATATATATATATATATATATATATATGTTACAACCTTTTTTCATCTCAGTTTACAACTTGTATCACTAATATGCTTACAATTCTGTACAACCTAAAAATAGATTTCAAAGCAAGTTGTTCATTTATACACATGTTCTTTAAAATAATTAAGCTATTATAGTCAAATTGACTTATAATGAAATTAAAAAGGCTGCGATAATAAATCATATTATAACTAAATATCATTATATATGAAATACAAATAATCATATAACTTTTTATAAATAATTTTATGAACATATTTGTATTTACCAATCTTATTATTTTTAATGGACCTATTTATATATTCCATATTTTATTAAGTATATATATATATATATATATATATATATATATATATATATATATATATATGTATATATATATATATATATATATATATATATATATATATATATATATATATATATATATATATATATATATATATATATATATATATATATATATATATATATATATATATATATATATATACATCATACATTCATTAAAATGTACATTACTTTGATTGAAATTTTAGAAAAATATTCTTAATTAATTTTTTTTTTGTTCTGTCATTTTTGTATTTTTTATCGTTTTATTGTAATACTTATTTTTTAACTTTTTTGATTTATAATAATCATACTTCAAATTACTCAGTTTAAATTTATAATAAAATATTTCTAATACTATATATATATATATATATATATATATATATATATATATATATATATATATATATATATATATATATATATATATATATATATATATATATATATATATATATAGTGTAAATACTTATATCTCGATATACATCACTATCTGTTATGCGAAAAATTGCGTTAGATCTCCAATAAAATAATTCCTTAAATTAGGGATGGAATATGGGATTGATAATTTCATTTCGTAAAAAATATAATTATCATGAAAATGAAAGTATGATGCAATGAATTGTCTCTGATTCAAGTGGTAAGCTAAAAAATTAAATATTTTTATTTAATTATTCAGCAACATTCGTCTATTAATTATAGACATGTATTGATATTATTACATTTAATGCAGAACAAATAATGTAAAATAAAATAAAATTGAATAATGTACAAAAAATATATATTTTTATACTGCATATGATAATAAATTTTATTAAATCATATGTAGGTTTTAATTTGAGAATTTTAATTCGATTAAAATCCAAAATTTTAATTCCAAGATTTTAATTCGATTAAAATCCACAAAAGTATACTTGATTTATAAATAATTAATATTTACAAACTATCTATGACAATTAGTGAATAAAATATTAGTTTGCATAAACCTGAATTTTAACCATTTTTTGGCAACATATTATTATTACATTTATAAATTTCAATATTAGTAAAATAAAAATATGTTTTACTATATTGTCTTTTTAAATATTAACTCATTGAACAGAAAATAACTACTCTCAGCTGCTTGTGTTTTCTTAAGAAAACTCGACTTTGAATATTTAAAATATTAAATTTATAAAGTAATAATCTGGATAATGAGTAAATTAATTAAATAATTTAAATAGACACACTTGCTTGAAAACAAATTATCAGAAAATGAGTTGCAAAAAAATATTTTATCTTTTATATTCATTTATTACTCTAGAATTATATATATATATATATATATATATATATATATATATATATATATATATATATATATATTCTATAATTGTATTTAAAAATTTAAGTTAATTAAGACTGAAAATATGAATATAGATCATATCTCGTTATTTAGCCTTTTACTTAATATTTTTTTTTAAAAAAAAACACATTTTTTATTCTAATGCCATAAATCTTAGGCTACTATAAAAAATAAAAAATATAGATTGAATATTACTCGTATATCATTTTTATTATGAAATATTTATTGGAAAACAACTTTTCAATGGCATAATATTGATAATTGACAGTTATAATTTTTTAAATTACTAATCTCAGTCATTATACTAGATACCTATTTTATATCATAATCAATTTTAAATCTAATATAAAATACTTATTATTTATTACAGAACTGACGGATTTTTAAGTATGATTAATGATTCATTTTATATCTATATTTATTATTACTTCTGAAATAAAAAACAACCCAGTATTTCAAATAATTATTAAAAAAATGTAATTTATTCTATAAGAATCATAAATAAATTATTTATTAATATTTAAATTTTGTAAATTCTGACATATTAAAAATATGATAAATGTTTTATAATGTAATATGTTTTTTAAAAAGAATAAAACATAAATATATCTAACATGTTTAAACTAGTATATATATTTTTTTTATTTTTTACTGTATAGTGAATCAAAAGATACTGCATTTATGAGTACTTAATGTTAATATAAGTACTTCTATATTATTATATTATGCCCAAATTATTATAATGTTATCAAACATTAAGATAATCTAAGTTACAACCATTTTGAGAAAGATATTAATATTTTAAATCTAATATGATCAGATTGTTCATCTTTGAGAAATATAATAAAGTAGTACAAAAAGATTGTAATCGAATTAATCTACTGTACAATAGTAATCAATGTGTGAATCACTCACCACAAATTTGAAGTATGTTTGTAATTAGGTATTCTATAATTTCAAGAATAAGTTAAATTATCAAAATTTGCAGAAAAAAAATCCAACATCAAATTTTTAAATCATATTACTATTTTTAGTTGTTCCAAAACTACCCAAACATACACAGTTACTATATTCGATATTCGATTCAATGATATTAAGTGCATAAATTTATAACTAATATAATTCTAAGTTTTGATCCACATACAGTAAAATTTGTCTTATTACAATTCTTATTTATATCTATTTTCATTTTTTATACGTGTTCTTTCGAGTTTAATTTTTTTAAAATAAATTTTACAGCTAATAATATTACTCTGTTTAAGATTTTATAATAAATTATTTTTTATAATTGTTTTGTGATTCAATTTCCTTTAGATAAAATAATATATGATATATATATATATATATATATATATATATATATATATATATATATTTTATATGTTTAGGGTGAACCAAAGGAGACTGAATAATAGTGGAGTATAGTAGTAGTATTGTAGTATAGAAAGTAAATGTACGAGGGTCGTATGCTAAGTATGGTTAAAAAGTAAGGAAAAGTAAATTGAAAAATTTAATTAAATTAAACAATAAATGTATTTTATATATTAATTAAACGACCCTCGTATGTCTAAACCTTTCAGTCTCATTTGGGCCACCCTATATATATATATATATATATATATATATATATATATATAAACACACACACTGTAATCATTGTGTAAGTTGTTCCATTAATTCAAGAATGTATAGCTAGTTTAAAACTAAATTTGTTATTGACAAACACAGTCTTAAGAAAGTATTATTAATACTATATATGGCTAAAAAACGATAAATTATATGGAAATAAATAATTTATTACATTAAATATTACAGGATCTGTAACTGGTAAATTTATGTACTGACGTGATAAAAAAAATCAACATTCAGTTGACATTTACGATTTATTACGATTTAAAAATATATATTTTATAATAAGTTCCAATGTCTTTTCTAAACATAGAGTTATGATAAAATCGGCATTCAAAAATAAGTTGAATTTTATAATACAGTTCAATAAAACAAGTAATTTTTTTATACCAAATCTGACTGTAAAATATATTACATTGTTTGGTTTTTGATTATAATCTTGTAATTCATTTGCATAGAACATTATATCAGGAATTAAAAATGCTCACACTTATTTATGTGAATATATATATATATGTGTGTGTGTGAGTGTGAGTGTGTGTATATATATATATATATATATATATATATATATATATATATATATATATATATGTATATATATATATATATATATATATATATATATATATATATATATATGTATATATATATATATATATATATATATATATATATATATATGTATAAAAAAAATTGGCGCGCCTAAGAGAGAGGTACTACTAACACATTTAAAATCTAGGAATGTTAATCACATAGTACGTATTTATATTTACTTAAACAATCGATTGAAAAGTTTTTAAACGTTTGTTGAGTACTCTTTTTTATCACTTATGCATGTTATTCTTTTAAAAAAACATTACATCATTATTTTATTCATACTTAAAAGAATAAAAATATATTAATGGGTTATTAAAATATTCTTAATCTGGTTACTACTATTTATATATATTATTAGCATTAAATATATTTAATTATATGTTATTAATTATTTAATTTTAAATGAAAAGTTGTTATAATTTAATTTTTTATTTTATATGAATTCTTAACTTATTCAATTACATATTATTTATATCTGAAAACAAACTCAATTTTTATATATAGAGTCATCCAAATGTAACGCTTAAATTTGAGTTTTATTAAAAAGAAACATGTGTATAGGACAATGTATAGGAAAATATATGTATAGTTTTTTTGTTTCTTTTTAATAAAACGCAAATCTAGGCGTCACATTTGGATGGCCCTATATAATGTCATTTTGTTTTACTTTCTTATTGTTTAAAAATATATATAATCTGTATTTAACCAGGTGATTCTGTATTATACACAGGTGACCCAATAACTGTATTTATTATATATGTGTATACATTTTTGAGATAGCCTGAATTTAAAAATAATTTTTAAAAAAATATTTTTATATGCTTTGTGTGATAATTTTTGGCTCTTAATAAATTTGGAAATTAAAATAAATCATCTCTACTAATACTACTTTTTGGTATTACAACGTTTGTAGAGTATTGATCTCTGTGATAATATCATTTCATTAAGTCTTTTCTTATCAGGCTTCTGTGACGGTTATGTTTTTTTTTCGAAAAATAATGGTCATCTTCAAGTCAAATTTCTATTGTATAAAACTATGTTTGTGGCTAATTTATTTTTTCAAGTCATTTTTTATACAATAATATTTTTTAATAGTATCCAATAATCATTTATTATCGACTTTTTAGTACTTATATCCATTTTTATGATCGAAACATCATTTAAAAAAAATATCTTAAAATGCAAATGAATAACGAATACTTTAAAATGCAAAGAGATAGTTATTAAACGTTTTTGTAAAATATTATTATCTTAAACTCTTGTTAAGGAAAAGAGGCTTTTTAATCAATTTATACTTATACAATATTGCATTAAAATACAAAACGTTTTCACTTAAAAATGTATACTTGCATAATCATCTTTATTATAAATACACTGTTGCACATACGAGTAGTCATGGAACACATGGGTAATATAAGTAATTTATTGATATAATTCAATGAAGTCGTTAAATTAAGAAAAAATATTTAATTGAAAATATATATAATATTCATTAAATTTGTTCATTATGTTTATTTTCAATTATTTTTTTTTTAATTTAACGACTTTATTGATTTATATCAATAAATTGCTTATGTTACCCATGTGTGTCATGACTTATATGCGTCAGTGTATATATATATATATATATATATATATATATATATATATATATATATATATATATATATATATATATATATATATATATATATATATATATATATAAATCAGAATAATTTTATTTTTTGTCTACTACTAGATAAAAACCTCTCTCATACCTTTCCATTTTAGAATTCCATTACCTTTTTTTCATTCCACAAAGACACATTTTTATATCCCATCTATCCATAGATATCTTCCTAGAACTTTTTATCTTCCTGAGTTCTTAATCAACAATTTTTGTTACCGATAGATGGTTTTCTTTTCTTGTTATATTATCACCGAATTTTTATTAGAAATTGTTCACTCTTGTTATTACCTCAAAAAAAGTTTTGTAACTTTTATTCTCAGTAATTTTTATTTTCTTTCTAATATTTCCATTTATCTTTTAGTTTTTACTTATCAACTCAAATATACATCTCTTTATGATTGTTTGTGTTGGATAGAATCAGCTATATTATATATATATATATATATATATATATATATATATATATATATATATATATATATGTGTGTGTGTGTGTGTGTGTGTGTGAGTGTGTGTTTGTAAAACAAAGTAAAAATGAAACAGTGTGAATGGTCATTATGTTTTCATATAAAAATATTTTTAATTAAATTATTATAATTTAAATGTATTAATATAATCCATAAATTTATTTTTAATCCGATTTACTCATTAACAATGAATACGTTTATATTTTTTATCTACAAATATAGTCATAAATATATATATATATATATATATATACATATTTTTTTTTAAAAAAAATATGGAAAGTTGTTCTGTAAGGTTACATTACAAACAAGATAAAAATGAAAAGTCATAAAGCTTTCAAGACACGTTTTTTTTTCTAATGAAAGCTAACATGCCTTTAAAGTTTGTATTTAAACACGTGATATTTGTTAGTCATAGTTATTGTTTAACTACTCAGTAATGTTCTTAATCAATATCGATAAAAATATTTCATAATACAAAAAAAAAGAATTTATTGCAAGAATAATTTTCAATGCAACATTTTTTGACATTCACATTACATATTATTGTAAAATGCACTCATTAATTATTAAGTTTCATGAAATTGCACTGATCACGAAAAGAAGTGGCAGGTGTCGTCAGACAAACAGTAACAATTATTTCAAATTACACGTAACGAAGTTTGAAAAATCCGTCTGTAAATGCTTATAATAGATAAATATCTTCTACAAATGATTCTTATCTATTATGAATACCTATGCAATGGTATGTTTAAGATTTAATATATATCTTTGTAAACAGGGACCTCATTTTTAAAAGTATATGAGGTCATTAAAAATATTTGCATTTATGTTTGTGAAAGGAATAAATATATATATATATATATATATATATATATATATATATATATATATATATATATATATATATAGTAGTGAAAGCCTTTAAAAATAAATACAGAAGGGGTATCATAAAAATAATCTTGTTCCTTATTGGAAACCCTTCCACCATATTTACTGTCTTAAACAGGTGTAATTCAAAGCTATTGTTTGTGTGCATGTATATATAGGATGATTTTTTTAATCGTGATAAAACTTTAAATTGAATCCCCATCGATCTATCTTACCTAAAAAAATACTTTTATCATACCTATATATATGAGGGTCATTTGATAAGTATGGTAAAAAAATAAGGAAAACTAAATTGAAAAATTTAATTAAATTAAACAATCAATAAATTTACCATACTTATCAAACGACCCTCGTATATATATATATATATATATATATATATATATAAACATATACACAAACATATACACACACGCATACACACATACATACATACACACACACATACATACACACACACACACACACACAAACATACATACACACACACACACACACACACACATATATATATATATATATGTGTGTGTGTGTGTGTGTGTGTGTGTTTAGTCTGTCTATTTTTCAAAAAAAATGTTTTAAATTTATTTTTTTTAATTGCAGATTTTATATAATTTAGAGCTTTTGTGCAAATTAATAAAATAATATATAAAACACACTTTACTAATTTGTAATATTAAGTTGAAAATATATTTATTTCTCTGGAAATTTTAAAAAATGTATCTATCAATTATGATATAAAATGGGAATAATTAAAATGCAATTAAAAAAATATTTTTATTATATTTTATTGTGAATAATGTATTACTATATAAAATAATGTTTATTATTGTATATATTTATCTATTTAAAAAAATAAAACTGCTAATTCAATTGTCACTAAATGCTAATTTTATTAAATCAATATTTTTTGATATTAAATAATAAAATGTGATCAATAAACAGATAGAATAAAGATATAAGTGAATTTATTATACATTCATAAATAAAGGAATAAAGATCGCTCAAACTAAAATAGTTTAGGTGATATTTATCTATTAATGAACTGATTATGATGATAATTTGCGGAAAGGTCTTTATATCTAATACAAAACATCATTTTGAATTTTCTGGAATTTTTTTTCGAAATAAAAATACAAAAATTTTATTTTTAACATTTTTATCTTTAGAATTATACAGTGACTTTTAAACTATTTTAGATTAAAAAGTTTTTGAAAGAAGTTACTAATTTTTATATTCGGAAACGAAAGGTGTAGTTAGTTTATCCATATACAAAATATGGGAAAATTTAAAATTGTACAGTGTTTTTTATACAATATTATGTATCCTATATAAAGTTTGAGTTGTTATGGTTAAGTATTTATCTACATATTCAAAACCAATATTTATTTTATTTCTAAAATTTTTATTTAGCATATTCTTTATTTACAAACGGTGGTATTGTTTTAATATCATTTTTATTGATTCTGAAATTAATGAAAATTTACTAATATAAGTACTTTGGTATTAACGTAATGGTCATTTATTTTATAAAAATGCATATGCTCATATGCATACTTATACACAAACGCACACACACACACACAAATATGTATATATATATATATATATATATATATATATATATATATATACATCATCAACTTCTCTCAATCCACTGCTGGATGAAGACTTCTTCCAAAATGTATACATACATACATATATATATATATATATATATATATATATATATATATATATATATAAATATATATGTATATGTATATAATTTTTGATAAAACTACAACTAATTTAACACAAGCATATTTCTATTTGATAGTTGATCGTATTTACTATAATAATATCAGATAATATATCCCATTTTCTAAAATTTCTGAGCTTTTTGAATAAAAATCTGTTTACAATGTTTTGCAATCATTTAAAAATCAAATATCTTTATTCAAAAAATTTTTTAGAGACGAAAAGGGGATACAATCTAAAGATGTAATATTTTTAAATACGAGTACAGCAGATATATGGTTATACATTACATGCATTTAATTCATATACTTTCAAACAGTACCTGTTTGACCATCTACTTTTTTATTTTAATTAATTAGATTTTATTTCCAATCCCGCTGAGCAAAAAACATACTTTTCTCTAAATTAACATAGATATTAGGAGTGGCTGATTTATTTAGTTTAATCTAGAACTTTTCACTAGACGTTATTTAAATAATTAATTTTTCTGCCATTACTATTCGATTTAAAATAAAATTTCCATTCTCTTGGCATAAATTTGAAGTAAAATAATTTAAAATTAAAATTTTACAAATTGTATAAATTAATATGTATTAATTTTAATATTTATATAACCAATTTTTTATTTAATTTTCGTTAACAGCGATTGTTACTTTTAATATCTGTACAAATTCCAAACTTATTACAATTAAATGAAATAAATTCGCAAATATTATATATAAATAAACTTTATTTATTACATTACTACTGTTTTTTAACACCATTATAAAAATACTAAATGTTTATTTATTGTTCTGGAACTGTGGCTGATTAATTTTAATACAAATGAATTTTAACCCCAACACCACAATGGTTATAAAGTGTTCAATAATCACTTATTGTTTATAAATATGTCGGCTGATGCACATTTCGATGGCGACGCCATCATCGTTAGAGCCTTTCTGTTATCGTCGCCATCGAATTATTTATCCAGCCGACATATTTATAAACAATAAATGATTATTGAACACTTTATAACCATTGTGGTGTTGGGGTTAAAATTAATTTGTGTAAAACTAAATTTTTATTTCAACCAAGAATATTTCAAGTTTATGTACTTTTTATACTTAAACTTTATTGATAGGTACTAATTCTAACTACACGTACAATTGTCAGCCATATTTAAAAAAGATTTGTCCTTTCATTAAAAAAATAGACATTTCTTAAAAAAATAAATAATTATAAACACTTTCAATCATTCTGTAAACGAATGAATGCTTTTCTATGACTTATTATTCTTATTTATTTATATTTTCTTTCATTTTATTCTCTTAAATATTATTATTGTTTTTATATATGAGATTATTTTTCAAGTGATTTTTTCCTATTTAAACATTTCCCTTTTTTATTTATACATACAACTTTCATGTAAATATATATTTAATACTATAATTCTGAAAACATAAAAGTTTATTATTTCACTAATCATATTAATTCAATACAATTACTATCGATTTTATAACAACATTCACTCAAGAGTCAATTTAACTATATAAAATTAATAGAGCGTTAACTGTCGTTAAGTGAATGCTACTATATATTTAATTAATTTTATTTTATTAATTTTAATGAAATAATCAACAATAGTATAAAAATGACGATTGATTTAAATCGATACTTATTTATACACTTCCTAATCGTTTCTTGTTAAGTAGGTGTAAAAATGTAAATTATTATGAGTTTTAAGAGAATTTGATTGATGGAAATAAGTGATTGAAAAGTTTGAGTCAGTTTCTAATTATACTAATAAATATTTTGTAAGACATTTACGAATATAAAATTCTAAAAATTAAATAGAATATCGATAACAAAACTTTTTTATTATAAAATTATCATAATTATTAAAAAACCTATAAGAGTTATTTCATTATTTATAAAGTAATATTTTAAGTAATTGTTTTAGAAAAAATAAAAATCAAAGAATATTTTCTACAAAATATAATAATTAAATGATAAATTAAAATGTTCTTTTTAATGTTAATAATTAACGAATTTATGTTTTAATTATTCTTATACCAAAATATATATATATAAATACATACACACATACATATATCTTTTATTTGTAGTCATCAATCTAGCTCTCCATAATTCCTTATTGTCCACTTTTTTAACATTGGTGTCCTTTTAAACAAAGTTCTCTCGAAAATTCGATCAAGAGGTTATTTTATTTCCAAATATTGACTTTGCTAAAGACTCCTTTATGGTGAGCTGATAGTCTAAGAATATCTATACCATCTTTAATGCAGTAATTTGATTTTATCTTCTACAGGCAATTGATCTTTGTTGATTTATCTTTCTTTAAGAACAATTTCTTACCCCACAGGCAAAATAATGTCCTATTCATAAAAAATGGACGAATGCTTATCTGCTTGCGTTAATCGAATAATTAATAAGCTTAATTGATAAGAAGATTCAAGTTAGAATTTTTTCTTCATCAAGTCTAGGGCCCTAAAATTTATCAATCTACATCTTTCTTTTTCTTCTTAAATATATATATATATATATATATATATATATATATATATATGATTTTTTTATATTTTAAGGTTAAAATTCGATGGAATTGTGTTTTAAAATACATATATAATTATATCCTGAAAAATGCCATATTTTCATTAAAATATAAAAAATAAACAGTACGAATAAATCAGAAAGCTTAACTATTCTTACATAACTACATCTACCTACACATTTTGCAAATCGTTACAAAAAATATAATCAACTGGTCACCAATATTTTTTCTATAACCTTTGTGCTTATCCAACCTCTCACTAAATTTTTAATCGAATGTATGTAATATTTATTTACTTTTTATTGAAATTTAGTTTATATTTAAATTTATAATTATAAATCCAACATTTCATTTGTGACAACTTAATATTTATTATACATATTTTTATAACTTATAAATTTTTTAATATATTATTTTTATACAATTTATTACAAAACTATAAACAACTTTCATTTTCAAAATTAAATTTTATTTAAATTATTGCCGTATACGTTATTTGATTTAATTTTATCTCCAATTTTGCATTTAATATTTTTAAAAGAATAAAAAAATCACTGTTACATTCAAATTTTATATCTTAATTAAAACCTCGTGTTAATATATATTATTATTCAAAATAATTGGCTTGAAACGAATACGATTCAGGTTTAACCGGGACGTCTGGTTCATTTTTTAATTATTCTCGAAACATATTTAATTAAATATACTAACGAGTACATTTCTATTCATCGATGAAATGAATCATAACTAGAATATTCATGAACTTTTTAACTGCATTATTTCAAAGTTTTATTTGAATATACGCTCATTAACTATTGGAGATCATCGTCTTATTAATAGAAAAAATACTAAGCTAGAATAAACACGCAGGTCAATAGTTTATCTTATCAACCATTAAGTTATAATTACATCACTAATATTACCATAAATAATCACTTATACCTGCATTTAAGAACAAGACTATTAATTAATATTTTTAATGAATATTAAATATTTTTACAGTATTGTATGTAAATTGAAAGAAAGTAGATGGAGTTAATAATTTTATATTTTCAATTACATAATATAGCATTTTTTTATTTGAATTCAATTTATATATATATATATATATATATATATATATATATATATATATATATATATATATATATATATATATATATATATATATATATACATACGAAGGGAGTCGTTTGATAAGTATGGTAAATTTATTTAATGTTTAACTTTATTAATTGAATTAAATTTTTCAATTTAGTTTTTCTTACCTTTTTACCATACTTATCAAACGGCCCTTGTATATATATATATATATATATATATATATATATATATATATATGTATGTGTATGTATTATGTATGTATGTATGTATATATGTACATATGTATGCATTATCATTAACACTATTTTTCTATCCAATATTGAATGATGGTCTTTTTCAAAACTTTCCACTTTCAATGATCCAATAACTTTTTTCTTCTCCTCCACATAGGTAATTTTTTAACGTTTTTATCTCGTATATTCATGGGTCTTTTCTTAAGCTTTTATTTATATTTCTGGGTTCCTAATCAATAAATTCTTGTATCCATTAATGGTTTTCTCTTCTTACTATTTGATCAGCTTATATCCACTTTTAAATTTTCACTTTTGTTATAACATTCGTAACTTTTATTTTCCTTTAAATACATTTGTTTCTCTTCTAATATGTATTTATATATATATATAAACGAGGGTCGTTTAGTAAGTATGGTAAATTTATTTATTGTTTAATTTAATTAATTAATTAATTTAATTAAATTTTTCAATTTACTTTTTCTTACTTTTTTACCATACTTATCAAACGACCCTCATGTATATATATATATATATATATATATATATATATATATGTATAAAGTGCACCCATAAATAATGTAGTTTCACAAAATTCCCTTTTTGTAAAATGAGGGTGATTTTGAAGTGTAATATTCTTCGAGTGCAGTTTTGACACTGAAAAAACGACACTATTTATAAGTACACCTAATATATATGTACATATAAGTCGGTCTTATAACAAAAAGAGAAGAATATAAATGGACAAAAAAAGTTATTCTTTGGAAACCTAGATATATTAAAATGCTTAGAAAGAGACTTATGGAGATATGGGACAAAAACAAAAAAAATAAATAGAACATACTGTAAGAGAAAAGTATTGGATCAATCGAAGTGAAAAATTTTGACTGAAGCCTTCAATAGTAGATAAAAAAAACTACTGCTGCTGATATGAATGTATATTTGTATGTATTTATGTTTATATATATATGTATAAATATATATATATATATATATATATATATATATATATACAATATATAATAATAATAAATATTTTATTTTAATTTGCTTCTAGAATTAAAAAAATACTTATTTCGTTGAATAAGAATTTTTATAAAAGAAATATTGTTACAGTATTTTTAAAACTATTTAATACATAGTAAGATATCTTTTGTAATAGGCATATGATCTTAAACCAATAATTATTACTTTGAATCCTAAGACTCTTACTTATATTCTGAATAAAACAAATAGTTTGTTTATTTTTAAGTAAGTAGTACTATTTTTTTTAACTTTTATTAATTTTTATCTATTCCTTTTTTGTACATTCAAATAAAATGAATATTAAAAGATTGTCTATCAAATAGAAAAGAACATTCGAATTTTTATATCCAACTTAGTTTGAAAATTCAATCTATATTTTTTTCTGTAGTGTTTTTTTTATATTTTCTATTTTTGAGGATATAATTATTTTCTAAATGATTGTTAATTTTTTTGTGTAAAGTTAAATACTTATTAATTTTATAAAATGTTTAATAGATTTCAGCTTTGATATAATTTATGTTAAATAACAATTCTAGAAGAAAATATTTTCATCTATAGACACGTACATTTACATATGTGTATGTGTATGTATATATATATATATATATATATATATATATATATATATATATATACATATATCAAAGAGGGTCGTTTAATAAATATAGTAAAAAAGTTAAAAAAACTAAATTGAAAAATTTAATTTAATTAATTAAAAAATTAAATTAAAAAATAAATTTACCGTACTTATCAAACGACCCTCGTATATATGCATACATACATATATATACATATATATATATACATATATATATATATATATATATGTACATTAATAATACACATACATAGATGAATATTAAGGTTTTTAACTTATTTATTAAATAAAAAAAATGTTACAAACTTTCATAATTGTAGAAAATATAAATAAAAAATTAACAAAGTCACGTAAAATCCAAATTTATCATCAAATTATTGTATTTTAAAATATAATTGATTTTATTATTTTACGTGATAAAATGTGTATGATGTGGTAATATTTTTTAAATTATTACATTGAATAACAAAAAAAGTTGATTTTTTGCCTATGAACATTATTATATATTTATTTTATATATATATATATATATATATATATATATATATATATAAACTGCTTTAAACTAAAACTAACTTAAAATATGTTCAAAACAGTTAACATATTAAACATCAATCAAAATATTTCCTTACGTCATTATTAATATTGATATATCATATATAGCTTATCTACAATAGAAAAAATACTATAATCATAATTAATACTTTTATTTGTATCTGTTGGTATCAGCTTATGTACAAAGTCATAAATCATATATTAACAAATATTTTAACATGAAATTCAACATGAACAGTGGACACACCAATACCTCCCACAATAAAAAACAAAATGATAGTTATCTTTTGTATAAACAATTTGTTATATGCACACATTTTAAATACATAAAAATAGATACACATTTTTTTATCAAATATATCTATATATCCATACATGTATATGTATATATATATATATATAATGAATTTTCTTTTCTTTTCATAACTCTCTGAAGTGTTAACATCAGTATAATATTTTTCTAATTATTATTTTATTAAATTCGAAACTTTAAATACTTAATAATGTTAATAATGTTAAAAATGTTAATAATGTCACCCTTTAATGATGATAGCAATTTTGCAGGTGTTTAAAAATGTTCACTGCAAAAGGACAATATAAATTCATACTTAATAATTGTTTATGTATATATATATATATATATATATATATATATATATATATATATATGTGTGTGTGTGTGTATGTGTGTGTGTGTGTGTGTGTGTGTGTTTTAAGCGTGACACAACTTTACATTGAAATTAATTTAAATTTTCTATCACTTTAAAAGAAACCCTATATATATATATATATATATATATGTATATATATATATATATATATATACACATTATATATATATATGTGTGTGTGTGTGTGTGTGTGTGTAGTGTATAACTTTTAATATTTGAATGTTATATATTTTGAATAATTCTTAACTTTCATAAAAAAATGATGATTTCAACCAATTTCAGTTGTAATGACTAATATTTATATCAAAATATATTCATTTAATAAATATAGAATGGCCCAAAATAGATTTGAAGATTTAATATTCAGTTCCAGTTTACATCCTTCAATATTATTTTAAAACAACATTTTTTACTTCATATTTCAAACTAACATTTCATATTTATCATAAATATTATTTAAAAAAAATAAAAAAATTGTCATTAAATCATTTATTTGGGATAAAAGTTAGACAATTAGTTATTTTTTCAATTCAGATATGATTTATTTATTTATATTTTTATATTGTACAAATCATATATTTTTCTATAGAAATATCTACATAAAAAAAATTTAATTTTTTATTAAACGTATGAAATAAACATATGTCAAATAAAATTTAAGTAGAATTTAATTTTTAAACTTAGACACTTTTTAAAGTATCTAATCTATATAGCTAAAAAATGATACAAGAACATGAACATTTTTAGTAAACAATTTCAGTATTAAACGCAACATATTTCGCAATAGTACATTTATTTTGTGTCCTTCAATAACTGACCTTGTGAAATTCATGCGACAATCTATGCGAACTTGTATACGGATAAAATTAACCAGGAATGAATTTCCTGAAACTTATCACAAAATTTGAATTAAGCCGATTATTTCAATGTTACATCAATTGTATCTATACTGAAAGTATTTTTACCAAATAAAGGCGATCATAAACTAACTTTATTACAAAAATGGCTTAGTTGTTTCGTACCTTGAATTTACAACATATCGATGTAAAATTAATTTAATATTTTAATAACATTACGTAAGAGTACAGTAGTTTATGTGTTTGAAACAATCACTTTTGTAATGAAAGTCAATGAATTTATTGACTTCGTGTCATAATTTACGACATATTGGTCACGTAGTGTCTAATCATTTCAAACTCTGCGGATAGCATTATATTTCTATAAGAATTATGGGTAAATTATTTAACACCTGAGATATATTTTTATCTCATTATCTGTATGCTATTTGTAGTTTTTGTATATCTGTTTTCGTGTCAGAAAAACAGATATAAATAAATAAAATATAACTTATTTGATTGCTGAATTTGAAAAGTACAAAAGTAATATAATATAATATAATTTCATTGACAATGCTTAATATTACATAATTATATTGTATTTATATAGTAACCATACTATATTTTTTTATAAAAAGTATATTAGAATTTATTTTATAACTATCAAATGAGTCTTAAAGACTCATTTTTTTTGTATTAGTTCAGTGTATCTAAACTTTTAAATCTATTAGTTGTAAATTCTATCTACTTTCAGTTCTTTATAGTAATTTGGTTGGAAATATGCTATTTAATATTTATTTTTTTAAATAGAGTTAATTTTTTTACTAATAATTCAACACAATATAATTTACAGTATTTAATTTTCACATTTTTCGAAGTAAACGACTTTGAGCAATTTCTTATTCGATATTAAAGATTTTTATAAGTGTAAAAAAATATTAAAATGAAAATGAGCAAATTATAAAGCAATAAGAGAAGATGTTCGATAAATAAGAGATTATTACTTGAGAACATGGAGGTATAAAAACATTTAAGATAAGATTTATGAATAGATAAAGAAAAATATAAAAAAATCTTAATAGTAGAATGAAAGAAGAAGGCATATTGGATCTGTTGAAGTTGCAAATTTATTATAAGAATTTCATCCAACAACAGATAGAAAAAAGCTGATTATAATATTTGTTTTAAAACTGTCGCAAATTTACTTTTAAAAAATTGAATTTTTACCCCCATTACTACGATTTATTATAAAGTGTTTAATAATCACTGACTTTGTGACACTATTGACTTGATAACTGTAAGACTTTTTTATCTCAAAATATATTTCTTTTAAAAAAAGTTAAAATATTTTTTAACAAACAAAACTATAAGAAAATCGACTAAAAATTGTAGTTGTATAAGATTTTACAATAAGAATGTCAAAACTTTGACAGTTGGTGGCAACATGTTTTAATTTTTTTAACTCATTTTGACATTTCAACTCAATTTAATTTGGCAAATTATCATGGAACGGTTTAACACTTCAACAAAGCTTAGAAATTGTAAAAAATTCAATAGACTTTACACAAATGAATTTTAACCCCAACACCACAATAATTTAAAGTGTTCAATAATCACTTATTGTTCACTTATTTATAATTATATAATCTATAATTATAAATAATAAGTGAACAATAAATGATTATTGAACACTTTAAATTATTGTGGTGTTGGAGTTAAAATTCATTTATATAAAGTGAATCAGCCACAGTTCCGAACAACAAATTCAATAGACTTATTGAAACAATAATTTAATGAGTTCATTATTTCACGAAATTGGCCCATCAATTGGCCACCAAGATCTTGTGATCTAACTCCATTGGATTACTTTTTGTGGGGTTTGTAAAATCGTTGGTTTATGCTGATAAACCACAAATAACAGGAAGCATTAAAAATAATTATTGAACGTGTAATTCATGAAATTGGATCACAATTATATGGAAAAGTGACTAAAAATTAAAATAAACGAATGCACTATGTCAATATATATATATATATATATATATATATATATATATATATATTAGGTTGGCAAGTATCTCCCTTCCGAATTTTTTTTTTTTGTACATAGCTGCGAAAAAAAAGACCAGAAGGCGGAAGGGAGATATTTGCCAACCTATATATATATATATATATATATATATATATATATATATATATATATATATAAAATATATATGAGATTAGATAATTATTTTCTGTCAGCAAGTATTAACAATTCGTAGAAATAAATATCTTAAATATATTTTATTTAATTTAAAATTAGTGTTTTAGACATAAAAGTAAGTCTCTAAACTCATCTAATATTATGTGTAACAAAAAGTGTCTGGTAGCTTGAGGGTAAATTTATAACTTTCGTATTTTTACTATACATTAATGTGTAACTTTTAAAATTTAAACGTAATTGACACATATTTTTTGCAAAAAAAAATATACTGACCTACTTTTCTGTAGACTAATTTCGTACGTTATGATTAAATATGCAAACCATTATGATAAAACAATGTTAGATTAATATCATAAATATATTAACTATATTAATTGTATAGTATCAAATAGTACCTTAGTTAGTATAACAGTAGTAATTCGAATAATACATAGTTCCATGTGTGTAAAATATCCGTTCCCCGGATATGTTTGTTATAATATTTAAGTTTTCGAGGTCATAATTTCTGTTTAATCTAAGTAGATGGTAGTTAGCCACATTTAACTACCGGCTGCTATCCACATCTACTATAATATTATCTTAAAAGTGGACTTTAATAGTATATACGAATAAATCGAAAATGTTTTGAAATATTTTCATAGTACGTAGTATTGTTATCGAATTTTAATACACATAGCCTTAATTTTTGTTAGTGAATGTTCAAAATATAAACCAATTGAATAATATAGCCAATATAAATTATAAATTAAAGATTACAAATTACGATAAGAAGTATAAATAAAAAAAATGTATTGTAAAATAGTATTATTTTTAAATGTAATATTACAAGATATATACACATGCTCGAAAATGTTTGCGTACACTTATCAATACGAATACATGTCTCATTAAAAGAAACTTATTAATGTAAATTTGAAAACAGACATATTTTTTATTAATTCTATAAACTACTAATTATTTATACATGACAATTCAAAACATTTTAAATTTATAACAAATAAACTAAAAAATAAAAAACACAAGAGTTCATATAAATTGAGCAGAAAATATCTGCGTACAAAAAATGAAAATCAAAAATAATATAAAGTAAAATAAACTTTTCAACTGAATTAGTAACTACTTGGATAGTCTCTTTTTTTAAGAACCTTCTATAATCGTTTTTGCATGAAATGGTCCAATTTTTGTGGTTTTCTTAGCACTAATCTTTTTCCATTCTTTTTCTATAACTTTCTTCAACATTTCCTTTGCAACTATGTCATGTTGGCGAATTTACATTAGAGAAGATGCCATATATGTTCTATAGGGTTTAGGTCTAGAGATTAGAGAGGTGCATGTAACTGTTTCGGAACGCTATATAATATCTATAGCTTAACAATTTCTGCCGTGTACTTCGGATCATTGTCATGCAAAAAATTATAATCTGGGCCTAGACTTAATTTTTCAGCACTTTACTTTATATTTCGTTTTAAAATATTTAAGTAAGCATATTTATCCATCGTGGATTCTAAAAACTCTATTTGTCTCACGCCTTACTTGTTGTACACCCCTATACCATTACTTTACCACCACCTAGTTTCACAGTAGAAACAAGATTTTTTTTATTCTGTGATGTACATACAATTTTGAATCCTTTTATTCAAAAAATGCAATATTTGCTCTCGGCTGAGAGAGTCTTGTTTTCCCAAAACCGGATTAGTTTATTAATGTGTTCATTTGCATATGCAATCCATTTTTATCTATTGATACGTGAAATAAATGATTTCTTACGCGCAACACGCTCGTGATTCCTACCCTTTTTTATTATTTTTCGCACAATATCAGCACAGATTTGTTTTTTAAATAGTACTTTAATATCTTATGCTATTTGGAGTGCAGTTATTTGGGGATTTTCTTTCACTGAAGCCACAATCTTACGCCTTTATCTAAATGTTAACTTCGACGGCTGGCCAGAAAGCGGTTTCAAATGTGGTTTTAAAATTGATTACTACCCTTTGAATGAAAGAATGTTGTCTTCCAACACCCTTTCCTATTTCACGAAAACTTTTTCCTTCTTTTCCTAACTTTAAAATAATTTTACACTCACTGATAGAAATTTCCTTTTTTTGAATTCCATCTTATTTATTTTTTGCAAAAAACTTTACTTTTAGTTACTAAAAATAATATTTTATCATTTCAATTGCAACATACTTACTGAGACATAAAACTGTGATAATTATAAAACAACAATAATATATTAAATAATATAAATATTGTAAAAAAATCGATGATTTACCGTTTAATAAAATGTGTACGCAAACATTTTCTGCTCAATTTGTATGAATTTTTGTGTTTTATTTTTTAGTTTTTTTGTTATAAATTTAAAATGTTTTGAATTGTTATGTATAAATAATTAATAGTTTATAGAATTATTAAAAAATATATTTGTTTTCAAATTTACATTAATAAGTTTCTTTTATTGAGAAATATATCCGTATTGATAAGTGTAGGCAAACATTTTCTCGCATGTGTGTGTGTGTATATATATATATATATATATATATATATATATATATATATATATATATATATATATATAATTACAAACTACAATATTTGAAATCAATAAAAAGAAATATTTCCATCGTGAATGTTCTAAACTTTAGATTGATTGATTATTTTACTAATTTCATATAAAAATCAACTATTTTATTGAATAAATGTGTTTCTATAATTACGTTTTATTTATTTATAATAAAACATTTGACGTTTGATAAACATTAAAAATAATTATACGAATAAAAAATGTAATGTTGCAAACGTTTTATAAATTAAACTGATATAAAATAGACACGTGCTTTTAAAAATGGATCCGTTACCACTTATTCCTAAATCGAAAATTGTCGGTAATGCCGACATGTCATCTGTTGTAAGGGAAGTATTTCAAAATACTTTACGTCAAAGAACATACACTGCTGAAACTTTAAAAAACATACATACATATCACATTGATAATGAGGACCTACAAAGTTGTGCCAGTAATGTGCAAGAGGTAATTATGATAATTAGTTTGTTTAAAGGGATATACTCAGTCAGGATGTCGAAAAAACGTGACTTTTGGGAATTTTTATTTTAAGAAATATTATACATTTCTCAACAAATGTTCAGGTATTTAAAAATGTATATTTAAAAAAAGTGTACAATTTTTTTCAATGAAAGATATTTAAAAATAAAAGAAATATGGTCATTCTCCCGTAGGTCCTCTGAAAAAAGAACGTTTATGATGGCCACTGCTGCTCATATTTGGATAGTAGAAATCAAAAAACGAAGAAAATTTATTTTATACATTAAATAATGTAGTCCTTGAACGATCAGTTTTTATAACTATTGATTTAGAACAAAATGGCCGATACTCTAAATTAAAATTTCGATTTTAAATGAAAAATCACACATTTTTAGTTAATAAAAAAAAATTGCAAAGGAAAAAATCCTTCATTCAAGGATTAGTATTTTATATCTATAATAAACTGGCAAAATTTTAAATAAATCAATGCAATTGTTTTCGAAATATTTTGGTCGCCGTTTTTGAAAATGCGATTTTCAGAAAAATATGTTTAAAATTTCAAAACTAATTTACACAAGTATTTGTAAAAGAATATGCCTATACCTTTATCAATTCTAGTCGGAATAGTTTGAAACTTTCAGGGAATATTCTCCAGATATTATATTTAGAGAAAATATCAAAATCCAAAAATCCGAATTTTTTGACCTTCTGACTGAACATGCCCCTTAAATTAACAAAACATTTATAATAATATGGCATCTTTTAGTTTTATTCAAAAAATATTCGAGGTTTATCATATAAATATATGCTAGATTATTCTATTCCACTGACTTTTTTATTATTTTCTGTATTATGGAAATGGCACTAGTTTCATGCCTTTTTGAATCCTTCTTATTCATCTATCAAAAATATTGTTTTTGTAATCTTTCTTTTTTTATTTTTATTATCAGTTTGAGTGTAATATCTAATAGTTATTCCTGAATAATTATCTGGAATCTATCTATCTTAAAAAATATAATATATGACTATGAAAATTTTATTCATTATTTTAATTCTAGTCATGAAATTATGTATATTGTACTATAATCAATTTGTTATAATTATTATTTCTTTTAATATTTAGCAACCTTTAATAATGTTAATATGTATTTTTTAATTTCTTTTTAGTCCTTCAACAAATATCAATTATTTACGAAAGATATAAAAAACACAGAGTTAAATATTATGATGAGACATGCAAAAAATTTAAAATTTTCATTAGAAATCAATAAACATCCAACTACTGCAAAAAATAATAAATTGAAAGTTCATTTAAATAAAACGCCTGCTTCAGATCTAATAAAACAATTCAAATTAATAGATCCTAATCAGTTCTTACCTGATAAAATTCAGAAAGCAATAGGTAATTATTATGATCTCTTTTTATAATACAAAAATATTAATAATGTATTATACGTATTTTATATATAAAGATATTAATAATGTATTAACGTGTAACTTGAAATTATTGTTGAATTTTTGTTTAAAGTTTCTGAGTAAAAAAAAACAATTAATGTGTAGAGAGAAGTTGACAAATAAATTTACTTTATTTCATGTTTAAAAAATCGTTCAAAATTTATTTTTATTTAAAAATAATATACTAAAATATACAATACATACTTGTTTTTATAGATTTTACTTGTTATGATAAATCTAAAACAGTTCAGTGTAGTGAAACAAGTCTTACGAAATATGATTTTAAAAACCCATCTCTTGAGTTTGATCAAATGCAACGAAATCAACTTCAAGAAGATGAAAAAAGGTATAATAATATATTTATTTCTTCAATAGGTTGTCTATTCTTAGTCTTGTTTAATGATATAATTTAAATTCAGAAAAATTGTTTTCTTAATTTTATAAATATTTTATTTTAAAATAAAATTAACCATATTTTCCTCGCATGTATTTTCTTTCTTGGACAAAGAATGTTTTCATTTATTACTCAAATCTTTCTCGGCTCAACTCATTTTTCAAGTGCGACAATTTTTTTTCATAAATCCATTTTTGCACTTAATAACTTATTAATATTATTATTACTTTATTCCCATGTTTCTTCGTTATAAATGAAAACATACGAGGTCAGACAATTAAGTAATGCGACAAAATTCAAAAATCGAGTATATTTAAAAATTAAGGTACATCGCTGCGATCCCCTTCAAAGTAGTCCCCTTTATATTCCAGCGAGTTTTCCAGTTTTCGTAACAATTCTGAACACTTTTGTGGGACCTCTGAGTACCCTCGTCACAATACTTGGATATCTTCAACGGAATGTCGACCTTTTTTTTCATTAATAGGAAAAAGTCGCGGGGTGACATGTAAATTGTGGTAACGTTGCGATTACACTGAAACTGTGACAAGCATTGTCGTGATGCAGAAAAGTCTTCGCGAACGCACTCTGAGCACCCTTTTTTAATATTACAGCCAACACGAATGGTTATGACGAACAAGGGCGCGCACGCGCTGCGCATTCGCGTCGGTTCGCACTTGAATTGGCCTTCCGCTCCGCGCCTCGTCTTTGACGCTCTCACGGCCTTTTTTAAAATCGGCATGCCACCGAAGCACCTGACTACGACTCAGGGCATCACTACCATACACTTTAAGCACTTTTTCATAAGTTTCTGTCGCGGTTTCGCCGAGTTTTGCACAAAATTTTATCGCGCACCGTTGCTCTCTGTTCCATTTTCGTGACATACACTACTCTGCTGTTTAGTGTTGTTACAAAACACTAAACAGCTGGCGAAGAAATGATCGTACGAGGGTGGTCAAGGTCTCAATCGAGAGAGTAGGGAATAGTTACAAGTGTTACCAAAGAAAAAAATCGGTCGCATTACTTAATTGTCTGACCTCGTATAAGAATATCCATTTATTTAGTGTTTGTTAATTAATAAATTTTCTTTTTTAATCTAAATAATATAAAATATAAATAAGCGTTTAAATACAGACAAGATCCTGGATACGATGAAATAGCAATCAAAGAACATATATTTAATGAACCAAAACTGAAAGTAAATGAAAGAATAGTTCTAGAACCGAACATAATAGTGTTTAATGATTACAAAATAAATGTTTTGTATAAGGTACATTTATTCATATAAAAAATTTAATCATCAACAGCAAAAATTCCTTTCTTCTGACTGGTGGATGGATGCTTTTTAACAAATTTTCCACTTTCAACAATCCAATAACTCCGTTTTCTATCTCACGCAATATTTTTTTTCAGGTTTCTATTACATTTATCCATGAATTCTTATTAGTTTTTTTTCCACATCTTCCATTATATATCTGTGTTTTAAATTTTATTTATTAATTTAGCTCCACTCAAAATTGTGTATATTGTCCTACAATTAATTTATTATAATTATTTTTTTAATATTTAGAAGAATTAAAAATATCATTATTAATTTCTCTTATCCTTTGAAAATATTCTCTTTTCGTTATATAAATAACATATGTTCTCTTCTTATCTCTACATTATTTCTAACACACCTTTTTTTCACGCTTTTCTTTATTATCTGGAACCGATGAATTCTTCTAGTACATAAGAATCATGTTTCACTACCATAAATAGAAACTAGCAGGATGCATTGAATAGAAATATTTATCTTTAAACATAAAGAAATATTCGATTTTATAATATAATAATTTCTATTAAATCAATATCACGTTTTTATCTTCTGTTTACTTCATTTATAAATGTTCTTGTAATAATATAGCTGTTTTAAATTTAACTTTATCTATTATTTATTTAAATTCAATTTTTTTAGACTTCTAAATTTATTGTACATTAAATTTTCTTACTGTAGTTCATCATAAAAACTATGTTTTAACTTGCTTGGTCTAATTTTGAAATTATTTAGTTGTGAAATAAAAGCGAATGATATTGGGTTGCTGGAAGTGGAAAGTTTTAGGAGAAGCCTTCGTTCAACAATTGATAAAAATAGCCTTATATATATATATAAGCCTCTTTAAAATAATTGCATTATAAAAAATTTTTTTAAAATAATTGCATTATAAAAAAATAGAAAAATTAATTATTCATCTTATCAACTTTTCGCACAACAATCTATTTTATTTTTTAGCGAACAATCAAAGTTCGTAATATCAGCAACAATACATGCCGTTTATTAATACCTGATACTTCACCTACATCAAAATTTTCAATTTTATGGTCTTTCAAAAGTAATTTCATTGCACCTGGAATGTATAATCTACTAAAAATTTATTTTATAACTGACGTATACGAAGATTCAATGGAATTAATTGTCATTAAAGTAGAAAATGGAACAGATATCATTTTACAATTAAGGTCACAACGAACTGCACCTTTATTGAAAGGGAATGTAATTAATGAATTTTCGCCATTCGTTATGAGAATAAATCAAATGTTTCCAGTTGAATGTAGTGAAAAAATCTCAGTTTTAAATTCGACAATCGATTGCGGAGCTTGTTTACTTGGAAATTATGTACATAAAAAACTTATTCTTAAAAATGATGGTGGAAAAGGAACGTTTTTTATAATAAGTGAATGGAGTTGGCATTGTTTCGAATTAAATGTAAAATGGTTACTTTTAACATTTTTGTACTTTTTTTAAAAGAGGAAATATTTTAGCAATGATATCTTTAATGTGTACTCGTATATTAAAAATGTTAAAAAGGCATATATATTCATATTTACTAATTTTTTAATTTGTTTCAAAAAAAAAGTTTTCATTTTTCAATACTTATTTATAAATTTCATAATTATTACTATTTGTACTCAATTATAAAACTTATAAATTTTTATTTCATCACTAATATTTATTAAAAAAATTAATTATTTATATAGTATATTTTTAATTACACAAAATGAAAAAATTAACATATTTTTTTCTTAAATTAATTTGCAGAATATTATAATTAATATTACCTAAATATTTTTTAATTTAAAAATGTTATAAAATAATAATAACATTTGATGAGTACATCAAAAATTATTTATATTATTGAGTAGCAATTAAAATACACAAGCTGTTTTAATTTTAAAAAATCATTCTATTTACTATAATTATAGGATATCACAACGGATTTGACTTTAAATATTCCTCCGTTTGAAATTTACCCTGTGTATTTTCACATTTTATCACAAAATATATTTGAAATTGATATTTTGTTTACACCCAAAGAAGAAGGAATGTTAATTGATAAGATTTATATTATCTGTGATAATTGTAGTTATCAAACTTTGGATATAATTGGTGATGGTTTTTGTTATAATAAAAATTTACTTCAAATAAAGGTGATTTCTTATGTACGATTAAAATCAAATTTCATTTAAAAATATATCATATTATTTTAGTTAGAAAAAAAAATTGTTTTGGCAAGTGAACTTAGCGACCTAGAATCTGAATATTTTCTATCAATGGGAACAATTTTAATACAAAGCTCTACAAGTAACTCTATTTCAGTTATGAATTCAAGGTTGTTAATGATTATTCAATATAACAAAATGAGTAATTATTATTATTTTATGTACATTTTAGTCCAGTGGCATTAACATACCGATGGGAATTAAGAAAACCAAAATATTTTTATAAAAAGAATGAGTTAAATTTAATGAAACCTGAATGGATACATGTTGATATATGTGATGGTAAAATATTACCATATAATGTATTTGAAGCGAATCTGAATGTTGAAATAAACAGTGATAAGGATGGAGAATATCGATATATTCTGGCGCAAGTAACTTTAATTAAATACTTTTCTAGATTATTAAGTAATATTATATAAAAAATAATGAGTTGTTTAGTCTTTATGTAACAGATATACCAGAACAAAGTCTCGAAGATGATAATTCTTTTGTAGTATATGAACATGATGATTATGAAGATACTCGAGTAAGTGAACAAATATTAATTGATTAAATTTCTTTTTTATTTCAGTTAATTTTTATTATAATTTTAGTTAATTGATATACTAGTTGGTGAAATAGAATTGTCAGTTATATGTATTCAGCCTAAAATAAGTATAAATCCTTGCGTTATTCAGATTTGTAGTGGATTATTAAGGTAATGAAAAAATGTTTTTTTTTAAATTGTGTCGTTTATACATATATTTTAATGTTAAAGTATAAAAGGAAAACCGCAAAAACGAATTGTTATTATAAAAAATGAAGTGGATTTTGATTTAACTTGCGAATGGGAATTATCTAACAAAAATAAGTCAACTGATTTATCGCCAGTTGAAGCTTATTTTAAAAATTCAGTAGTTATAATACCTCCAGTGTTTCATTTAGAAAAACGTTCAACATTTCAGTGCGAAGTAGTTGTGAAAGCTAGGGATGAGAATCCTATTGAAGAAATATTGATGTAATTAGTTCATATTTATAAAAAAAAAACATAATATTATTATTATAATGTTTAATACTTTGAATGATTTATATATATATATATATATATATATATATATATATATATATATATATATACTGGTAGACTATCAAAATTTTTATAGCCATTTACTAATCTGCCTAGTTTTGATCCCTTTGTTTTTTTATAAAAATATCTAAAGTCTGCGATAAAAATTAGATATTTGTAACTATATTTTTACATTAACTATTGGTTGTACTCATTATGGTAATAATATCCAAATAATTTCTTAATTTTTGCCATAAAATTGTCTTTAGAATACATAAATATTTATATCTAAAGCAAATTGATGTATTATTTAACGTGTTTTAGAAGTTTATTAATTTCTACAAAAAAAAAATGATAATTTTAGAAGTAAAAATTTTGTTTAGTTGTTAAAATTACTTTTTTACTATTATTCCATTTTTAAGGTGTTATGTAAAACATAGTTTTGAAAAAAAGCAATTGTTAGTTTTGGGTGATGTTGTCATGCCTATAATCAAAGCATCTAAACGTTTAATTAATTTTGGTTTGAAAAAAATTGGTGCAACTTATACTAAAACATTCAAAATTGTTAATGAATCTCAAGTCGATTTGCAATGGTATATAGAAGAATACATTTATGATTTTAATACAAAAACTTTAAAAAAACATCTTTGTAAAAATTTGAATATTTATTATGACAATATTGAGTATGAAAGTTCACAAACATTAATTTACCAGTTAAATACAAAGGTAAAATAATTTAAATCACATATATTTTAAATTGAAAGGAATTGATATTTTTTTTAAAAGTATCTGTTAATAAAAAATATTTCTTAGTAATATATATAATAATATTTAATAATAATAAATGTAATAATATTTATATTCTAGAATCTTGGAAAATGGTTCTCAATACTTGTTTTAAATACATCGTTGTCTAATAAAACATGTGGAAATGATTTCGTTTTAATTTTTGCTGAAATCGTTGCTCCTGAGGCAAGTATTATGATTGCACCTTATGTTCCAGACAATGAACTCCCTCAATTAGAAATGGCTACATTAAAAATATTTAATTACATGTATATTAATAAAAAAATTACCAAAAAAATAATAGTGAAAAATATTTCTCTTATACCAATATCTTTTGCTTGGGGATTTGGGAGAGGAGAAGATATCAGTAAAATACATCTCTCTTTTAACCCACCATTTGGTGTTATTGAACCAGGATGTCGTCAAGAAATACTTCTAGTAATAAAACCATATGAAGCAGGAATTATAAATGATTTGGTTTTTCCATGTTTTATTGGACAAACAATAAAACAATTACTTTTAAAAATTGAAGGTGAAGTTAAAAAATTTGAAGTTGTATTTTATGTTGATGAATGTAAACAACAGTGGAAATGGCCCAATAAACAAAATATTTATAGCGAATCTTCATCAACAAGTGAAGTATGTGATTTGATATTTATTTATTGTACTTAATATATAAACACATAAATACAAAATGCACATACACACACACACACACTTACATATATATATATATATATATATATATATATATATATATATATTCGGAATGGAATGGAAGAGGAAGGTATTAGATTGGCCGAAGTAGAAAATTTTGCAAAAGGTTTTCATCGAGCAGTGGATTGATATGTGTGTGAATGTGTGTATAAAATTCTAATTTAAATAATAATAATCTCCATTTACAATTTAAATATTAAATATAAATATTTTTTTGTTTAGATACTCTAATAATGAAAATGTACATGTGTTCGGATGGTTTTATTATGGTTTTATGTATACCAATTCCCAAACACCATCTGTCACGATCTTCCCATAGTTCTCTTTCTCTCAAAATTTTATTTATATCCATATTCTAAAATTATTTGTTCTTCCTCTTGTGTACCTTTAAGCACCAATTTATCTCATCTTTCTATCATATTTCATACCACTTTTTTTTATTCTCAATCTTATGTACAGTACTTTCATTTATTCCAGTTCCTACATTATGACAAAATTGTATTTAATTTAAATTAAAATTTTCTGCCTGCATGAAATTTCTTTCAAATATCTAAATGTAAACTAATTAGAATCAAATTCGGTATAAATTTATACAAAAAAATAATAATTTAGATTAACTGGAAAAAAATTATTTATGATAATTGTAAGATTTATTATATCAACAAAATAAATATAAAAATTCGAATATACGTGTGTGTGTAGATATACAATATGTTGTATAAAATAGTGGATTTTGTTAAAAACTGAATATTTATATATATATAGTTTACAATTTTTTTAATTTATTGAATATTTTAATCCCAGGCCAAAAATCCAAGTGAGGAATATTCTCCAGAAACGATGTCTACTAATTACAGTCCTTCAAAAAGTATAAGTAGTAAAATAAGTAAAGATGAAGCAACGAATGCAATGTCAAGTGCTGATCAGAATATAAAATTGATTAACATAATAAGTGATGAAAATGTGAGTGTGACTTCCAGTACTGTTTTAATAGCATCAGACAATAGAATAAAATATCCCAGTATAGAAAATTCACCTATTATTCATGATGATAAAAAATCTCTTTTTACACCATCCACTATTCCCTCCCGATCATTATCAGTCGTAGATATTTTTAAAAGTGTAAATAAAATGGATACTAAAATGGTTATTGAATTTATCAATATTCCTGTCAAAAAAGGTAATATACAAATATATATATATATATATATACTATCGTTATTCTATACAGAAAATTTTAATTTTAGCGGTTAAAAGAACAGTTTTTATACGAAATCCTACGCCAATATCTTCTAGCTACTTTTTTCAAATTAAAAATTTTTATGAAAATGAAGAATATTCAGTACCTATAATTGCTGGGGTTGAGAATAAATTAACTTCTTTTAAAAAAGGTCATTACGTATATACTCATACATATATATATATGTATATATATATATATATATATATATATATATATATATATATATATATATATATATATATATATATATATATATATATATATATATATATATATATATATATATATATATATATATATATATATATATATATATATATATATATATATATATATATATATATCATAACTAATTTTATTTAAAATTATATGTTACAAAATAGATTTAATTTGGGAAGATTTAATTAACAACAAAAATGGTATCGTAATTGTAACAAAACCTTGGAAAGGTATTATTAAACCTTATGAAACTATATCAGTTGATATTTTAGTGTATGGAAACACATGGGGAATTTATTTTGATGAAATAATATTTTATTGTGACAAACTTACCCCTTTTTCATTTTTTATAATAGCACGAATTATAGGAAATCCTATAACATTTCCATTTACAAACAGTTCTCAAGAAGAACCATTACTACGGTAATAATACTGTATAATTGACCCAAATGAGACTGAAAAGTTTAAACATATATTTACTTGTTTACTATCATTACTATCTTTCATTCTCATTTAGGCCATCTATATATATATATATATATATATATATATATATATATATATATATATATATATATATATATATATATATGCATATATATAATTATTAAATTATTTTTATATTATATAGTATCTAATAACAAAGTAATCACAGAAAAAATTAAAGAATCAAATATAAAAATAATTTATTTGTTTAAAAAATACATATATAATATTTATTTTTTGAAAAACAAATTTAATTTTTAACTTTCTAAAATTGAATTATCAAATATTTGTAATATTTTTATTGCACAACAGAAATGACAAATTTTACGTACACAAGATTTTTATTCAAATTTGATTTTAAAGAATATTTAAAGTATTCGTTTGTGATGTTCAACAAGAGTTTCTAATAATTTATATAAATAAATTAATGAAAACAAATTTCATAATAATAGTTTGAATTTTAAATAAATTAATTAAAAAGTTCAGATAGGCACGTTTGCTTAAAAATAAATCGTCAGACAAAGGTTTCATTTACTTGTACATTTTGATTAGATTTAAATAAATGTTATTTATGTAATATTTTAATAGAGTTATTTAATATTTTTTTAATAAAAAATTTACTTAAAACATAAATAACTAATTAAAACATTTTTACCTACAGACTAGGTACTTTACGATATAATTCAACCCCTATCAGTCGAAAAATTAAAGTAAAAAATAATTCATCAATTCCTGTAATCATTAAATGGCATATTTTTATGGTTGATAACTCAAAAGATTCTGAACAATTAGATAGTACAAAACAATTAGATAATATAGAACAATTAGGTCATCCTCCTTTTAAACTGTTAATAGATGTTATGGAAAAACAAAAAAAAATTGATGTAGATATCAATCTAGAAAAATTTTATGGAAATGAAAATAATGCTGTTTTTCAGGTATTTTATAAGAACTCCATTTTTCAAATAATTGATTCCTTTTGAAATAAATTTATACATTTTTATAATTGTAAAAAACAGCTTTATGTTAATTTCATTATATGAATGAAATAAATTATTTTTTTTTATTTTATATTTTACTGAATCAAATTTTGATAATTTATTATATTTTAGGTTTTTCCAAAAGAAATCAAGTTGGATGCAAAAAGTGTAAAATCAATAAAAATTAACATTGATCCTAATGAATTTGGTGCTTCACACATGAAGAAATATCTTGATGTGTATCTAATTGGTTATTTAAAATTATTACCTGAACATTGGTAAAATAATTTAACTATAAATTAGTACTGTAATATATACTATTATTGTATTTATATTATCACAGTATTTATATATACTTTTTTTAATGTTAAGCTGTTTAGAATCAATTTTTGTAAGAAATCCCAATATGATTGATCCTGTAACATTAAAAATGATTATTCAAATAGAAGCTCCAATAGTGTCTTATTATCTGACTAATGAAGAACTTACAATTGAAGTCTGGGCAAGTGATGTAGTTAAATCTGATTGTAAATATTCTGTACACAAACGAAGTTTTATATTAAGTAACAAAAATGAGTCCATTATTGAAGCAACTATAACATGTTCTGAACCTTTTTCAATAGTTTCTGTAAAAAATTTCAATTCATTTGTAAACAGAATTGATGACAACCATTTTGAAGTAACATTCCTTCCATTATCTTCAATCGAGGTGAAATATCAGTAGTTTAATATAGTATCCATATTTGTACATTAATTATTTTTATTTATAAGGTTAAGATGAATTGTATTATTACTGAAAAAATAATAACAGATTCATCTAATTATCTTGAGGAAACATTAGATGATACTTCTCTTCATATTACTGATTCTTCCAATAATGTAGTTTTTCTAAAAACGAATGTTGTTATTTTACAAAAATCATTACTAAAACAGGTAATCCTTTTTTTATAAATATTTCTTTCAATATTTACTGTCTAATAGTATCCAGATAAATATGAAAAATATTTGTGTTTATGTATTTTAATTCTATATAGTATACAAAATATGTAATAACATAAAACATCAAATGATAACTAAATATAAGGACTTTTATATAAATAACAATGAAATAATCTCCCATATTTGATAAGTCATGAGTATTAAAGTATACGATACATATCCATACAAAATTGAAAAACTGATATCGAAATAACATGCTTTAAATTGTGTTATATTAATTCTCATGGCACTCACCATGTAAAGTACATTTTTTGTTATTTTTATTATTGTTTCAGTATTATGTTAAATTAAAATTATTTCTTATAAGTATTATAAGAAATATTAACTCATAAAGTTTTTACTATTTGTTTTGTAGCGGTGACCAATTAATCGTATAACGTACATGAATGGATTACTGTAATATCAAAATAGTCATAAAAGTTTTTGGTATCCATTTAATTTACATATTTCAATGTTTATGCCAATACCATCAGAGTTCTGCACCATAAATAGACTTATAATACATCATTAGTACATAAATTTTCTAATAAGCATTTTAAAGAATTAAAATATGTTTCTGAGAATAAAATAAACAATAATGTATAATCTTTATAAAATCTTCTAATGTTTGGAATGATTGATATTTGTGTTAAAAATTGTAGATTTTATTTTTATTCACTATATATTTGTGTATTTTATTACTAGTTAATAGTAAAATAAGAAAAGCGGTCAGTGAAATTTTAATCAACAGCTTTATTATTAAATTCTTAACCGTTCTAGTGTATTGCTTTCATGATTTTTTATTAACATAATTATTTGCGTTTAAATAAAAATATTTAATGAATTTTATTCCTAGTAATATTGAAAATAAAATAAAGAAAGAAATTTATATTATACCAATAACACTAATTTAATATTATATTTAAATATAAATCATATATTATTTTCATCTAATTATTTGTTTTAGTTAATACCATTTAACATCCTCATTAGATATCCTGAAATATCTGTATCAACAGATATATTGGATTTTGGACCTGTATATCTCAAATCTACTAAGTGCTTAATTATTTCTTTAACCAACAGAACAGGTATGTTTATATTTTAGTAATAATAATGAAAAAACAACTAAAACTAACAAAAACTGTATTTATGTATATAAAAAGGAATTATTTATCTCGTACTACTTGTTTTCTTGTATGCTACTCATGTTTGTTAAGTTATAACAAATATTATTTTTATAGAGAATTATATTAATTATTCTCTATAAATATTTATATGTATATCATCATCAAAAAGCTTGTGTACTCATTATTGGGTGAAAACCTCCTTGAATATTAATATATTAAATATATATATATATATATATATATATATATATATATATATATATATATATATATATATATAAATTTCAGTAATACTCTTCTTCAATTATGAAATTATTATATTAGTTTTAATAGTTATATTTAGTAATAGTTTTATAAAATATAACTATAGAGAAATTCATGCAAACTGAGCTATTTTAAATTACTGTTTTTATTTACTGATATTACCAATAATTTTGTTTTTTTAATTATGTTTATTTAATTTCTCAGCTGAAATATGATTTTTAAGTTAGGTTTCAATCTCTAAAAAGAATTAAATAGTTCATTAAATTGATCAAAAATCTGACAATAAAAAAAAAGTTTATAAATAACATCGATATAGAATAAATATCATTTCAGAAATATACTATGAAATTAACTGCTTTAAAATTAGTTAATAAAAGACAGCAAATTAAATATTAGTTTTTAAAGAAAATACCCTATCATTTGATAAACAGTTAGAATTTTTTAAATGTTATAATAAAAAAACATATATTTTACGTAGCTTAGTCCGTACTTAAAAACTAATTAACTATACATCATAAAGTATTAGTTTCTATTCTCATTCATTTAAATATGAAATACATATAAAAAATAAAATAAATGTAATAAATAATTAAAATGTGAAATAATTTGTATTTTTCTTTGAAATCTTAATTCTGCTGTATTAGATATTGTATTTTTTATTGAATGTAAGAAGAAAATCATTCATTTTAGATTTTAAATAAACAATTAAAAATATCAATACTAATCGAGAAACAAAAATTAAAAATTTAGTTATTTTTTTATGATTGTATTGATATTTATAATATTCTTTTTTAGTTTTTAATACAGTAAACTGATTATTACTAAATGTTTTAATATTATGATAATTACTTTTTAACAAAAACCACTCATCTTAACACCACAAGGTTTTATATTAACAACTTATTGTTTACTTTACTCGCTGATATGGATTTCGATAACTATATTATCATTTTTAGAATGCTGCATTATAAATCTAATGAAATATTATTTATTATATTATTTGATTAGATTTTCTAATGCAGTATTCTAACATTAATAGTTGTAACATTTGAATGACGTGGACTATTAACTATTAACTGATTAATACGTATTTTATATAATTTTGTGGAGTTGAGATAAAAGGTTCCCTGTATTAAACAGTAAGTAGTTGTTTTAATTACTCAATGGTAATTTTTCAGTCTATTTCATATTTGTTTTGTCTTGATAGAATAAATACAAAAACCTTTTTCATTTTTGATAAATCATATTGGATTTTTTTAAATCATCCTCAACTTTTTATTATACACAATTTTATATTACAAAAAAGCAATACTTCAGTGGTAAAATTAATCCATTTAATTCTTAATATATTTCAATTATTAAATATCATTGAGAAAGACAAAATATATTAATCTATAAATTCTTGTTTTCTGTTGATAAATAATAATTTGCTTGCCACTGAATTATAATAATTTTTGTTGTTTTATGCAACCCAACCTTCTCATATGTTCCAAATTTAATCCATGGTATTTTTTTCATTTTCATAATATGAAATAAATATTGGAAAAATAAAGATTTGACAATAAATATAAATGACATTAATTAAGTATTATTATATGAAAATGTAATTCTTATCATAGAATAAATGACAAGAAATTGTAATCCATTATTAATTTAATACTTATAGGAACTGACATTTCTTTCTTTATTGAAAAAAGTTCAAAAACTGAAGAATTCGTTGTTACACCATTATCTGGAATACTTCCAAGTGTAAAAGGTTCTTCCTGTCAAGTATTTGATATTTGTGTATATTTTACACCAACGTATGTATTTATTTGTTGAAATTTATTAACTCTAGAGTATTATATATATATATATATATATATATATATATATATTTATATATATATATATTTATTTTAGGTTGGCAAGTATCTCCCTTCCTTTTTTTTTTTTTTGTACATAGCTGCGAAATTCAAAAGACCAGAAGGCGGAAGGGAGATATTTGCCAACCTAATATATATATATATATATATATATATATATATATATATATATGCATAAAATAAATAATTAAAATATTTATTATAATCTTCTCGATTTGTAAAATATTGAATAAATATTAATTTTATAGCGAAATTCAGCTTTTTGAAGCAGAAATACTCATAACTACAAATGTTAAAAATTACTGGCAAGATATAAGCTTGTGTGGAGTAGGTACACTGAATGAAAATTATCGTTGTTTGCCTGATAAATCCTTTTCAAGTTTATCAGAATCAGGTGAAATAAGTGATTCTAAATAATATATATATATATATATATATATATATATATATATATATATATATATATATATATATATATATATGTATATGTATATATATATATATTTTAAATCTTTTTATAAACAAAATGTAAAAGTGATATTTAATATCAGATTTATATTTATGTCTTTATTAAAATTACATATATATATTTAAAATTATTTATTGTTTATACTTTAATAAGGATATACTTAATTACATGTTAAAATTAAGGAAAATATTTTAAATGTTAGTTTTGGATTTTATTTTCATTTACTAATATATATTATTATTTTAAATATATAGATTAAATATTAAATATATATAGATTACTTCAGATGGTTTATTACAAAATTTAGTTTATATATACAAACTGAGATGAGTAAAAAATGTAATAAATTTGCACATTACGTTTAATTTCATTTACCAGATCATTAAACCTTTTCTAGATAGTTTCAGACATAAAATATAAAAAAATTATATTCTATAAGAATATCACAAAAAATATTTTATATTTATTAGAAATAATCCTCGTATTCAATGGTGAAAACAAACGATAAAAACGCTTGAGTTTTCTTACTAGCGAATTCGAAAAATAATTATGTGTTTTATGAACTTTCAAAATTATTAAAACCTATTTCTTGTATATTTTTCTTGAAATCATTAAATATGATTTCATATTTTAACAATATAAATGAAAAAAACCATCAATAATATATTTTGAAAACAAAATAAATATTATTATTAGGTTTATTTCATTCTATATTTCACTATCATTTATCTATTTTAATGCTCTATTTTTTTAAAAAATAAAAATAAAACTGCAAATATCTCAATAACAGTTTGATTTTATGAATGATTCAGTAGCAATTGAGAAGTATTTAATTTCTAAAAATTAAACATTTCATTCTAATTAAACTGATTAAATACATAAAAGACATCAACTAGTCATCTCAAGTATATATAGGATAATCCAAATGCGATGCCTAGATTTGTGCTTTTTTAAAAAGAAATAGGTGTATCGAGTGCTGTATAGGGAAACATGTGTATAGTTTATTTTTAATAAAACACAAATCTAGGCGTCACATTTGGATGATCTTATATTTAAATGAAATTATATTTTAGAATAAATTTCAAATTAAAAGTACTGTTATATTTCTTTTTTAAAAATGACAGAATTAGAATTAAATTTATGAAGTTTATATATAATTATATAATTATTTTATATAGTTTGTAAAGTGTTATAATATACTACTTTAGTACATAGTTTGGAACTCATTTGTTGGAATTTCGAAATAATAATAAAATTTTGAACTTAGGGCTAAAATAAACCAAAAAAAAATTAAAAATAATAACTCAATGACATATAGAAAAAACATGTTATACTATTCCATTCTTTTTTAGAAAAAATAATCTTAAATATTTAGTGAATCATTTGTATGTTTTAATGTGTTATTTTTTTTATTAAATGAAAATTTTAGTCTTCTTCAATTTTTTTACGTTCTTCTAAATGAAAAATATGTATCTTATTTTTATTTAAAAACATTATTATTTTTGAAGTTAACAAATTTCAATATTTTAATACAATTGATATTGATAATACATAGTATTTTTTTTATAGAAAGGTCATTGAATACAGTCTTTTTTTAATGTAGTTTCAAATTATTTGATTAGTTTATTTCATAGTCAATTGAAAGTTGAAAACGAAGTTTAGGAACACTAATATTTTTTACAGGAAGTAAAAATCATTTATGATTCATTTTATTTAAAAATATATTTCTATCAATTTTTGCTCATAAATCGATCTTATTTTCATTTTTATCGCATCTTATTACATGGCCAATAATTTCAATCATTTTTTCTGATAACCAATTACTAACTGGTGTTGGTCAAATTAAGTGAAATTTTACTTTAATGTTTGTTTTGAAACTATGGTAAAATTTACTTTCAAATTATACTTGTCAATATTTTATAAAACTTTTAAATGATAATTTAAAAAAATACTTTAACAGTACTCGTACAAGAAGGTATCCAAAATAATATTCGTGGCATTTTACATTCTAAATAACAGAGCGAACATGTCTATTTTAGTAACAAATAAAAATAAGTCTTTGTCTTTCTATAATTGAATATATTTTAAGTGCATTTGTGTTTTTCGATTTTTTCATAGTCTCAATAACATTTTAGATAATTTTTGTTTATTTATCACTGACTTACATTCATCTACCCTTACGAATAGCAAAAAAACAGAAATAAATAAAATAAGAAATTTAAGAGTTTTTTTTTACTTTTAGCTTATTTTCAATTGTACTGATTATATATATATATATATATATATATATATATATATATATATATATATATATAATTATTATCATAAAAGCCTACATCAGCCCATTACTGTACGAATGCCTTATCGAATGTATTTAGGTCTTCTTTAATATTTCATAAGATTATATAGTGTCATCCAAATGTAACGCCTAGATTTTTGTTTTATTAAAAAGGAACATGTGTATAATTTCTTTTTAATAAAATACAAATCTAGGCATCACATTTGGATGATCCTATATATAGACATATATATATATATATATATATATATATATATATATATATATATATTAAAATTTGTTGAAAATAATGATCCTTATGTTCAACTTTGTACTTAAATAATACTATTTATATTTTTTACCATTTAATGTAAACTAATAAAATAATAATCTAGTTCAGGTACATTAACGCATATTTCTCCACTCACTTTTAATACATTACGTAGAAATTTAACTGCGTATGAACGCCATAAATAAAAGTGCAAGTTGAATATAATAATCGTGTTATCCAGTTATAGAGACCATCAATGACCTGCACGAGTACCTTGTGTTTTCTGCGAACTAGCAGTTTCAAATTGTGGAAGACTTTCAAGAGAACTTGTTTATCTTGCTCGCAGAAATATATGAAAAAAATCTAGACTATGTTCTTTATCTGTTTTGTGCTTATATAATTGTGTGTCTTACTTCATACGTTTCATTTATACAATCAGCTTTTTTTAATCAGTAAAACAACTTTAGATTTTTTTCTCGTATTAAAAAATATTTTAACGCTTGCAGTCTCATCAGTAAATTATTTATATTAACTGAAAGTAATATAAAGAACATTTATGTTATTTTTAAAGGTATATATATATATATATATATATATATATATATATATATATATATATATATATATATTTAATTTAGCTTAATTTATATGTAATTATATAATTTTAATTTCATTAATAAAATTATGACACCAGCATTATTAATAACTAATTATTATATATATATATATATATATATATATATATATATATATATATATATATGTATATACGAGGATCGTTTGATAAGTATGGTAAAAAGTAAGAAAAACTAAATTAAAAAATTTAATTAAATTAAACAATAAATAAATTTACCATACTTATCAAACGACCCTCGTATATATATCTTATATTAAAACTGAATATTATTTTTTTTGTTTTCTATCCCCTTTGTAGCCTTCAATGTATAGGGCATTGCTCAATTCAGCTTATGCCATCTATTCTATTCAAGTTCAGTCTTTTTTACTTTATTCATATTTTTTCCTTACTTTTCAACAATGCTTCCATTCAATCTTAAAACGTACTGTTAGTCTTCTTCTAATTCTTATATTTCCAGTTTTTGACTCCGAAATATATTTTACAATATCATTCTCTAATTTCCGATTAACATATCAAAATCATTTCACCTATTTCTCTTAGATACAACATCCATTTGAGTGATTTTCGATTAACTTTTGCTCTTATTCTTTTATTTCTGACTTTATTCTTATCTGACTTTATCTCTTATCTTTCCAATCTATTTTTCGTAGAATTTCATGAATTTTAGTTAAACGAGTTATATTTTCTGCCCACATAGAGTGAACGGAATATATTTGTTTTAAGACCTAACGGTATTTTATTTTTATATTAGGATTTTGTCATATTCTAATAAAACACTTAAATAAAATGCTTCATCTTTCATAAAATATTTATTTTCTTAAATGTAGTCAGGTAAACCAGTATGTAAATATATTTAACTAAATTCATAGTACAGGACACTTCACTTTTAGGATTTTATGCAAACTTAAGTAAACATTGAGTATATTTTTAATCCTTGTATCAATATTGCTCATAATTGTTATATTTATATATATAAATATATATATATATATATATATATATATATATATATATATATATATTGTATAACTTTGGGACAAACGTCGTAAATAATAAAACCGTTAGGAATATAAATTTGTTTTTAGATTAAAAATGAGTGTTATTGACAATAACAAATGTACATATATATCATATTATGAATAATTAAATTTAGAATGTGAATGTTCTGATTTTATTTTTTTATTTATTTAGTGATTGCTTTAATAATATATTTACCTACCCACATATACACACATATGAGTATATATATATATATATATATATATATATATATATATATATATATATATATATATATATATATGTTTCAAACATTTAATATATAAAACTGATAAATAAGAATATTTTTATCTACATATTTTTGTTAATTACTTAATAAACTACACATGTAAAATCAACATTTTATTCAAATAAAAGATATAACTACAATACAATTAATCTTAGAACGAATTTTTGTGCCAGGTTAATGTATATGTTTTTTTAGAATAATATTCCTTAGTTAATAAATCGGCTATATTATCTATAAAATATGTTACATTAAAGATAACTAGAATAAGTAATGAAAATTCTAACTTGATATATTGTTTTGATATATACTTTCTATTTATATTTGACATCTTACAATTTATTTACATGACATTCACCTTATTATTCATATTTTTAATAGCTTATTATTCATACATATTTGTCTATATATATATATATATATATATATATATATATATATATATATATATATACTTTTAAAATATAGTAATATTATATTATATCTATAAATGTATTAAATTTATACAAAAAATGCAGGTAGGTGTACTTTTTTATAACCCAAAAATGTTTTAATCAAAAATTTCAATTTAGATCATTACAATTTTGAATTTAAATATTATAAATAACTGAGTTCAAATTAAACATAAATGATTTAAAAAGTCGAGTTTGTATGAAATATCACGCTTTTCTGCAATTGCAGTAGCAGAAAATGAAAAATGTAATCATTCATGCAGCAAAGCAATTTATTTAATCATGATTATACTGCTATTTGTTTAATGTAATTTTTCAAGGACGTGAATACAATTTTCTATGCTGTTATTTTATGGCACAACAATTTTTCTGTAATCATTTGTAAGGTATATATAAGAAAGATAATTGTATGTGTAATGCTTCTTTTTTAAATCTTAAAACTTTTTTCTTGAAAATTGAAATTAAGAACATTCATTATATATATAACTTATCATATATATTTATAAGAAAATTGCACTTGAAATATTTATCATATTTAGGTATATTATTTGAAATGTTACTGTTTGTTTTGGAATTGTAACGAATTAACTTTCACATAAATGAACTATCACCCCAGTACTATAAGATATTGAAAAAGTGTTCAATAATTACTCACTTTCTTTGTTAATACGCTGATAATATCATCAGAGAGTTACGTTTTAATCCAAAATTTCAAAGCCCGTTTGCGAGCTTAATGAGCGTCGGCACCCTATTCTAATGCTTAAACACATACCTACGCATCATAAACAATATGAATATAACAAAAAATTACAAAAAAAAATTTTCGAAACTTCACTGAAAATTACCCAATACTCCCCCCTTTGAAGTTTTCACGTTTTTTGCCAAAAAATATTTATTCGAAATCGGTAAATCTAATAGTGGATTTCTATAGTGTAGGGCCGGGGTGTTAGCGATCGGGTGTCGGTTTCACTCTAGTACGCATAATAACGTCGCAGCAGCGTTTTGAAGTTTTACTGTTTTGGACGTTTTCAAAATGTCAAAAATCCAAATTTTCAAAGCCCGTTTGCGAGCTTAATAAGCGTCGGCGCCCTTTTCTAATGCTTATACACGTATGTACGGACCATAAACAATACGAATATAACAAAAAATTACAATTTTTTTTTTTGAAATTTCACTGAAAATTACCCAATACTCCCCCCTTTGAAGTTTTTACGTTTTTTGCCAAAAAATATTTATTCGAAATCGGTAAATCTAATAGTGGATTTCTATAGTGTAGGGCCGGGGTGTTAGCGATCGGGTGTCGGTTTCACTCTAGTACGCATAATAACGTCGCAGCAGCGTTTTGAAGTTTTACTGTTTTGGACATTTTCAAAATGTCAAAAATCCAAAATTTCAAAGCCCGTTTGCGAGCTTAATAAGCGTCGGCGCCCTTTTCTAATGCTTATACACGTATGTACGGACCATAAACATTACGAATATAACAAAAAGTTACAAAATTTTTTTTTGAAATTTCACTGAAAATTACACTATACTCCTCCTTTTAAAGTTTTCGCGTTTTTTGCCAAAATTGAATTATTCGAAATTCGCAAATCTAACACTGGATTTGTATAGTGTAGAACACTGGATTTGTATTTGTATAGTGAACGATTATAAATTACTTAGAATATACTATTTCTCGTTTTTTTTTCTTATCTTTATTCATAGTACTTCTAGCTTTAGTAATCAACTACTTATTTTTCATTACCTATATATAATATATATAGGTGTGTGTATATAGGTGTATAATTAGTGAATTTTTTTTATATTTTGTGGTGTTGATGTTATATGTCATTTATATAAAATTTCAAATGTTCTTATTTAAAACTTTTGTATTAATACAAAAATTTATATTTTGTAAAAATATTAAATTGAATTTTGCATATTGAAATTTTCAATATGTATATATTTTTTAAAACATATTTTTATAATTATAGAATATATAATTATATATTAGAATATATATGATTTGTATAGAATATATAATTTTATTAATTATATCTAAATTTTTTTAGCATTTAAAATTCTTTATATTTGTACTATATCTAACTATTTTTATGTTTTTTAATGATATAAAATAATGTTCAATGGAGTAAAATATTCCATGTGAATATTAAATTTTCTTTATTTGTATTTTTTAAAAAATGACTGAAATATAGTGTAGTAATTTGATGTGAATACAATATAGAAAATATTAAGTAGGATAAAAATAGTAAAACATATATAATAAATATCAAGATTTTTTTTAAAAAAAACATAATATTTTAAACTCGTGCTAAGATAAATGGAATTATAAATCTGATTTATATTTTATCGTTGTGGAAATTGAAACCTTTTCTGAGAATTATTGAATTGTATAACCGGAATCTCGTGTTACATTAAATGTAAAGTCAGATGGG